>JACWFZ010000047.1:0-20575 GCA_019775285.1 Cystobasidium slooffiae | reverse complement strand
ACCTCTGTGAAACTCAGTAGAACCGGTATGTATGCTAACTATCAGAAGATCTCAATCCTAGGAGAAGGTGCATTCGGAACGGTACATCTGGTCCAACATCGCGAGTCCAACAAAGTGAGTGACTCACGCCCAAAGGGGTACACTCAGATTCTAAGATCCATCTGTTATAGATGTCGGCCATGAAGATCTCGAAATTTAAGGTCACTGGTAAATATCAACAAATGATTCGAAATGAACTCGACATCATGGCCAAGTTGAGGCATGACAACATAGCCAGATTGGAAGAGACCTATATCTACGAAAACCGTCTCTGCATTGTTATGGAGTATTGCGAAGGGGGCGATCTTCGCGAGCTAATCTCAAAGCATGTAGCTTCCGAGTAAGTTCACTCTTCTTTTCAAATACGTAGTTATGTCTCACAAGTCTCCGTTAGTGCGAAAGTGCCGACTGCCAAGTCTTGGTCTATCCTAGCACAGCTGGTGGCGGCGCTCCATTACTGCCATCACGGGCCTGCTCCCGTATTGCACAGGGACATCAAACCAGAGAATGGTAAGTTACAAGCTTCCCTTCAGCCCCTGCACTTGCTGACAATGTCTGAAAGTACTCATCACTGCGAGTGGGGTGATTAAGCTGGCCGATTTCGGTCTTGCCAAAGCGCTTGTGGATGAACGGAAGACTGCAGAATCGACTGTAGGGGTAAGCCAGTGAATGGGCTAATTTCGGAGCCGGCGGACAAGGCTGACTTATGAACAGACCTTACCATATATGGCTCCTGTGAGTGTCGCTCTATTGGATCGAGACTTCGTTTAATTTGCTGAAGCGCACCGAAGGAGCTGCTCGGCCGCGGCACGTATAACCACAAAGCCGACATTTGGTCTCTGGGGTGCCTTATGTTCGAGCTGGTTAATCTAAGGCAGGTGGAAGCTAAGGCTCGCGGTCAGGCTGTCTGACTTTTCGCATTCACAGGCTTCCTTTTTCGTCTAGTAATGCCCATGCATTGACTCGTCAGATCCGGCAGAAGGACTTCGGTAGCTTTGAGAAGGACGTTCCTGCAGAACTCCAACGCTGCATAACGCAAATGCTAGATACAAAAGTAGGTATCAGGGGAGTGGCCTTGACGCACACAGTATAACTGACCAAATGCAAAAGATGAAAACCAGGTTATCTACCATTGAACTCTTGGCAAATCCAGTGATAATGTCCTCGCTACAGGCAGTCATTTTCTTCAGCAAGTAAGGCATTGGACAGGCCTGGAGGACTTATCGCGACTAAATGCGTCTTTTGAGCAGGGAAGAAAAGCTCAAGCGATGGTATGACAAGCTCATCACTTTCGACATGAACCTCGCGACCCGGCAGATGCTATATGAACGGCAAGGCTTGGTCGAATAGCTCGGGCCTTTCGAGTTTGAACGCTGGTACCGTCTTGCAGATTTGAAACGGAACTAAGCTGCTAAAGATGGATTGCGACATAAAGCCTTGTGTTTGTTCCGCTCAGTCATCTGGGAAGTCACCGTTATGCAAGACAAAAGTATGTTTGGGTAGGCGCTGTAAGCCGTTAAGTCGCCCTAAGGTCAAGGTGTAGGCGAAGTTGTGTCGGATTGTTGTGGATAGGCCCCCGCTGTGATGCATCTTGATGCCATAATAATGATGAGAAAGCATGTACAGCAGCATGTCTCCTCCGCTCCCTGCTGAAAAAGGCGCAGGATGAGCGATACAGATGTGTCGGCTTTCAGAGCTGCGGCCGTCCCCGGGTTGCAGTGTGTAACCTCTCCCTGCTTCACGATTTGGTTGCCGCCCGCCCGCGCTGTTCTGCGCCACTATGAGAAGTGCTGGACAGGTCGACCTGGAAACCATCTTTAGGTAGCTTTGGACAAGTACAGCTCCAAGCTTACTCACATTCTAGCTGTCGGATATGAGTGGAAAAGGTCGCACGGTACTCATTCCTCCAGGCTTGCATGGCAGCATACATCTGACCCTAAAATGCTATTCGGACCGGTGGCCCCGCGCCCAAGGAAGCGATACACGAAGGCACGTAGGCTCTAAAGTGATGGGAACCATAGCAGACAAATGATGTCTTCAGCGACGGCACCCATACATACCCATCCATACTTCCGACGGGTATGCAGAAAGCCACGCCATACCTTTGGTTCAAGAGGCGTGCTCGACACCTCTCAACCGCTATCTTGCTTATCGCGATTGGGTGTCTTTGGAGACCTTCACATCGCCGGATCTGGCGGCCCACTCTGACCAGGACGTAAAACGGAAGCAAACAATAATGCGGTAGATGGCTGTGTCCGGCGTGTCCTGTAAGCAGTGCTCCGCGCGCGTTGCAATAGACGATGGTACAGGACTGGAAGGCTTTCGCGTCGGACACTATATCGATGGTCAGTATTCTCCCTCTATTCATCCATGACCATGTTGATTCTGCTTGTCGGTATTTCAGTCGGCGCATCTGCCCTTACTGCCGCAAAGAAGGTCAGTAGATTAGTCAAAGGGGGCGGTAAACCCACATACTTACACTTCTCTGTCTTATGATCAATGTGAAGACTTCGACTATCAAGACATTCACTGCAACAGGCCTCGAATTTGGGGACGGGTCAGATCTACCAGCAGATGCGGTTGTGTTCGCAACGGTGTGACTCGCACTACTGATGTACCCGATTCATCGCCTAAGTATAAAGATCGGGAACAAAGTAAGTAGAACGTAAAAAAAAAGTCAAACTACATCGACAAAGTGTCAGTATAAGTTGGTGACTCAAGGTTTATATGGTGATGACCTTGCCATCCTTGAATTTGGAAGGCCGAAGTATTGCCGTCTCCATCAATGTGAGCGTTCTGCCGTAAGAGACAGTTCAAGGTCCAGAAGCGCTCATGCTTTGAGTCAAAGCTGGACATACCTGAGGATGTGGAGGGGCCCAAGGGTCGGTGATGACCCGGTAGAAATAGCCATCCAGCTCTTTGGGGATCTCCCCCGAATAACCAGATCCGCCAAAACGCCTTTAAGCCGACAAAGGATAGTTGGATGAGGCGAGATTGCTCGCTGTCGGCCAGTCAGATTCGAGCTGCCTCCGCCTCGCCCATTAGCGGCGCCGTTACCAGTCGCCTCAGAGGCTTTGGGTACCACCGTCTTGGGCGGGACATTGGGAGCTTTGACCCTCTCCAGTGATAGGATGTACCCTCTCGTAAACAAGTAACGGTTTTGAAGGGGCATGAGTGGTGGGTTTGGCGCACACCTGGAGCAATTGGTATTTGGAGATGAAAGTACAGCGCCTGATCAACCCACGACCAGAGCATTCGGACCATATCTGCGTTATCGCTGGACCATGCTTCTTGGGATGTGGTGGAGGTGCGTGAGCCAGTCTGCATGCCACATCAGAGAAATGCGGGAGTTTCACGTCCATCTATATAGATAGTTCAGCATCCGCGTACAAAAAATGTGACTACGTCCACTGACCAATTCACTTCCATCGTGACCTGGAGTGCGTGTTTCCTCCGTTAGAGCCGGCTTTGCGCATTGGGGGTAGCAACGTGCTCTGCTGCATAAATGAAACTACGACGCAGTTCTGACAGCTTGATGTTAAAGGTAAAGCTTCTCGTTCTGGCTGTAGAGGATGCAGTCTGAAGTCGAACGTTCTGAATGCCGGTGGTAGGCGTACTTGAAGTCTATATATCTGGCGCGACGGCAGAATAACCCGTAGGCATTCCATTAACGACGGCTCGTAATGACGTACTTGAGATCCTTGTGCCTGCCGTTTCAGTTCAGTACATGGCGGTAGCGTCTGATGTTGAATCGTGTGAAGTGATGGGCGTATTATGCAAGATCTGAATGAGAACGAAGCTTACCGAAAACTGCTAGATAGTACCATGATCTGGATGGCCGTACCATAACTCGTGTGGCCGTCTCGATATCTTGTATAAAACAAGCAGAATCTCGCTCTTCCTATCTTGAACTCCGTAACAATCAATCCAGTTCATCAAAAACAGCGGAGCTTCGACGCGAATCGCACGGTATTCCATGTTTGAGCAGGAAGAGCTGTTAAGATCATTCGAGCGATCGATTGATAATCTGATGGCCAGCTGGTTCCGTCATCCGGTCCAACCTGTCGTAATGGGGTCCGGACGGTATGCAATATCCGTCGGATGCTAGCATGTGCAAATCTTGTCGGGACTTGCTTGCCGTGGCGGGTTTGCTTGAAGTTGAGTCTCTTGGTTTCGCGGCCTCTTGCTTCCTCCACAAACTGACAAAGCGGAATCTCAAGCCTGTTCGCACGATTATGAGATATTGACGAGAGCACCACCTTATCTGATTCTGTTGCTATTGTCATATCCGCTGCAACTGTATCGACTACTAATCGCCTGTGTCCGACATCCACGTGCATATAGTATCAGCGTACGGCTGGCATGAGAAGAAGTTGTTCTAGTATGATGTGAAGCACAGCTCGCCAATTCTCCCTGCGCTTTCACCCTTATAAGGCTTTTCTGAATCTCCATACTTTCCTCCCCATCTCTTTGAAACCATCTAATGGCTTAACAGGGATCTTTTCCTCCTCCTCCAATGGTGCATGGCGAGATACTGTGATGGCAGCCAACTTGTGAAGAATGTGAAATTTCCCACCTTCGGAAGGCACTACTGCCCGGAATTTCTGTTTTTGGAAGTGCTGCATTCTTGTTCGAGCATCGTGCCGTTACGGATGTGATCGAGGTGAGGGGTGGGTATGCTGAAGGAAGCGGGGCGGAAGCCTGTGTAGCTGCAGCTGGGCTATTTAGGTATCGTGCCCCAACTCGTCGGTGGCCCTTCAGGCTCCCTTTCTTGACCGGCATCTAGCTCGTCTTGAACGGGCTTGGACAGTACTGGTCAATTTGCCACAGCTTGCAGCTCGCCTTGATCTACCTCGTTAGGAGATTCCTCAATTGTCCTTTATCTTTGCGAGCTTGCCTATCTGGCTCAAAAGGATGTCGCCTGGAACACTTCTGACCTGGAACTTTCTCCTCCGCGCCACTGTCGCTCAGGAATCAGTGGCTTTGTCCCCAAGCACTGGGCTTTGCCTCGCCCTGTGTCGGCCCTGGTAAATGCTCGTCTAGGTACAACAGCGCAGTCTCGAGAGCTGCTCGCCTTTCTCATGTTCATCAGCTCAGTGCAAAGCTTGGCGTTCAACGTGTTCAGGTGGCAGTGCTCCAGGCACCTGTCCCTTCTGCATCACATCAGCTTGGATGCAAAGAAATCGGAGACGACAAAGATGGGCTGCATATCGCCTACAAGCCCGGAGCTCCAGGTGCACATCACGACTCTGCTTTGTCCCAGACTACAAGATGGTCGTGCAAGTGATCTCACCGTCGTCTCAGGCTATCCCGGCTACCGTTGGTCTAGTGGAAATGATGAACGCCATAGAGGCGTATGTCACACCCCGGCACGGCAACAGTCCCGAAAATGCAGCGAATGCGTATTTGGCCCTTGCGCTGGCTTTTGAACAAGCAGGAATAGCATGCGTGCCAGATTTCCCGGTGCTGTCAATAACATTCGCGTCTAACGGCTACAAGGTGAGCAAGCCTCGAGGACCGTTGGCAAAAGGTAGCTGAATATGACTTGCCAGATCGACCTGTCTAGCGCCTTCCAACACCAAATCGGACATGTGGCAGACGAATCTGAGCAGCGGGCAGAAAAGCGCGAAGTGGCGGTTGCCAGATTCTTAAGTCATATTGAAGCTGCACTACAACAGGAGAGGGCCGCACCTTTGCAAGGCAACAAGTCTGTGTCACTTATGCTAGCCCCTCCTTCAGCTGGAGAAGCTGAGGACGCGCTGTCCGCGCTTTGCGCCCATTACTATGCTATCGAAATGCTGCTCAACGATGGCGTCTCCGCGAACGTTCGACTCAATTTCGCGTACGCTCAACTTGGGGAGACATACAACAGCTACGCCAAATCTTTGCCTGATAAAGCAGCGAGATCGGAGAAAACCCAAGCGGAACAAACCTTCAAAGCCCTTTGTCGCGAAGCCACCATGAGCAGCTATTTCAGTTCAGATGCAGCAAGGGAGGCTTGGAGAAAGAGGTTGGAAAGGGGCCGGAAGTTTGCCAGTATAACTCAATGGCTTGGCAAAAAGGTTTTATATATCTATCCGGAGGTTTGCGTTACGAGAGTAGACAAGCTATCTCTGAAGCAGATTGCAAGCATGGGCGCCAGCCACGAACTCATCGCTACCCAAGTCAGACTTCGAGCAAAGCTAGAAGGTGAGTATGCTGTTGAGGACTTAGAATTGCGCTGACATATTGAGTAGGCCTAGTGCAGACGTTGACTTCGCCAGTAACAGGAAGCATGGCTATTGACTCAGAGACCCTGAGCCTCATTGATCCAGTGCTGCTTGGATAATTTTCATATATGAGCTATCGAACGCTTTCCGCCTTGTATATCACACTATCCCGCAGGTATTGCTCCGATCAGCGGTCAGCCGTGGCTTGACAGACTAGGTATCACATTGCGCAAAGGAAGCAACCAAAGTTTTGCCTCCGCCTCATAGCACGAATAGAAGCTTTCGAGCAAACTAATTCTGTACCAACCTGCCCACCAGTTGATTGCCATCTCAGGTTGTTTCAAAAGAGCGAGGTCGAGTGAAGTGGCTAGAGCACGGATATTGAGGCCTACCAGCCTACGATGCGGAGTAACGCATCTCAATAGTTGTACATTTCGCCCTTCGCTGCCTCCCAGAGATACCTATTATACCCTAAAGAATAGGCACACCTTTACTGGCAGCAAATACATAGGTAAAAGACCACCTCAGGAATCGCCTGAATTGCGCCTTCCAGAACCGCCCTCCGGCAAAACTGAGGGTGCCTGAGCCCGATATCCACTACGCCGGTTGTCCAGCAGAGCTGGTCGGGAGGCGGGCGATCATCACCAGGACATAAGCACGACGGATCTTTAAATGACTGCAAGATGTTGGACACGATACAACATAACATCATCACTGCGGGCGTGTATCCCCGGAATATGAGCGCGTCTGCTTACCTCCGCATTCGTACAAGTTCATATCGCATTCCTGACAGTCTCATGCGGCAGATACACAATGGTCCAGTATGCGGACTGAGTCGTTACGGCATACAACTAACAGGGTAGAAAGGAGAAGCGGCGGAAGAGCCTCCACTGAAAATCGTATGAATTGGGCGACGGCTGTCTATGTGCTCGCTTGTTTATATTCACATGTAGGATAGGATGCGCATCCATACTGTCCAATGCCTCGACTTATTGCGACGCCGTAAAGGGCGGAACGAATGTTTACAAACACCATTGAATTGATAAGTCCAAAAGCCTGACAAGTGGATTGATTTAGGTCACCCGTGTGTTTCGTAAGCCCGAGGTAAAAATTAAGCTAATATAAACATACCCGATCTGATGCTCGAGGGTCGTCAGATTTTGTCATCATTAGTTATCTGCCTCTGTATTAGCTCTGCACTGCTGAATACAGTTGATTAATCAATAAAGGTGTCTCGCGAGACGACGCTACGACATGGAGGGCGAGGTTTAAGATATTCAAGAGGTAATACAGGACGAGCAGAGGCACCTTGGCCGTCAGTACCGGATTCCGGTGCTGCTGCTGTGTCTTTCACATCTCCTGCACCCGTTGTTTCGAGAAACGGGATATCTTCGGCGATATTGGCATTGAAGGTTCGGATTACGTTACAGGACTTAGCGATTGTCCTAGCAATATATACGAGACACCTGGCAAACTAGCTTGTTTTTCTACACGAGGAAAACGCCACACTGCAAGCCTTTCGGATTCAGTGACTATTGCGGCCGGGAAGGCTCGTTTTGGGCAGATGGCTGCTGCGGCGGGCCTTGTCATCTATATGGACAAACGAGATAGACCTGTCTGCGGACGGAATACAGTTTTCGTCTCCAGCGGAGAGGGATGCCTGAGAACCTGATATCTTGGAGCGAGACGGAATTTGGTAGACGTCTTATCTAAACACTGTGTCGGTATACGAAAGCTCGCTGAAAACCACACCTGGAGGAGGGGAACCCGCGTTTGCTTCACAGGCCAGCGTGCACTTTGCTGGTTATCTTGATCACGTCCTCACAATTCGGCTCTATGATAACGCAAGGTCTCGCATGCAGGTGGTTTCTGAGTAATTCATGACTTGAAAGCATATCGGGAGGTCTTCTTACATATTAGTACCCACAAACAGCACCAGGCGCCGCAGGATGGAAGAGAATATGGTTTCCGTACCCGATCCTGTCAACTATGCGCTACTAGTACAGTCTTGATAGTGGGTATTCCACCTAGCTGTGCAAACGTCTTCAGGGCATGGCGATAGACCAGACTTCGTGGTTGCTGCTGACTTCTTCAGACGCAAATTAGTCTTGGAGTAGGCTAGGGGCCTCTCGCAGTTGTTTCCGGTCATTTGGTTGGCACACAAATCCAAGTAGTGGCTTATATTTGCCGTTATTGAGACGGAGCCGCCCCCGGTGATCAAGAAGGAAGTCGCATCAAGAAGTTGGGGAACTTATAGATCAGTAGCAGTAAGAAGCGAATCTTAAGCCAGCTCAACGACTTACGCGGATTCATTCTGAGTATTGAGTGCCGCTCGAAGCTGTAGAGATATCCGCGATTAAGCCTAACTTAACAAAGCTTCTTGGGTAGTTATTCTCCAGATGCTCTCACAAGCCCCACTGGATGACACCCTTACTCCTACATAAACGTCGGAAGCCTTCTTGACATCACATACAACGCTTTCAAGCGTCGAACAAAACCGTTTGACTGCTCTGCTTTTGTCTGCTGATCTTGACAGATTCGCCCAGGTTGCGGGTTTGTCAATTCGGTGTTCGCGGTGCGCAGGAAAGCAGGATCTGGGACCAAAGAAGCTATTGCGAATGCGACACTTCTAGCCGTGTTGGCGTCACATAGAGTGACTGATGTAATGCGCCTGTCATTCATCTGTGTTTCGGAGGCCTCAAGCACCGTCAAAATGGCCAGACCCGAGGGACCAGAAGCGGCAGAACGGTAGCAATAGCTCGGAAAAATCGTGTGACGAACAGTAGTACAATGTCAAGCCTTGCACATAAGCTTTCGGGACAAAACGCTATTTTGCACGCAGAGGTCGGCAGCATCAAGGTAACTCGCGGTGAATGGCGCCTCCAGTATCTGATTATGGTGCTTCGACGGGCAGCAGACGGTTTAAACGAACGAAGCCGCCCTCCAGAGGCAGCTCCAAAAGTGGTGGGAGCAAAGGCAAAGGACGTGCAATTGACACCGACGACGACGTGGACAGACAGGACGGCAAAGATGGGTATGGCGACGATGATGGATCAGCAGACCTGGAAGCCATCAAGGGCATGTCGTTCAGCATACGCTTTACAGACGGCACCACCGGCGATCTCGTTGATATCTACGTTAACAATGGCGAGGGTATCCGAGACGTCAAGCGACGGGTGCGTGTCCGGCAGCTCAGCTGAAGCGCATACACAAGAATGGCACTGACGGTTTCGATTGTGTCTTTAGATACGCATATTGCGACCCAGCTTGTCAACGAACCGCCTGTGTCTATATACCTAGGCCGCGTTCTGATGGATGGCGTTCGTCTCGTGCCCTACATGACAAGCCTGCTTCAGCGGCAACGTACCCAGAAAGACGCGAGAACAAGTCAAACATAGGCGACCTACTTGAAGGAGTTGTCAACCGGGCTGTCCACTCGTTCGACGAGTCCAGTAGTAATAATACAAATGAGTCGCACGCTGGTCGCCACAACGGTCATCAATCGACAGCTTCTATGAATCCGTTTGAAAGCTATACAGACTCGAAGAAGCCGTTGGCAAGCATAGAAAAAGGAAAGGGAAGCAAAAGGATTCTTCTGAATCACAACCTCCCCTTGGCGCTACGAAGATATGGCTGCATTGTTCCGTTGGTGAACCTGGCAGTCTGGAGCAAGAGACTGAAACAGCTCCAGAGCAGCAGCAAGTGAGTAGTCAAGCGTAGGCATACGTGTAATATGGGTACTCAAGGAGTTGGCCTTTGCTTCGCAGACAGATACGATTGCTAATGAGTACTGGTATTGTTTTCTCTGCAGGGTATTCAATCTGATTATTCAACCGAATATGCTTTGGAGCCAATAGTCCTTACTTGTCTTACACAACAGATGTTTCACGACGAGAATACATGGTTCTATTAACACTACTAATACCAACAATTGTCTTTGGTATCTGACCTAATATCATCCTAAACGACCTACATTACAGTGTCTCAACATTGCTATATGTCTAACCCCCCTTTTCTCCCACTAGGCATTCTTGTTCCCAATCTTCGATTGGGTGACGTCAGCCAGCTACGCTGGCTACAAATGCCGTGGGGCCTGTCACCCGATTCATCCCCTAAGGATGAACATCGGGAACATTATTTATAAGTATCTGTGTTTTAGTGTAATTGGTTAACACGATTGCCTCATGAGCAATAAATCCTTGTTCAAGTCAAGAAAACGCATGATCTGCTGGTGTAAGTGGTCAGCACCTCACTCTTTCACTGTGATAGTATGGGTTCGATTCCCATGCAGATCATTTCCCACCCGTCACCCGATTTGAGGGAACAGCCTGATTAGTACAACGGTTAGTACGACTATCTTGTAAATAGTAAATTTTAGTTCGATTCTGAAATCGGGCATGAGTGATCGACTAATTGGCAAGTCTCCATTTTTTGGGAGTGTACGATGCTTGTTCGAATCAAGCTCACTCAGTAAGTAGAGAGGGTGTATAGCTCAATGGTAGAGCAAGGAGCTTTTAACTCTTTGGTTGGAAGTTCGAATCTTCCTGGACCCATTAATCCTATACTCATAGTTTCATTACCCCATCCCCTACAAATATGCTGGAATGGTAGACAGGCTGCTCTTAGGAAGCAGTGACACTATGTCATACGGGTTCAAGTCCCGTTATTTGTATCAGTAGCCAGTATCACATTCTCCGATGTGATTAACTGGCGGACCTCACCCTATCGGGAAGAGCATCGCTAGCTCAAGGGTAGAGCACTATACTTCGGATATAGGTATATTGGTTCGATTCCAGTGTGATGCTACTACGGGGCGCCACTGGCCGGTTTCGACAGACTCCGGGAAGCTGGCTTCTCGGAAGAGGAGATTGCTATATACGTGCTCAGTTCAACGTAGATGGTCCTGGCGATACGGTGGTCACGGGAGGTACGGACAGTCCACTTGACACACGTATACTAAGGCTGTGCTGACGCAGCCCCCAGACGAGGACGCACATGCCAGAGCGTTAGAAGCGCAGTGGATGGATAATCTCGGTACCGGAGGCGCCGGTGACCTGACAGGCCGTAAGAACATTGCTTTTCAGTCCTTTCGTGTGCAGTAGCTGATGTTCGATCCATGCAGCAACTGGCGACATGTATAGCACACTGTTCAAGGGAGTCATTGTCGGATTCTTCTTTCCCTTCCTGCCACTGTTCCTTCTCAGAGCAGCAGAAGGTGAAACTCTCGTCTTTAGCAAACGAATGCAAATGGCTATAGTCGCAGGTTTGAGCATAAACCTGTTATACGGAGCATTGCGAGCCATGTCGTAGTCCGGCAATGTAGCAATCTGTCCCCACTTTTCTCCATTGAATTGGCAGTACCGCAGCAAAAGAGCTAGGCATCCGAGAAGCTAGCAACAGCTCTTTCGATGCTGTATAGCGACTAACTCAGCTTAAATACTAACATTGAAATGTCATAATCTCATCAGAAGAGCTAGCTATTTTGACGCTAGATGCAAGATTCACACTGCGGACATCGAGATGATTTGAGATTGCAGGAAAGAATATGTCTTCTAGTCAATCTGCAGTGTCTTCTCGTCTACTTCGTACAATCGGCCGTGGATACCCCATATTCCCCAATTTGCCTTTGCTGCCACTCTAGGATCGGCCTCCAAAACTTCCCACTTGTCGCTTCGGAAAGTGTTCTCTCTCCGGGTGTGAGGTCCAATCAAATTCATCTTGAGTCCCTTGACTCTGTAAGGTATCGAGCGCAAGGAAATATCTTTCAACATCGGCAGGAGAGAAGCCAGTGCAGAACAAGGGCGCCCTGGTACTTAAGACCTGTGAAAGGGTCTTGGACCAGTTTGTCAATGCTTGGTGGCTTGGATGGATCGGCCTCATCTGGGAAGCCAAAGCCAGGCGAGAAGGAGAAGAATACATCGATACAACGGCCAGATAGTCAGATCAACGTGCTTCGTATAAGCAAGTGTAACGCAAAGCTCACTTGTATGGGTCGAATCCGCCGAAAGAATCTTGCACCTTGTCGTAAGGTGCCTCGATGCTCGTCAAGGAGAGTTGCTCGCTGATATACGTCGTGAAAGCTGGAACTCCGTACTTGGTGGTCTCCTTCACGTGAATAGCTGCTCCTTGATCTTTATGTGTGAAAAGCACGTCCGGTCCGATAAAGTAGATATGGAAGGCCACATTCGGCTGGAAAGATGGTGATAGCTGTTGCTATACGTGCGGCGGTAAAGAAGATTCTGCTCGTGCGCCAAGGATGAACAGTCGAATCGGCTCCTGTGGTCGCCCTGTGATGGTAGGCTTGGCCCCTAGAGCTGGATGGAGCGACTGTCGTAGGGCTGGAAATAGTACGAAAGGGTCAATAAGAAAGTCCATTTCTTTCCGTGTATTCTAAGCCTACCTGTTAACGATCTTAAGCCTTCTGGCGTCAGGCGTTGATTTCTTGTATTGTAAGGCGAGCTTTCGTGCAGGACCGTGCCAACGGTGATAGGGAAGGTAAAGAGCTTTGAGACGTGTCTACGGCTTGGATCGCTATCGAAGAAGGGAAGCCTCGAGTGTAGAAGAAGACATCCCAGCTTGCCATGTGATAGCTTCCTCATAAGGTTGCAGACCAGCCAGAGCGTTGAACTCGCCCAGTTCTCTTCCAGATCGCAAATCGTGTTCGTTTTTCATTGACTTCACGCAGACGTGGCCAGTGTCCTTCCATGCTCTGTGTCCTAATTCCACTCCGCTCGAGAATAATGTGTAGGCCAGCCGCAATTTGGGCACTCGTATTCAACATGTTTCATTGGTCCCTTCGACAGAGACACAGGGCAGTAGGCTTGCTCTCGCACGCGTTTCGCCTTTTCACGCATCTCAGAGAAGGACGATTGAGATAGCTGCAGCAGCGATGGTATTAGCTTTCATGTACGAGTTGCCAGGCCGAAGAAGTCGCGATTTCGTGATCGGGCTCTCGAAGCGACACTTACAGGATGGAACAGGTCATCTTGAGCGAGTAATGGTGCAGGCGTTGCTGACTCTGCAAAGCTCTGGTGTACGGCAAAAAGTCTCTGTCTTGGAAGGCGGGCATGCGCTCTCGTGCGGGTTGAGCATCGATTTCTGCCTGCGCTCTGGCACATTTCTCTGGATGATGAAGCATTGCCAAGATGACGATCCGAACTGTCACGTCCGGTAGCTGATGACAGGTCGATCCATACGGACAGTAAATAATGAGGCGCGCAATTGACGATGCCTCGACTCGGACTCACCTCTCCACCAGCGCCAAGAAGGTTCGATGCAGTGAACGCAAGTTCGGTCTCGCTTAGGCCGTACCTTGTCACAGCATCAATCTGCAACCATCTATCAAGGACTGAATGAGGTGCCTTTTCGTCGGCCTGTGATAACGTTGAAGCAATATCGTCAGCTAAATGGGCCCGGACTGCATGTGTTTGCGAAAGGGTGAACGCTCACCATCTCCTTCTTACAATCATGCAGTATTTGAAGGAATATCTTCTCGTCTACGGCATAGTATTTTTCACCAACATCGTAGGAATCAGCGCCAGAAAACCAGTTTGGAAGATATCGCAGAACGGGCCAGAGCTGGAGGAAAGGATGAAGAGCAGGTATAGGGCGGTTCTGCACGTGTTGCATATGATCGAGGAGCTGCTTTCGAGACAGACTACGGGTAGAGTGGATGTTCAACCGCACGATGAACGAGCGTTGTGATCTGAGATCATAACTGGGACATACCAGTGTATCAGAGACTGAATCACGGAGGGTCGGAGTTGAATGTCTCCCAAGGGCTCTCACTCTCGAATGCAATCTACGTATTCGGTAGGCCTCTTGAGTAAGTCCGCGGCGAGCGTCCTCGCTTCATCGGTTTGAATAGACTGAGCAGCTCTTGAGCCAGAGACATTAAGGTTCTCATGCAGAAGGTTTTGTAACTTAGTCACGCTGGATCAAAGCGTGTATCTCACTGAGTCAGCTATAGCTCTCCACTGACCGGCAACACCGTCGGGGCACGACAAACCTACTGCTCTCGATCAAAGATACCTGCAGTATCATGCCTTTTCGCACTATTTCGACCTCAAATACATCACGCGGTCTTCCATTGTAGGTCCTCTGGCGGTTTTCCGTGAGATCATTGATGGCTTGTAACGAACTGGAAAGTTGGGTGTGTAATGCTAAATCGATGCCGAAATTTCAATATCTTTATTGACATAATGATTTACTTGATAATAAGCGTGGTCTGGCTTCAAGTCTTGATGAAAAAGATGTGAGCTGGGGAGAGAAAGAACTAAGCCTCACCCTTCACCCTTCACCGCGTCGACAGAATTGCCCAGCGTACTCGCGTTGTATCTTTTGGACCACTCGTCGAATAAGTACCAAGGTGTAATAGCGAGGTTGAGCATGACCCTTGTCATGCCGATAACCGGAGGACCTCTTGAACCTGGCGGCAATTGAGCATTCTTCCGGTTTGAGATGTAAAGGCTTTGAAGTAGCTTCGCTGACACAGCTAATGCAGCTACTAGGAGGAATATTTGATTGTATGAAATACTAATTTGGAAGAGACTCGTAGTAGAGGTCATATCTGCGCTTTTTTGTTGCTATCTTGAAATTGTGGTGTATGATTAGTGAAATGGCAATATTGATGTTAGCCTTCCAAGAAGCTTGGCGCAGCCTTGTTTAGTGATGCATCGAAGGGAAGGAGGGGGCTTTCCTTGCTCCCAAAGCACCTTCTGCAGAATATGCATTGTGCGTTGGAGCGACTATTATTGCTTCATAATTGTTGGGAACAAAGAGGATAGCTTGGACTCGGAGGATGATCGGAAAGCCCAGCAGCAGCAGCATGGTGAACCAGAGTCCAGGCAGATTCGAAGACCTATGCTTAAGAGTTCCAGCTGTCTCCTCTTTCCAGCCCTCTCGACAAGATACGATGGACGGAAGCCATCAAGCGACGGTCACCATCAGCGTCGAACAGGCTGCCCAACCCATCCGCCACATGTTGATTCCGTACTGACCATACGACAGCACGACAATACCCGCTAGCAATAGGGCTGTAACAGCGTAAAGAGGTCCAAGTGCTCTTCTACATCTGTCATGGACCACGGTGGGATGGATCACGGTGGTATGAACCACGGGGGAATGGATCACGACAAAGGCGGAGGCGCGATGCAATGCATGGGTTCAATGTCGATGCTATGGAACGGTAAGGGCGACACATGCTTAGTTTAGCGAGGCTTGACTGATATATTCTGGCTATACTGATCTTAGCCGACTATAAAGACACCTGTATCGTTCATCCAGGTACGCTGCCGTTATGCACGTCGTGTTGGACACTGCATTCAAACCCAATGCCAACAACGACTGACACGTTTTCACGGTTCTCATCGTTAGCGTTCAGGATATACACAACTTTGCAATGCTCATCTTCTACATGCTAGCGATCTTTGGCCTGGCTGTACTGTACGAATACTCACGCCTCTTACCTGGCATGCTAGAACTCAGTATCCGCTCAAGTGGATCTATACGAATTAGACGAAGTAGTTATGATGGAGCGCGAGATCCATTGCTTGGAGAGCGGGCTCCAACTCCAGTAATGTGGAGCAACGTGTGAGTCACCCTGTTTGCCTGTGCACGTGAGCAACACTTGCTAAGATGCGCCATGTCAGACGAGGACACTATACAACTACGCAGAAGCTGCAGCGGTCTGCTTTATACACTCACAACGTGGCATTATCGTACGTTAATTGATACGCTGTCTATGGACATTATCTGACATTTTTCCGAATGACAAAACAGCTTTTTCCTTATGCTTGTGATTATGACGTGAGCCTCATTGATTTCACCCGTCGTGTAGTTCATCTGAGCTGAGTCTACCATTCCGCTTGTCAGGTACAATGCCTGGTTGATCCCAGCAGTCTTGTCGTAAGCATGGACACGTTTCGACTTGGGATCTTCTTAGTTCTAACGTATATGGCCTTAATTGTTAGTGTAGCTTTCGTCGGTCATTTGTTGTTCCATAGTTTGCCTCAAGTTGAAGCTGAGAAAGGCGTGGCCTGTCACTGAGACGAACGAACCTCTTGTCCATTTGCAACGATTGAAAAAGGAGAGTCGATTATTGCCGGTACCGACAGAGAATTAGCGCACTTCTGCTTGTACTTGTAGAGGGTATATAATTTCAAAGTAGTCCTATAGCAGTAACATCCTTGCCTATTTGAGGTTGATGTGTCCTACTTCCAAGATGGGCTTTCGCAGATCTCTGCCGAGAGAGTCATTTAATCCTTCGAGCACCTCTGGGGAAAGTACCTTCTCTTCATCTTGCAAGCACCAAGCTGTGCTGACGTGAAACCAGGGTGCGGCGTAATATTTCGGCAGATGCCCTTTTTCGAGTACTTCATTAAATACCCCTGTGAGCGAGGCCAGCTAACAACAAAACAGTATTATTAGTGCCCTGTTCGATGAATTGTGTCGAGAATATTCACCTGGTCATGTCCATGTCCGACTTCACAGACAAGAAAGCTCCGGGTCCCTTCATCCTTTGTCAGAATATCGAAAGAATGCAAAGCTGAAGTGGAAGCTGAAGACAAGACGAGCAGATGAGTAAACCTCATGTAGCATACATACTATGAAGGAATAGCGTACCTCTTCAGGTCCATTACTGCTGCCCGGCATGCAGAGATAAATGCACCTCGTTGCCCCGTCTACAGTTGTAAAGGTCTGGAGAGACTGAGGTGCAGACTCTGTGACTTTGCATGACCTGGCTCTAGGCAATGAATGTAATGCGGCTCCATCGCTACTCTTAAAAGCAGCGATGGCCTGACTGATAGCGTCTTCAAGGGTCTTGCTGAGAGCCTTCGATGCAAGGGCTATGAAGATACTTTCAGCCTGGTGAGCTTCCTTGGCATAGGGAGGCAAGCGCCTAGACTCACGCTCAAGTTAAATATGAGTGGTCCATTTTCCGACTACATGGGCTATTGCTCGAGATCTTCCGCTATGCAAAGCAGGATTGTCTGCAGGTCCAGCTGTAAGAGTGTTAAACATCGTAAACGCTTGTTGTTCTAGTCACAGGACTGCAGCATATCTTTAGTCGTGACGTGAAAACTCTTCCTGGAGGTCTTAGTTTTCTGGAAGTTCTTCGTGGTATCAGAGCATGAAATCTTCTCGTTCTAGACATTTAGTACGCACCGTTTCTTCGCAGGTCTGGATTCTATCGAATCTGGAGTAGAGGCAGCCGATTCATGCGCCGATTCATTCTTGGCCATTCTGATATCAGCATAGTCGAGGTAGGTTGTAGCGTCAGGATGAACTTTTTGACAGGATGTCGGGGCATAAGAAGAAGCAGGCATGGCGGTCCAATCTGTACGAGCTCTCGTATGCACGGTGTGGCGTTTCTTTCGGGAACCCGGGGCGAATCTCGCAGACCCATAACACATGATCTGCACATATCTACTGCACATGAGAAGCTCAGTTAGTGCTTGCATAATCCATCACACCCGCTGTCAGAGGTCTTCGCATACTTACCATCTCGATCATCACCCATTTGGAATGTCGACCCATCCAGCGCAATATAGCAACTGCTTGCTCCTTTGCACACACCGACTTGCTGACCACCGCTATAGCAGCCAATTACTGGCACACGCCTCCCAGCATGCAAGGCCCACGCTTGCCATCGCACGGTGCAGGGCGTCAGATCTCCGTTCAGCCGCTCGAGAGGCCTGCAAAGACGGAACACGAGCGCGATGGGAAGCGCGAAGAGCAGCAATTGCCTGAAGCTGGCTCGAGCACACCATCGATGCCGCCAGATCAAATAGACGTTCTGGATGACACAGGCGGGCCTCCGTCAACGCGTCGTAGGAGTCCCGGCGATATCGACGAAAAGAACAGCAATGCCTTGTTGGACACGTGCAAGAAGAGGCCATCCAAGGCCAGGCTGAACAAGACCGTCGAATGGAGCAGACGGCATCTGCGATTTATTGGACCAGGCCTGAGTGAGTTATAGCATCATGTGAACACCGTGATAAGCTTGCTGTCCGCTAATCCTCGTTCATTCCAGTCGCAAGTGCAGCGTGAGCGCACTTGGTTCCACAGACCATACGAGCTTCGAATTGAGACTGACACGTGCTCACCGTCGTATAGCTATCTCGACCCGGGGAACTATGCTACAGGCCTGGCAGCTGGCGCGACGGCCGGCTACAAGCTTCTCTTTATCGTTCTCCTCTCGGGACTGATAGGCATCATGATGCAGATACTGGCTGCGCGACTAGGCATTGTTACTGGCAAGGGTAAGCCGTAGTTAATCAAGGTCCGCTGTTGAGCTGGGGCTGAAGATGTTTCTATTCAGATATCGGGCAACTCTGCAGGCAAAGCCTCCATAGCAGACCCAAGCACACCATGTTCTACAAGTGGGGAATGCTATACCCCTTGTATGTCATAGCAGAGGGTGAGTATTCATCGCACAACCGAAACTTGATTTATCTGAACCCTCCCATTCCACCAGCTGGTATCATCTTCACAGACTTGGCGGAACTGCTAGGCACGGCAATCGCTTTCAACCTGTAGGTCCGTCTACTGCACCTTGAGAAGGAGCCTTCTAATAGTCTCCCTCTACTTAGACTTGTTCCAAAGATTCCCCTCTATGCTGGCGTCCTCCTAACTTCGCTCGATGTCTTCGTCGTCCTTGCAGTCTTCAATTCATACCCTGGTGAAAGCCGAAACAAGAGCATCACCGCATTCGAGATTCTCGTTTCTTTAATGGTCCTTACCGTTCTCTCCTCTTTTGTCGTTCTCATTGTTCGCCTATCTCCGGATTGGGGTGACGTCTTCGAAGGCTATCTACCTTCTTTCGCTCTCGTTCAACCTGGAGCACTATATCTGGCTGTCAGTATCATCGGCGCAACGGTCATGCCGCACGCTCTCTTTTTAGGCGCTAAGCTCGGCACAATACGCAGAATCGAAGACACCGAAGAAGTACTGGATGACGAGGAAGAAGGCTTAAAGCTTGGCAAAGAAGTTACCTCCTCCTCAGCCGAAGAGAACGAGATGGCCGTTCTCAAAGGTGGCGTTTTACGCTCGCCTCGCTCGACAACGTCGCCTCGCGCAAGGTCGACAACAGATACGCACCTTTACGCACCATCGCTACATCTCCTGCACCCTATGCCAATCCCGCAGTATCCCATACAAGAACTTCCGAAATCGGAGAGATCTGCCAACTTTATACGCATACATCTACACCACGCTCAGATTGACATTGCATATAGCCTCTTCTGTTTTGCTCTCGTCACGAACAGCGCTATCCTTACAGTAGCTGGTGCCGCTTTCTACTACAACAATGGTGGAGAGGATGAGAGTGGTGTACAGGAAGGTGACCTATTCTCCGCTCATGAGCTGATCAAAACCCGAGTTGGAACAGGTGAGTCTTGAACTCGAAACACAAAGATGAGCTATACAAGCTGACACTCGTGCCTTCCCCCAGCTTTCGCATTCTTGTTTGCGCTGGCTTTGATGATGAGCGGGCAAGCTGCTTCTATCACTGCCACATTGGCTGGACAAGTAGTCTCGGAAGGCTTTATAGAGTGGCGGACAACGCCTTGGAAGCGACGTCTGATTACGCGATGTATCAGCATGATACCCGCACTGGTCGTCGCCGTGGCTGTTGGTCAAAAGGGAGTGAATACTCTATTAGTCGCGTCGCAAGTCACCCTGTCGCTTGTCTTACCATTTGTCTTGGGGCCGTGAGTCAACTTCAGATCGTCATTTTCGCTATACGCCTCATGCTGATAGTCTCGTACAGTCTCCTAGCTTTCACCTGTCTGCAACGTTTCATGAGCATACCAAAGCCGAAAAGCGAACAAAGCAATTCAACTTCGAGGGAGGTAGCGACGTCACGGAAGTGGCTCGAGCGCTTTCGTACGGTCAATCCTTTTGGAACGAGAAAGGCGCTCTCAAACGATAGTATCACTTTCGCAAACAACTACTTCATCATGGCGTTAGGTTGGGCTATTTTCATCGTCATCTGTATAGCAGATGTATATGCATTGGTAGGCCGTCTTGTTCATACTTCATCACTGTATCTTCGTCCGCGAAGCTGACCCTCTACTCACTTGCAGGTTCAATTGGGCCAAGGTAATGCTCGATAATCGGATGTATGAAAACGACAACTGTTTCGCATTGGAAGTCTTTCTAGCATTTCACCGCATTAGGGATTCCCTACCCTGCAGTGTCTTATGTATATCCCTACGCATGCTTTTCATTCCGTGTAGCTCTAGTACACACACAAGCTACTCATAGTCTGCAATTGTGCTTGTTCGCCCAATATTAGGGTTTTAGGGTTTTAGGGTTTTAGGGTT
>JACWFZ010000046.1:0-98151 GCA_019775285.1 Cystobasidium slooffiae | reverse complement strand
ACTTGTCATTCTTTCAGTGGGATTTTGATATAACAAGCCGTGCCTTACATATGCAAGCCCTGCCTTCCAAGCTAAGTAAAGGGCTTCCAAGCAGAGAAAAGAAAGGAGGTGTCTGACGACTTCCTTTCGATCTCTGCAGAGAGGAAGGGAAGTCTCGACGCTTTGCAAAACAAAAGAAGGTATTTGACGGTTTCCATCGGTTTCTGCACTTCAGTGCTGGCAGGCAAGCTCGAATGTGGTACGACTTTTCTGTCTTTGCGAGGTCCGGCCGCTCTGGCAGCACTTTTCATCCGAAAACTTCATTATGAAACATGAAACGCATGTTTGTCCCTTCCGCCGAGGCCCTGGCTGTTATCTGCGCGCACTGATCTGCCAGTAACTGCCCGACAGCTGGCGGACCGCAATGAAACACGCCGACTCTCCCGTACCAGCCCTGTTGCTTCATATCTTCGTGGTATTCAGTTAGAATGGCTTGATAATCTGGTCTACCGAATTCCGCGGCAACTTTCAGCCCTGTCAATGCAGAGTAGGGATGTTCTGCGGTACGATAGCCGTCCAAGAGATACCTGAACACGTGAGTTGACAATTTCTTCTTTTTGGCCGTTATATGCGCTCTGATGTTCAAGGTGAAGTCGTCATTCTGCTCCGCTAGATCTGAAGCGCGGTTTAGAAGCTCTGCGAACCAGTTTAAATCTGATTTTTCTCTCACACTCCAGTGGAAATCGCATCTACGTGTGCCAAAAGTGCCTGCTTTGGGTTTAGGTTTGCTGGTCAGCAGAGGGTCGCTTCCGGAGTATGTTCTGGAAGTTATAGGCGTTGCTGCAACCGTAGTAACACTGCTGTTCGAGTCTGACCGGCTCATCGCAGCGGGCAAGTCTGACCGGCTACTGCTACTGGTTATGGTATAGCTTCGTTGCGGAAAGAACGATTTTATTCGGGTATTCTTCCATGGGTTTTCTTTCGCCCTCACGCTTTCCTCCAGATCGGTCAGACAGGCTGAGAAGGGTGTCACACCTCTGATGGAATGGCATCGTCAGCTTGAGGCAACCTACCGCTTTGACAACGAAACTCACATTCCTGACCCACTGCGCAGCGAAGAGAGGAAGCCGTCAGCGGATGAAGACACAACAGGTTAGTACACTTTCACTTACACGATGATAGTCTTATTGAAAGTATAGAAGCGTTGAGCAGGCGCACCAAAGGGTCCATCGATTCCTACATTGACGAACATCGAGCTGTCTCCACGACCATTTTTTCGCTCACTAGCCATCTTATGTAGCTTGGACGTCCAATCGCCATCTGCTTTGATATGCACTTGTAGTAAATTGCCGGTACAGCCACTGACTGTGAAAGGGTGCCATTGAAATCGCGAAACCTTGGGCACTTGCAGGAGTATCTACGCGGAAGCGTCAGGGATAACCAGGCAAGAGAGACGGAAGCGTAACGTACAAACTGCCCTGCCTGCGCCTGCCAATTCCGCCCGTTCTTCCTTTCAGCGGTGATGACCACGGTCCCGTCGTCAAGCGCTTGCAGTCTAGCGAGATGGTGACCGCAGAAAGTAAGGTATAGACGGCGAAGACGTTCCACTAGCACGCAAACGACCGGAAATGCGAGCCAGTAGCCTAGCATGGGAGCTTGGACTGTGAAAGTATCAGCTTATGTTTTCGGCTGGGTGGTAAGGGGACCTACCGAGCTTGGCTGTTCCATGCATGGCGAGCATGGCGAACATGACTGCAGCAAGAACAAGGTCATGAGCAGTTACCCATCGATTTGGAAAAGCGATCTTACTTACCGTACATGAGCAGATGGCCTAGCTGAAAGATTTCATAATGCCGTTTGCGAATGCATGGCATACTCAGAAGGGCGATGATAAGGAAACAGCCGAGAGCCACGAAGCCAGTCCAGCCAGGCCGAGACACGCTATGTGACTGTCGGGATCAGCTTGATATTAGTTCCAGTTGAGACAGATGTACCCACAGAAAATCGCTGTATGAGCGCCGGACATAGCTGGCGCGGAGAAACTTTTGAAGTCTTTGCTTTTGCTTGCGTTCACTTGATGAGCCATACACGAAGGTTCCCGATAAATGTGCTATGGTGTGGCCTAAGGAAAGCAACAAAGCTAAGCAGGACATGCGAATATGGAAAGTTCGGGAGAGATCCCAATTGATGAAGCGAGAGACGAGGTATGATTTCCGACAGAACGTAGCAAACCAGCGACTCATTGAAAGTATCATGAAGAAGAAGGTCGGATAGATGGCTCCCGCAAAGAACTTTGCCACGACTAGGCCTGCCGAAAAAGCGGCACGGGCGCGACGGTTCAGAGCATACTTTAAGCCTTGCCAGAGTGAGCAAGCGATGATGATGGCGACCACTACAGCCATGAATGCAACCTCCGGGCCATGAACAGAGAACCACGCTGCCCAACGTCGCCTGAGTGGAAGCTTTCGATCATACGTGCGTGCTTGTTGGATCTCGTCTTGCGTGGACGGCTGATTCTGCGACGGTATATTCCACGACTGGACGTGCTTGAAGAATTCGCTCTTCGTCATGAGATCCTCACATCCAGGTAAAAGTCTGCGCAAAAAGTCATGCATGTCGCTTTCGTCTGGATCTCGTGTCTCAATGTCGCTTTTCTGCTCAGTGCCATTGTCCCACACCTTGAGCGATCTCGTCCAGCGTTTCACTCGGCTGGTGCTGCGCTCTGGGTGAGAGAGGTGATGCCGGAGTGGCTCTGGAGATAGTCATTCAAGGACTTTTCTTAGCGTAGCCTCTACATCTTCAAATGACACCTTTCCATCTCTGTCGTGGTCGAACTCGTTGTATAGCTCTTCAATTTCTTGATTAGTGAGTGGAGTCAAGGCTTTGGATGCCATATGACCGAGTAAAGAGGGAGATATCTTCAGTCTTGCGTGTGAAGTTGTTCAATTGAATAGATGGAGAGCTGAGTCTTGCCAACATGTCTTATATCGGTTGCAAATGAACCTTGGCAAGGCGTATTTGCGTCTGCACCGACACGCAAGGATGTGCGCCGAAACAGCTACGTCGTCGTGAAATTCAGAAACAAGATGAATCCACCGCAGAACTACTCTAATTTTATCATGCTGTAGGTTACATGGGAGGTCCAGGTCACTGAAAGCTTCCAGTAGTACGCCTTCAGCAGCTGCGCGCTCATCTGGAAGCTTTCAGTGCATGCGCCTGATCGAGAGTGCCATTGTGCAGCGAAATGGGAGAGAGCTCAAATAGCACTACAGCGGACGATGTAGGTATAGTAAGGGCACGTACATGCTGGTCGAATCGCTGCTACTGTCGTTAAATCGGTGCTAAAGCTGATCTTGGCTTGGTCCGCCAGGCACGTGATCTATCTAACGCAGCTGTACGCGATCAAATAAGACGGGTACGTCTCTGACCTGTAGCAAGCAAAGAGAGAGAGAGAGAGTAGCAGAACTTCCAAGCTCTGTAAGCTATACGTCTACTTCGAGATGATCAACTTGTCCTCTCTAACGCTGTACGGTTTGCCTGTCTTCCACAACCCGCTGGCCGCTGGACTCCGTTGCAAAGGAGATCTCATTCAACAACCGTCGAGACAATGGCTTCGCCTCACGCTCAAGTTACTAGCAGCAGTACCTCACTAGGTGGGTGTATACTCTCATCTACTGGTCCGTTTGTGCGAGCTATTCATGGGCAATCCATTCTGATCTGCCTTTACTTGCTGTCATGTTTTTGCCACAAAGCGTTTCCAGACAACTTGAACGCTGATGCAGGAGAATCTGAGCAGAGGCGAAGAACCGAAGTCCTTGCGGCATTTGAGGCCGAAGATACGAGAAGAGTAGAGTTGGAGAGGCAGGCCGAGTTGTATAGACGACGAGCACGTCAAGGCTTGATAGGTAAGCTCAAGCCGTCATCACTTGGATCACCTAGGGACGTTTGATCCCTGACTGACTGCTTGCGTTCTCCGGTACGGACTATGTTCATGACTTGGTATACAGGAACGAATGAAGAAGAATTGATCTCACTTCCGACTATACAGGTCGATGATGACGCTGCTCTTGAAGACCAGACCGATTCCGAAGCTGAGAGCGTTGGAGCAGCATCACGGCCTCGGCCTGAGAACGCACTCTCAAGAACTGCCTGCATTTTGACTTTCTCCGAGTGTCCAGAACCTATAAATCTCAACCTGCCGAAGCGCAAGGCTCACTATAAGAAGCGCAATGCACGGAGGCGAGCAGCTGCTGAGGAAAAGGGAGAGAAATACAGAAACAGGCGCAATAAAAAGCAACGTAAACGCATACGCAAATTCAGGGCGATGAATGCAGCCAGGAAGGAAGCTAAAAAGGAAGCGAAAGAAGCTAAAAGACGGGAAGCCGAACAGGCTTTGGGGGGAGAAGCTGGTGATGAAGCAGGTACTGAAGCAGGAGCAGGACCTGTTACCGAAGCAGAATGAGCTGGGGGCGATGCGGTAGTAGATAATGGGGTCTGGTATCAGCGTTTGTCGTCGTTTCCCTTACCCATCGCACGTCACGGTCAAACGTTCGACAGCTTTTCGGGACATTTGAAGGCACCGTCGTCGTCTTTTTCGTAGCTTCCTGTTATCTTCCTCAGACAGAGTTTTCGGATCACTAGAAGCATAGAAGTGCACTGTAAAAGTTTAGATAGAATATAGCAAAGTACATCATGCTTGAAACCACTCAAAATGGCTCATCAGTTAAGGCTTTCCGGCTTGGCTGTAACGAAAGATGTGGCACATTCTTTCATTCACTGCCAACGCTTCTGGAAAGCAACCATAGCTTGCACGGCCGCCAAACATGTCTGAACAGCACTTCTTCCCATACCATGAGCCTTCACTTGTACAGACGCTGGTCCTTTCAAGCTTCTTCGTGTTGCTTAATGCAGCTCGGGCTGCAGGCGATCGACTCGCGAATGTTGGAATACTAGGTGTGTAGAGCCTGTAAAACTTTAGTGAGCTACTTAGACAGTCCAGATATGCTGACTGTGATGGTTTCGTGTATCTCCAGGAGAGCTGTTGGTTGGCATGGTGTATGGAGCTCCGCTGGCAGATATACTTGAACAAGATTGGGAAGCAGCCTTCACGGCGGTTGGATATGTCGGCCTGATCATCTTAGTTCTAGAAGGTAAGCAAGCTGTCTTGTGACGAGTTATGTGGCTGTAGCACTGATAGGTTGTTGGCTTTCCAGGTGGTCTCACAACCAATCTTGAACTCGCTAGGAAGAATCTGGGCTTGTCTATGGCGGTGGCGATTACAGGTCTTCTAGCACCTATTCTTCTATCGCTCATTATTCTGCACCTTGCATTCGGCTTTACTCTACTGCAAGCGTTCTCTGCTAGTGCTGCTCTGTCAACAACCTCCCTGGGCACCACGTTCACTGTGATATCACAAGCTGGCTTTGGAGACACAAGATTAGGAGCAGTCTTGACAAGTGCAGCTATCACCGACGATGTAGTCGGTCTCGTACTTCTTCAAGTGATTGTCTCCTTAGGTCAAGCCACTGGCACAAGTGGTGGAAGTGCCAATCAATCAGCAGCTATCGGATGGGCTATCGGGCGACCACTACTTGCTTCAATTGCCATGCTGCTGGTCTCCTACGGATTGATGAGATGGATTGTTGTCCCTGCCTATCGGTGGCTGACTATCAAGCTTCAAACGAAGATAGCATCTCATTGGCATGCGTATAATGTGAGTCCAGCCTTGACACATGCCCCGCCGAATTTTGTCTGACACTATACTTACTCCTGTTCAGCTCGTCGTGGCTCTCTTGGTTGCACATGCCTATTGCGCTGTTGCTTCCGCATCTGGCAGTAAGTCCCAGTCTGCTTGACGCTTATACTGCTTTGCTCACATAGATACCGCAGCATCTATCCTTCTTGGAGCCTTTGTCGCAGGATTGGTCCTGTCCGTACTCTCTGGTGTATCTCGCAGAGTCACCCCTGAAGCGAAGACTTTCGAAGACACCTACGCACACTGCATCGAGCAAATCCAGCTTTACATCCTCCGGCCACTCTTCTTCGCTTCAATTGGGTACGCGATTCCCATTCGCTCCTTGTTCACCGGTCGGATAGTTTGGCAGGGCATCTGCTATACTCTCGTTGGCATTTTCAGCAAGCTCATCTGTGGAGTCTTTGTCATACTTTCGCACACTTTCACCAAATGGAGGCGTTCAAAAGCAAGGATGCCACAAGTCTTCAAGCGTAAGCGACCCACACAAGTGACTACTGGCAATGCACCAGCTACTGGAGTTACGACATTTCCGCCCAGCACAGGTCTCAAGCCCAGCACACCAAGTCTCCTACCAGTTTCTGCGCTGCTAGGATCAGCAATGGTCGCCAGGGGAGAAATTTCGCTCCTCATCCTCAATCTCGCTCGTGAAGCTTCTCCCGAATTGATGCCGAACGATCTCTTCTACATCGCTATCTGGGCTACTCTTTTATGCACAATCGTCGGACCTCTCACGGTCGGCATTATCGTCAAGCGCATGAAACGTACAGATAAGGCGCTTCCAGCGGAGTGGGGACCTGTTGCCAAAAGTAGTCCACCGACATCTGTTGCCAACGTCCCATCAGAAGCCGGCTCACCCGTCGCAGAGGTGCCTGTACGAGCTGCAGAAGACAGCGGAGCAAAAGACAAATCGAGCGGCGCCATCAAGAGTCCTCCTGTTGCCCATCGAGTACTTTCAACATTTAGGCCACGCTTTTAGTGTGATGTAGCATTACCTTGCATGAATGACCATGTATTCTATGATAGATCTCTATGTATACTAAGTTGCACGCGTCCGAGTGGTTCGCGTACATGGAAGGCATGCGCGCACGGCTAAAAGGTATGCGTCTATAGTCCAGCAACAAGCGAACCTTGAGTTGGGTCGTCTCCTCCAACGATGGCATCTTCTCCTACTTCTCTGAACCCACACTCCGCATCTTCTGGATCAACCACCATATCGTCCCCTTGTTGCGGTACTTTGGCCTCAGAAATGGCTTTGTGTCTTCTTGGTGCAGGATCTGCGTCGTGTATTGCTTTCAGCCATTCAATAACGGGCTTGACGACCCATCGCTTTTTCGTGATGAAGCTGAATGGCCCAACAAACCAACCGAGATGTCCACCGTGTTGTGTCAGAGCGAAGACGATGTTTGGGTTCTTGGCTGGTACATCTAGAGGAATGCCGCGTGAAGTAGCGATCGGATCATCTATCGAGTTGATGGCTAGGAAAGGTACCTTGATGTCACCGACGAAGTTCTTGGGTGATTGCGAGCGATAGTATTGTTCAGTGGAAGCCTGGCATTGTCAAAGAATATAAGCCAAAACTGTGCAGATGGCATTTTGCGACGGGCCTTACGAATCCTCCGCATTTGCTGGTGATGAGCGTGTCGAACTCGTACAGCGTTAGATTCGGGTTTACGATGATTGCATCGACATCGAGCTTAGGATTCTGTTTCATCACGCTCAGGTGTCTTTGCAGAACAGTCCTTAAATTGCCTCCCATAGCCCTGCTGTAGTATACTAGAGAAGAGCGATGATCAATATATGCACGGCCTAACGCATGTGTTTCCGAACTTACGGCCTCGAAGGGATCCCTGAAGGTCTATATGACCGCTGTATAATATGTCAGCAAGGAGAAGAACTGAAACAGTGCCAACTTACAGCATGAGGTCCCATGGGCAACCAAGAACAATACCCGTTTTCATAGCGGTGCGGTCAGCTTCGACAGCTACAAAGAGAATCTCCACTTGTTAAAAGCCATTCCGTGAAAGTGTCCAAGCTGGTGACCTCACCTAGATATTTTGTGAGCATTCCGGCTCCTAGCGAGAAGCCTATGCCGTATATTGGTGCATCAGGAAACATGTTTCCAATGTAAAGCATTGCGTTCTTCAAATCGTAGGAAGCACCCGCACTACAATATAACCGTTACTTGACTGAACCAGATGCTAATTCAAAACTCGTAGTCACGTACTGATAGAGCTTTGGAGTCGTCAGAGGACCTTGTGCACATCCTCTCGAATTGACGACGATAGCTCGCCAGCCTTCACCTCCTTCAGCTTTTGGTTTCGTCAGAGTTGCCAAGACGGTACGGATGTACTGCCAATGATGGGTCAGCTTTTTGTGAGCGCAATTATACTGTTATGCAATGGAAGAAACTCACAGACTCGTGGCTTCCGCCTGTCAAACCATGCATGCAGACTAAGATGGGCCTGTTGTCTGGCGGTAGCTCGGATAGCGGTGGCGTTATGTCGATGTAGATTGTACCGCCATCGGGCACTTCGAGATACTGATGAAGAACAGAAGCAATGAAGACGGAGGTCAGACGGGACAATCATGCTGTTGACAAGGTGATGACCTACTTTGCGCTCGTATTCAATGCGGAATACCTTCGTGAAGTCTGCCAGGGCTGAATAGCCGGTCTGCGTGGCACTATGATCAACTACCAAATGGAAGCTGTTACGATGAAGGCAACCTACCTGGAAGTGACTGCTATTGAACAGCCAGAATGAGCCGGAGTACCATGCTCGTATGCCAATCAAACTAGGGCACGATGTCTTCAGGATCTCGAGCAACGATTTACGCGAGTCGCCATCACCGACAACGCAGTTTCCAGCAGAATGTATAAGTTCAACAGGAGAAGTGAGACCGAGTGGTTTGAGTATCAGGCGCCTGTACCAGTACAGGAAGATGTATGGGTCGAACATTCGACTATAGCTTGGTCTTGAGAAGCTCTTTGCAAACTGCAATTGCTTTCTTCATGTGCCTGGTCAATGTGGTGATCGAGAAAGACAGCATGAGCAAGAATACCTGAGCCTCTGAAGCATGTCAGAAACGTGTCCAGCTGACTTTCAGGTCATCCTATTCTGTATTGAACTTCCAAAAGTGTATTCTCATCCTCCTGCTTTGCTTTATGGTCTACTAGCTTTCAACGGCTACCAGCCCGCATAGAAGGGATGTGCAGGCGAAAGCGTGCCGCTGATGTTTGCGTATGTTTACTCACGAACAACTCATCAGTCGAAAAGATGGTACCAATGGCTCAATAAAGTCTATCAAGGATCTCTGTGATACTGCATGTGCCGTACTGCTGGTCGACGTCCCGCTTGTGTTCAAAGGTCCGATTAATCGGTGTGCCTGCCAGCGCCTCCGCAAGGCTACCAGGGCGTTACAACGACATAAACCAGCAGCGAGGATGTCAAGCAGCCTCTCGGAGCGTCAAAAAGATGAGCTGTAGGTCTATGGCTGCTGATGCAAGGCTCCATCAGCCTGCTGTATCCTAACGGGGCATTGCATTATCCGCATCAACAGCAACAAATCGATTCTCGATTATCTACGCGCAAATGGATTGACAGAGTCATTTGAGACTCTCAAAGTCGAGGCGGAGCAGGTAAGCTTGCATCTTACAGAATTATACGTGTATTAGCTCCTAATCCTCATTCTGCACAATAACAGGCGGACTTTGCACCTGACCCAAAGGCGAAATGGGCAGGCCTTCTCGAAAAGAAGTGGACCAGTGTTATCAGACTGCAGAAGAAGGTGAGATATGCATGTAATTGTTTTTCAAGCTGGCCGAAGCTGACTTCAAACATTCAAAGATCATGGAGCTGGAACAACGTAATGCACAATTGCTTGAAGAGCTATCGACCTCACGTCTAAACCCAGCTTCGTCACGTAACTCGATAGACTGGCTACCGCGCGCACCGGCGAGACATTCAATGTCTGGACACCGTGCACCAGTCACAAGAGTAGCTTTTCACCCTACTTGGAATGTTGTTGCATCTGCTAGCGAAGATTCATCCATCAAGATATGGGATTGGGAAACAGGCGAATTTGAGAGAACGCTGAAAGCACATACGAAAGCGGTACAAGATTGTGATTATGATTCAAAGGGACAATACTTGGTGTCTTGTTCGTCAGATCTTACGATAAAGCTGTGGGATGTGGAGAATGACTATAGTAGCAGCAAGACCTTCCACGGCCATGATCATTCTATTTCGTCCGTGCGCTTCCTGCCTGGAGACTCTCAAATCGTTTCAGCAAGTAGGGATCAGTCGATAAAGATATGGGAGATAGCATCAGGGTATGATCAATTTTTCATCCTGACACGGCCTAATTGCTGATGCGGCAGTTATGCAGACATTGCGTTAAGACCTTGCTTGGGCATACTGAGTGGGTCCGAAGTGTAGTACCAGCACCCGATGCTCGCCTTGTCTTGAGCTGTTCGAATGATCAAGTAAGCTCATCTATCATCCCGCAGTGAAGCGATTTCTGAAAGAGGTTCCTTCTGTAGACTGCCCGTCTCTGGGATACAACAAGTGGCGAAACACGGGTGGACTTCCGCGGACATGAACATGTAGTCGAAGCTGCTATATTTGCGCCCGCAAATGCGGTTGCGTCTATACGAGAGTTAGCTGGGCTTGTGGGTTCTCTTTCGCGCTGTCACGAAGTTTCACCCGAATTTTGCGATCTAATAGCCATCGTTTGCCTCTCTAGGGAGTGGCATCACGGGAAGGCCGCAATGCTCCGTCCTCCAGCTTTGTTGTGACTGGTTCACGTGACAAGACGATACGGATATGGGACTCACAGACTGGACAATGTCTCAAGATATTGACAGGACACGATAACTGGGTTCGAGCTTTAGTCTTTCATCCTACCGGAAAATTCCTGCTGTCGGCAAGCGATGACAAGACTATTCGTATATGGGACTTGTCTACTGGGCGGTGTACGAAGACCATTGAAGCACATTCGCACTTCATTACTTGCATGTCGTGGGGACGGACAACGATTGCTGGTCCGCAACAAAATGGCTCTGAAGGAAAGCCAGATACGCAAGGTCAGGAAAATCGACGGCTTGTCAATGTTTTGGCTACAGGAAGCGTGGATCAGGTAGGTGATCAAGGCCCATCCTTTGGAAGTATGTGACTCAAGAATTTGTGCTTTACAGACACTGAAGATATGGCTTCCATGAAAGGGAGAATGGCTTGAAGAGCCTTGTACATACGCCGTTCGCATACGGAAGATACCAGCCCTTAATACCACATTTTAGTCACTCACTAGTCGTTCAGTGCTGTTTAGGTAGAGAAGATTTGTTGTGACAATAAGCTGACATTCGTTCCGAAGGCATACAGAGTTCCAAGCGTTTTTCTCAGCCGCTTCGACAAATTTCTACTTGTTCTTCCGCTTGGTTAAGCTGCCACAGTCACTGATAAGACACGCAAACTCTATCGATGCCAAGTTACGACGTAATGGCGTAATCATTGTAGAAACCCCTTCCACTTTTCTTTCCCAACCAGCCTTTCGCTATATACTCCCTCAGCAGCTGTCTCGGCTCTTCCGGGATTCCCTTTCGTTCACTAGCGTAGTGCTCCTCTGCGATGGGAGAATGCTACTTTAGCGCATACTGCTCTTCTGGCGGATTCGACAAGCTTACCGATGTCAAGAACCGTGTCAAGTCCAATGGCATCCATCCTGAAATGAAAATTCAGCACTCGTCCTCACGCTTGGAGCAAATCAACGCACATTCGGAAGGGTCCTTGATACGAGCCTAGCCTAGTCTGGAAAAGCCCATCCAAAGACTCCGGTGTGCAGACTCCATCGGAAAGTGCTAGCAAAGCTTCGCGCTTGATGGCTGCCCACACGCGATTACTGAAAACAGCACAGTCAGCTCAACCAGCGTATGCCTAGATCCGACAATCCCCACTAGATGAAGCCAGATCCCTCCTTCAAGCACTGAAAGGGCTTGAAACCATGCGCGGCAGTGGCTTCCATCATATATTCAATGACTCTCGGATCAGTCTGGCCGCAAGTCATGATTTCGCACGGTATACTGTTGAGAAGAATATTTAGCGAGGAATATTCAGCAGAACCTCCTTCACTTACTGCTGTGGTGGCATGAAAGCGTGAATATTCAGCACTGGATACTCAATCTCGTCAGCCACTCTGTATAATGAATGAGCACACGTGGATATCTCTACATACTGCGATGGCGACCCTTCACCTTCTCTGCCATTTCGCTGCTTCTGTATGAGCTGGAATTTGTGGCTAGCACTGCATCCGGATCCGCGAGTTCATCCAGCTGACCCCACACCTCAATCTTCAAAGGCAGTCGTTCAGGTATCGATTCTATCACCAACCAAGCTCCCTTGACTGCTTCTGCAATGTTGTCGAATGTTTTCAGACTACCTGGCCGGCAACCTGGCTGGTGGCGTGTATGGAATGTAAATCAGCTCAGAGACTGCGCTTCGTATATGATGCTCACAACGTACCTGGACCGGCTTATCTGTTTCTTCAAAGTATCGCAAGGCGGCGTCTCGGACTGCTTCGATGTTATCGACTATGTGGACAGTGCCACCCCTGCTGGCCCACATTGTCGCTAGTCTTCGTCCGAGAACACCAGCTCCGATGATACAGACAGGATCGTTGTAGGCATTTGTACGAGGTTGCCAACTGCTGCTCATCTTGTTACAGCGAAGTATTGATCTTTCCTTGACAAATCAATCTTATTGAAGCCAGCTGTTGCAAACCTTGTACAGCAATTGAAGCCTTGTGCACTATCAGCATATCCGGCGTTACAACCTGCGAGCCGGCCGGCGCAGGAAAAGCGGCTGATCGAAGAAAGCGTGGAGTACAAACGCGGGGAGCCGCAACCATCGCTGTAGCTCATGATCTAACTGGCAACACCCTGCAAGTCTGTTCATCGCCCAACTTCCTCGGGCTTGTATCGAATCTCACATAGTATCCGTTCTCTGCCGCCATGTCGACTCTGTACTGGTCTCCGACCTCGCCCTACGTCAAGAAAGTGGTTCTCGCTTTCCGGGAGACTGGCCTCGAAAACACCGTGACGAATAAGCAAACGAGTCAGTGATATAGCAATTATACTACCTCTTGTAGAACAAATCACTGAACATACGTACGTCGTTGGTACAGCCGCCAGCCCTACCGGGTCGGAAACCGAGCAAGCGAAGTGGAATCCTAGTGGAAAGGTGAGAATATAGCTACGGACGTTAGTAGGGAATAGTCTGACATCCGTCACATATTCAAAGGTACCTACTCTAGTAGTAGACGGCAAGCGTGCCATTTTCGGTAGCCAAGTCATTCTGCAGTATATCGATTCTATCGCACCAAGCGACAAGAAGATCTTGCCCCCAGCGGACGATACATCTCGTATCGACGAGCTTGTGCTAGAGAGCATTGCCGACTCTATCCTAGACGCTGCACTATTGTGTCGGTATGAGGCGGCCTTCAGAGTAAGTTCAAATCAAGCGTTAGCTAGGCTGTACTGAAGAATTGCTGACATCCGTGAATGTAGCCCCAAGAATACCAATGGCAAGGTTGGATTGACGGTCAGACGAGAAAGATCAAGAAAGCGATAGAATTGCTCTATGCTCGAATCGACTCTTCGAGTGGCTTGCATCAACTACCTGACCCTGCTTCCAAAGCGCTGAGTATTGGCGGGATAGCAGTGGCCTCTGCGCTGTGGTGTGAGTGACTGCCTACTAGCACGGTTAAGGCACCTAGAAGACTCTCTAATGTGCTTTTACGATGGTAGACCTTGACTTCCGTTTCTCGGAGATTGACTGGCGCGCTGGTGAAGGTGCTAAGCTTGCGTCGTGGTACGAAGCTGTTCAGCAGCGTGATTCCTGGAGAAATGGGGAGCACTAGATGGAGCAAGGTCAGACACCGTTTTTTATGTGTCCGCAACATTAGCCCGAACAGTACTAGTCCAGCATATCTGCATAGGTCACGTAAAGCTGTTCTTGCAGATTGTGGCGTTAGCTGGGCAGACAGATCAGCTCAAGGAAGCATGGAAGAGAGTCCTGTCCTATTATACTTGCTGCTGGCCAGTAGATATTGGGCTATCCTGCTTGTGTGTAGTAGCAGCAATCCACTGCGGGCAGTCATGTCGCTGTTCTCGGAGCATGATCGTCATTATTTTGCGAGTCAGCTTTGACATTGACTCTTCTCCCATCTCACTGTTGTGGACGAGCTGGTTTTGTTTCAGCATGGCTCGTCGCAAAAAGCAGTACATGTCAGACAATGACCTCGACAGCAGTGGTGCTTCCTCTCAAGACGAAGAAGCGACTGCACCTGACTGGGACGAAGACCCAGACGAGCGTGCAGAACGCTTGAGGTTTACCGATCCATACGGGAAACGAAGCAAGAGGAAGAGGAACGGCAAAGATGATGCTTTATATGGGGTGTTTGCAGAAGATGAGGATGATTCTGTCGCTGGTCCAGCTAGGGGAAACAAGTCTTTACGGAGGTGAGTGCAACTTGTGCTTGATCATGTGCTTCCATTGCTGCAAATATGCTGACAGTCCACCACTGTCTTTGCAGAGCGCAAACCTTCGTTCCTTCTGCAAATGCCAGTCAATCTACTACGAAAGATAACCTTGCAACCGGAGATGCTATCATGGACATCCCAGATTTCCAGCCAGTTTCGCAGAACAAGCCTGAAACAGCGGAGCAGTCTGAAAACGCAGGAACATCTGGAGAGGAGGAGGAGGATGGCTCATCGGAAGAAGAAGAGTCTGGCTCAGAAGATGAAGCCCCGAAAGTTCGCGTGCCTCGTCACCGCAGCGAGGAAGAAGATGAGGATGATGCCGTTGCAGCCGGCAGTGCTTTGAGAGCTGCAATGTCTGGGCAGGCTACTGCTCAGCCAGTTTCACAAGGAGGCATTGGAGTGCGAACAATGGGCGGAATAGGGAGTAAGGCCAGAATGGAAGCTCTCAACCCGACCCTGGATCCCCAGCCAGTTGCCAGTACTTCCACTTCGCCCGCACCGCAAGAAGGCATCTCAGCGCAAAACGCTAGCATGGCCCACGCACCGAAAACTGGCATGGGTATGGCCGCTGCACAACAACGAAGAGCTTTTCTGGGCTCATCTACACCTGCTGGTCAAGCGGCTCCTCGAAAGCCAACTGTATTGACCAAAGAGGAACAGAAGCATTTCAGCAAGCTCTCGCAGCAAGGAGGATTCGGTTTCAATTTGCTGAAGAAGATGGGATGGACAGCCGGAGCAGGTCTGGGTCAAGGAGGAGAAGGTATGGTCACACCGTTAGAAAGCAAGCTGCGACCGAAAGCTATGGGTCTTGCTTTCGAAGGCTTTTCAGAGCGTACGAAGCAAGCTAAGCTGGAAGCGAAACGCAGGAAGGGCTTAGCCGGTGAAGAGGTGTCGGAAGACGATGAAGATGAGTTAGGAAGACCGAGGAGAAAAGGCAAAGACAAGCAGAAAGCACGTGTTGAAAAGGGAGGAGACACTTCGGAAGGACCGCCTGCATGGAAGCAGAAGAAGCCAAGAAAGCCTAAAGTGCAGCATATGACGTATGAACAGATGGTTGCTGGAGGTGATGCTGCTGCTTCACCAGCGGGCGTTGGCGCAATCTATGACTTATCAGGTCGCGAGCTCACTACCGCTGCTTTGAGTCATGCCGCTGGCGGACACGATGTCCCCTCTACCGATTCGAGGAATCTTCCCGAGCTCCTTCACAATCTCACGATGGTGTCTGACTTCACCAAGGCCGAAGTAGACAACCTTGTTCGCGAAGCGAGAATATCTGCAGAGCGGCGAAAGTATTTGGCGAAGGAGTCAGCACGAATAAAGGAAACTGCAAAGGCGAATGTAGCTCGTAAGTTCTGGCCTTCATCACATGCTGTGCACTCGAACTATACTGACAATCGAGTTCTCATCAAAGGCATCGCTCGACTGCAACAGCTCACGAAAGTAACTACAGCAATTCAGCAGCACTCCTTATCCCTTGCATACGACGACAGGCCTCTCCCCGAGCAAATGCAGACATTCACCGATCTCTTCAATGACCTCCTCAATATTGCAACAGAGGACGAATACAAGCTTCACAGACTTGATGAAGTGATTGTAGCGGCACTGGCACCGTTGCTTAAGCGAGCATGGATGGAGTGGGATGTGCTGGCGGAGCCTACGCTGTACCTCGATGATCTCAAGAAGTGGAAGAAGGCGTTCAGATGCAGGCAGCGTCGTAGCGATACATCGAACGCTATTGGACTCTTTGGCTCATACAATTCTGCGAAGCCTTCCAGCGGCCTCATCACGCCACTTCAAGATCCTAAGATGACTGCATTCGAGACACTTCTCTGGACTACCTGGATGCCTCGAGTTCGATCAGCCGTCAACAATACCTGGACACCGGGCGATCCGACACCTGTTCTCACGTTGTACTCGACATGGCAATCATCAGGTCTCTTGCCTGATTTCATCAGCGACAACATCCTCGATCAGCTCGTCCTGCCCAAGCTTAAGCGCGCCGTGAGCGACTGGATACCACCTCGCAAAGGCAAGAGCAAATCGAGTCACTCCAACGCTGCACTACATCATATACTATTCCCATGGCTCGAGTATGCCGGCTCGAGAATGGATGAAGTCATGGATGACGCGAAGCGGAAGATCAGAGGATGGCTCAAGACGCTGAAAGTGCGCGAAGGGCCACCCGAAGGACTGGAAGTTTGGAAAGAAGTCATTCCACGCACAGAATGGGATAATCTTATTCTTCAATATATCGTTCCTCAACTTGCTGCCCAGCTAAGGGAGGATTTTACCGTCAACCCGCGAGAACAGGATCTCGCGCCGTTATCAGCTGTACTAGCCTGGAGGAAACTACTTCGAGACTCTGTCCTTTCACAGATACTGGAGACAGAATTCTTCCCAAAGTACTTGGAGACGTTGCATACTTGGCTCTCGAGCACAGGTGTCAATTTCGAACAAGTCGCAGAATGGTATACATGGTGGAAGAACGAGGTCTTCGGATCATTACAAAAATTACCTGGTGTGGCGAGAGGGTTCGAAGCTGCTCTGGATCTCATGAATCAAGCTATGAGCTTAGGCGAAGATGCGAAATACCGATTGAAGAAACCAAATTTCGTTCCTGGTGCAGCATCAACCTCAAGCAGTGCAAACAAGCAATCTTCTTCGAACAAGTCGTCAAGCAGCAAAGGAACACGTATACCTGGAATAGATCAAGAAGAAGTCACTTTCAGAGCGGTAGTAGAAGAATATGCAGCCGAACAAAATCTAGTATTCATGCCGACTGGACGTTCTCATGAAATTACAGGATCACCTCTGTTCAGAGTATCGCCTGGTGTCGATGGAAAAGGTGGAATTACAATTTATTTACGCGGAGACGTAGTCTATGCTCTCGATGCGAAGAGTGGATCCTCAAAACCTATTAGCGTTTCTGAGATGGCGGAATTGGCAAAGAAGAAAACGTGATTATGGTATCTTTTCCAGATTTTAGCTATGGCATAGAAACCGTCACCAATATTGATTTAGTCAATTCAGCATCTTCGTCAATGTGGAACAATGTTTTCGGGGTTGTGCGCTTCAATTGCAATGTAAAGGCAACAATTGCACAGGCTATCTACATTCATGATCCTGGGCCCTTGGACCCTAACATTGCATGATAGGTCGCATGAAGCACTAGAAGCACTATGAATACTGTGAACTCAACACTGTCGGCCTTTCAACTGGCGGACGTCTTCGTGTGGTCGCAGGTAAGTACCGAATCTTCCATTCATTCGCAAAACACTCCTGATGGCAAGAGTCGAGCCAACTGGATCAAAAGTCCATCTCAGGCGCTTCAGCGGCGAAGGTGGTGTATGTGAGACATTCCCTAAGTAGCGGGGAAGCCCTTGCAAGCGTCAAATTTCCCGCTCCTGTGTCCTCGCAGAATGAACGCGTCTGAAGATAGCACGGACGCTCCAGCTCGAGCTCGGACTCGCGAGATTTGACAGAGGGTGTGATATCGTGCTCGAAATTGTGAAGGAGATTTGCGAGCCCTGAATCCAAATCGGAAGATATTCTGCTGCTGATACATTGGGCTACCTTGTCCCTCGAGGAGAAGCTCGCAAGTTGCCTTTTTTTTTCAGAGTGTCTTGCAAAATTGGGTAAATGAAAGGCTCGACTTTCATAGGGAGTAACGCCCAGGATTGCAGCCGCTTGTGATCTTGTCTCTGCTATCGAGCACAGTGAAATTAGGACGAGTCGAAGTTATTTTGCGAGACCAAGCAGCCCGAGGGGACGAATCGCTAATCTGGCAGTAGCGGACAGGGTATGACGTTTTCTCTAGTACGTTTAAGAGACTCTGAGATATTTCCCTTAGCAGCTTCTTGCTTTATTCCGTCTCGTCGACGTCTTCCTCGATGATGAAAGAGAACTGAATGGCTGCCGTGATCTACTTGGCTTTTTCACCCCTTTTGCGTAATTCCGAGCATGTAGATTGATTGCGTCATGACGTTTCCCTCTTCTTCTCCCTTAGAAACCATCTTGAGCATTGAAAATATCAGGCGCCAATTGTATCCCTCCACGTTCTGCATCCACTCCCATTCCCATATGGCTCATGAAAGCATCAACAGGTAGACTCTGTGTCTTACCAAGACCTTGTCTTTTAGGTAGTGTTTTCAATTGTCTTCTTCCTAACATAGCTGTAGGTCCACCTAAATGCGCAGCTGGTGACGTGGATGATGATTGATTCGAGAATATATCCCCATTTGAGAATGAAGAAATAGAAGATGAAGCACTGTTTGTGCCGCTATTTGTACCGAATGACAGACTGGGTGAATATTGATGCTGCTGGTTGTTATAAGGTGATAGACGCGTACTTCTTGAGAGTGGAAGATGATTCTCTTGTTCTATTGTTGCCATCATCGTTTCATCGGCGACATCTTCGTCCATTCCATCGTTATTATAAGCTTTGGCGCCGACTAGACCGTTTGCTCTCATTGGAATACCTCCATCATCATCGTCGTCATCGTCCAACTGACCTCTTTTCCTGGGACTTGAGTTATTCGATGCAAGACCCGAGTTGGAAGTAGAAGACGAGGAAGAAGAGGAAGGCGACCAATTAATCAAATATGAATTATGAATCCGTTGTGCATTCGCGAATATAGAAGCTGTTGAATGTTCATATGATAAACTTGCATTGTTTGCAGAAGAAGGTGAATATGAAGGAGATGACAAAGTATCACACATTGGCATTAGACCTTGTGGTCTGGCTTGTATAATACTCTCATTGACGATGGAAGGTGAAGATGGACTTGGAGAGGTAGGATACAATGAAGAGGAACCACCGAGTTCAGGCTGGGAGCGTGTTGCGGATCTGAAAAGGAAGAAGATTGTTTCCCTTACATTAGCTTAACTATATAATTGCGTGTGATCACACAGAGGCTCACAGAGGTGCTCTTGATGGGAATGAATAGCCTTGAGAAACGGCTGTATACGAGCATAGCCGAGACGCGCGACGAGAAAGGAAGAAAACAGGGAGAAAGGCAACAGAATCAATATAACAGAAACCAACCACAGGGAAGCACCATGAAGTGCTGGAGCTCACCAGATCTAACACTCCTCGGCCTACTCGCCAATTGAGCCTTCAACTCCTCCGGCGTAGCGAGGGCCATTGAACCTCTTGTATCGTTTGGATCCAATACGCGCCTTCTTTCGGGCGTGGTATAGGATAGACCATTGCTTGACGTTGCTTGTTTCTTGGTTGGAGTTGATTGCATGGTGTGTATTCGTAAGTATGCTCTTCAGCCTCTTCAAGAGTCAATGAATTGAATACAGACACAATAAGGAATGCAAGTATGCGAGTGTAGCAAGCAGGATAGTGGAACAGAAGGAAGTAGAGGACGGCAGGGATAGTGACCAGAGACTCTTGAGTGAGATGACGATGACGATGATGATACTGATGATGTAGTCCACTACCTGCTGATGTACCTCGTGTAAAGTGCTTTCGCTCCAAAAGCCGTGGAATGTAAAAAGCGAGCACCCAAATATTCACGCCGCGCCTTCAAAGCGGGCGAATGATCAAAGGATGTAAGGCGCGTCTCTCGGCCGGGTGGGGTATCTCAAGCATTCTTCATGGAAGACTGACTGCTGATTACATGCAGGTACTATCTCGAATGATTAAACCAATCCTAGCCATAACAGTGTACATGTAGCACTCATCAGTTCCCTCTTGCAAAAAGCTTCATCCCATACTACCGCTCACATGCAGTCACGTGACCTGCAGCTTTACACGCCTCACGTAATATCAGCGAGCAACATGCCGTAAATACGGAGGGAAGAACGGCAGTGTGAATAGATAGATATGGTAGCATGCCTTGCCATATTGACAGTAATAACAGATTGCTAGACTGACTTATCACGTTGCTACTTCTATATCATCTCATATACTCAATCATGCTATCATACTTCAAGGCACATCCTTCATAACAACGTGAAAGCACGGCCCTCTCACTCTCGCTTCCATCACATCACGGCCTTCGCAAGATTCGCTCGCCGCCCTTTTTGCTCTTCTTCCATCTGCACCAACTTACATTCGCAGAAAGACAGGGGGAAGTGATAGAATTGAAGTAGATCAAGCTACGAGACAGGTAGCTGCTGCTACTGTCATTGAAAGATGGCCGTCCTTATTCATCATAAGGATACGCTGCAGGTAGCGCAGAAGGTCCTATCAGGCAGTGGCGTCGTGAGTTGTGTCACATTGCTCGAAGTAAGAGAGCGGAGAACAAGCTACTGACTTTGTTATTGTATCACTATTCTATCCTGTCACATTCATTCTTCTTGTTCGTTATCCGGTTCGTTGCTGTAGTCTCCACCTGAGCACCTCCTCGATGGCCTATCTGATGTTCTGGATGAAAGACCGAATGATATCCTATTCAAGCTCAGCCCAGAGCCAGGAAAGGGATGTACGTCGTCTTAGCACCTCCCTAGTAACTTGCAGTACTCTATCTGACTTGCTTGCTGCTCCCTCTTGGTCCGCGCATGTCACTTGCGCACTCCACCCACATCCCTCCCACCATTTCATCACCTTTCCCCCTTCCTCCGTCTCATGACAACATCGCACCATATTCTTCCTCTTCCTCTCCACTGACTTTCTTCACTATCTGCAATTGATTTCTAAATACAATACAGTCGGAAAAATCCAATGCCTCGAAAAGGATTGTCTAGCGAGGAAAAAAGTCATTTCACTAAATGACAGTACAAGGCGTGAGTTCTGCATCAGTCTCCAAGAACAAGACATGGGTACTTTGTATTTACTTACATCTCCTTTTATCCGTGAAATTACAGTCGATGACGGTGGTAAATCTATTGGAATCGGAAGTTTGGATCTATTCGTCGTAAGTTTCTCCATCTTCTCACTTTTCAATAGCATTCTTCAGCTTCGCAATCATTCAATGACTGAATTATCGGGCTTTCCTTTCTCTCACTTCCACTTACTCATGATAGCACCATCAAAAAGAATCACCAGCTCATAAGCGAGCCATCGCAGCTCGTCTCAAGGAATCATCTGGGACCTCTTCCAATCCCTCTTCTTCTGCTGCAACAGCTTCAAACCCAAAGAAGGAAAAGAAACGTGTCCTAGTTGAAATATCAGACGATGATGATGTCATAATTGTTCCCAAGAAGAGTAAAAATGGACTTTCCTCATCACAAGGCTCTTCTTCTTCTTCCAGCCAAAAGGGAAGTGCTATTTTAGCGCCTGTTTTTAATCAAGATAAAGGCAAAGGAAGAGCACCATTAGAGAAGACTTCCTCTCTTTCATCAATCGGGGCCAACAATAAGAGCAATACAGCCAACAATATCTCACATCAAATATTGATGGATGCAAGTCGAAAAGACGCTTTCTCAACAGCTCGTAGTGGAGGACCGTCATCGGACGGTGATGATGTTGATATGTCAACGGGTAGAGACGATAATAGGGAATCATCTGCAGATAGCGATTTAGTAGATCTTTCATCGAGGTTCAAAATTAATTCTTCTTCTTCTTCTGCTGGTACTGCCAATCCTGGAATGGTAAAATCAGAACCTGGAAGAAGATTAAGCATTTCAGCTATTCAACCTTCGACATCTACTTCCGCCACTTCAGCCAATCACAGTCAAATTAGACAACGTACCATCTCGAATGAAAGCATTAAATCATCTACTTCTGAAAAGGACAAGAAAGTAGGCATTAAGAGTGCCTATGATCAATTTAAAGCTTTACAAGCTGGCAAGAATGGTTCTACCTCTGTCAATAATGCGAGCTATAGAGACGTTAAACCACTTGATGGACTCGCTTCTTCATCGTCTTCTTCACCTGTGATTGGAAAGAAAGAAGCAGGATTGGACTCGGGATACCTTTCTTCAATCAATACTTCGTCAAGCAGTCCACTACGCAACGATAACACAACAAAAATACTCGCTCCAGGCGTTATTGAAGGCCCTGTTTCGTACATGGTCACACTCAAGAATGGAAGCAATGTTACTATTCCTAAAGGATCTATTCCGGATGCTTCGACTGGATGCTATACTGCGAAACAAGTAGCGGGGCTGAGTGAAGAACAGAAGAATCATTTAGAGCGGTACGAAGAGCAAATGTCGGATCGCAGGCGTCTTTTGCGTGTATACATGATGGACATAGAGCGCCAGCGTGAGTGCTTCTTCGTATTGGATGAGGCAACCATTTTAGCGGCTAATCTGCCAACCCTGCGAGCAGGATCAAGAGGGAATTCTGATGCAGACTATGCTAAGGATATCCAGTCATACGCTGAGGAGTACCGCGAAACTGAGCTCGCTATCAAGCAGGCCAAGGATGAGATGTAAGCTTTTCATGTTTCTACAGGTGTTTGTAGCTGCATATGCTTAGCCTCTTTCATGCTTCTTAACGTTCTTCGTCTACTCAGCACTAAGATCATCAACAACCCCCGTGGAACGGGAGCTAGCACTTCCACTACTACTGCTACTCCTGCCGCATCAATCTCGGCTGCACAAGCAGGATCAAGCAGTGCCAGTCAATCTAAGACCACCAAGCCGCCTCTCAGTCAAAACGCTCTACTTCAAATTCGAGGATACGAGTTTAATATCGGATTCAAGCAGGATGTCATTCAGCAACTTCAGGACGCAATGAAGTCTTTGGATCGTAAGTTGATCATACTTGATCTACAGTGGTTGTAGTCTTTCAATGCCGCAAATGTGACTGTGCTCACCCTTCCTTGTGATTTGATGTGTTTTCGTCAGGTTTCTCGATGGCATATCAAGATAAGCTTGCTAGACTACAGCAGGAACACGCTACGATTGCCAGTTTACAAGCATCCATGTAAGTGTCGTATGACATGACTGGCGCGAAGTCGAGAAGATCAAAATAAAAGAAAAAATTGCTGATTTGTGCCTTGACTTTTCTGTCCTCTTGCTGCAAAACAGTAAGAAAATCAAGGATGAACATGACTGTCCTGCTGTTCTACCATCTGCAGCATCTGCGGACCATAACAGAGTCGCCGACATTGCCAACACGGAAAAGAAGATTGCTGCTCTGGCGGCAGAGATCTCTGGTCTCAAAATCCGACGCAGGTCAATGGGTCGTGAGTGTATTTCTTCTTCTTCTGCCTTCATTGCACGACCGAACCAGCGCAAGCTGATTTGTCACATCACTATTGCCCCGCAGGTATGTACGCTCGTAAAATGCAGCAGGACATTGATAATAAGACACTTGAAAAGGCGAAGTTGGAAAACCTTCTGTAAGTCATCCTATCCCACGTTAAATTTTCGAAAAATGTTCAAGGTCGAGTCTGGCATATCCTGACGCATTGATATGCTGGTCAGTAATGTACTCAAGAAAGGTCTCCCTACCACAAGCTCCTCTGCTGGTCCAAGTGGAACTAGCACAACACCTCCCGCTTCTACTGCTACCGCAGCACCAGCAAGTGCAGAAAGCACCTATCAAACGCAGCTGTCCGAGTACCATGTAGATTTGAAAGCCTTTGATGCTAAAACAGAGCAGCTTTCGAGACTTTACAATCTTCGCATGAAGGATAAAGCAACTATGCAAGCTCTCCTCAATAAGCAGAAAGGAGCCGGTAAACAGGTTTTCCAGATATCTGTGGATAATGCAGATCGCAAACTGAAGGAGACAGCAAATGACTTGTGAGTGCTGCAGTTCATATGCATGAGCTTTCCCCCGGAATGTTGAATTTGAAACTTCTACCTCTGCAGGACCGCTCATCACAAGACTAAACCTGTTATGCCAACGAAGCCAGTTGTCGCAGCTAAGCCGCTTTCGAGAACAAATTCTGCCGAAGGAAAGCTTCCTGCAATGCCTGCTGGTTTCAGTCAGCAATACAACCAGACCTTCGGCCCCGATAGGCTTGCAAATGCCGGTGCTGCAACCGCGGGCGTCAATGCTTATGGAGATGATGCCGCTGGTATGGCCTACCTCACAGGCGGCGGAGCCAATCCTTTCAATTGGGGCGCCGCAGCTGGACCTTCCACATCAGCCGCCGGTGCGAAGCACACTGCCAATCTCGGTCCTACAGGCTTGCCTGCAGGCGGAGGTCTTTACCCTGATATCGATATGGGTATGGGCGACAGCGATGACGACGACATCTACGCTCGTAGATTCAGATATGGTGCAGGAGATGAATATGGCGCTGGATACGGTGGAGCGCACACTTACACTGAAGAGGAAGCAATGAAATTCTTCGACGATGCCACGACTGGATTCGATTTCAATGAAGAAGGTGAAGCCGCTATGGAAGAGGCGCTTACCACAGTCGGTTTGGAAGCAACAGGCACGAAGTTCCCCAAGTAAGTTGTAAAGTCTCTGGCCAGATATGTTCCTTCCTGACTGACATTGGCGGTTATTCTTCTAGCTCCAACATTAAACCTATGCCTCATCAGGTAAGCTTACAGCGTTTGTTCACGGCGATTGTAGAGAACACTGCTGATGAGTCTTCTTCGCTTCGCACAGATCCTTGGCATTGCATGGATGCTGAATCAGGAGAAAGTCAAGACCAAGATTCGGGGTGGTATTCTGGCCGATGAGATGGGTCTCGGCAAGACGGTTCAGACGATCTCGCTTATCCTTCTTAACCAAGCCAAGGAAGACGACGATGAGAAGGCCACTTTGGTCCTTGCTCCAGTCGGTGAGTTACAACACTGAAGTAGAGGAAGTTAAGTCAACTAGACTGACTGACTTTTGTTTCGAACTAGCTCTGTTGGAACAATGGAAGAATGAAATCACCAAATTCAGTGACGGCAAAATGTCCGTATACATCTACCACAATACCGGCAAGAAGATTGGCAAGGATGTAAGCTGTCTCCCAATGCGAGATCCACGATTGAGACTTGAGCTGACATATTCCGATGTGTAATCTATTTTAGGAGCTGTCTAAGTACGATGTAGTACTCACGACCACCAACACCATGGCCAACGAATGGGAGGAATGCGATGATACTGCACGCAGAAGAGCGAAAGGCAAAGCTAAAAAGGCTGGTCAAGAGTGGACAGAGGAGGATGAGGCAGAATGGTATGAAAAAGCAAGCGAGCAAATGAAACCACTTTTCACCATTAACTGGCGACGAGTTGTCATTGATGAAGCTCAAAACATTCGAAATCGAAACACGAAAGTCAGCCGAGCTTCTACCTACCTTAACGCAAATTACCGATGGTGCTTGACTGGAACGCCGGTCACGAACACTCTGACCGATATTTACTCCTTATTGCGCTTCCTTAAAGTCAAGCCCTGGCACGATTACACGGAATGGATGAAGAGAGTCGGACGTATCGAGAAGAAGAGACCCGACGTTGCTAGTCAACGAGTTCAAGCTCTACTCAAGCTAGTGCTTTTGCGTCGCAACAAAGATGCCAAGCTTAATGGAACACGACTCATCGATCTTCCGCCTCTACACGTCCATGAAACAGCCGTCTTCCTAAGCGAAGACGAACGTAACGTCTACGACTACATCGAGGGCAAGTCACAACAACAACTTAGCAAGTACATCCGTGAAGGTACTGTAATGAAAAATTACGCGCATGTTTTCGTGCTTCTTCTCCGACTCCGACAATGGTAAGATTGATAGTTCAGCTGTTCATGACAGGCATAGACAGAAAGGCTGATGTAATTTTTTTTTGCGCCTTTAGTGTTGGCCATCCGGCTCTCGTTACGGAGAGTTGCCTCAACTCTGCACTGTCGAAGGAAGACGATCCCGCCGCAGACAGGGCAGCTGCCCACAAGTCGTGTGTTACGAAGTGCGGTCAGGAGAAGCTCGATGCAATGCTTAAGAGAAGATACGATATGGCAGTGCAACGTTTCGAGGATGAGAAAGCCGGTCGCGATTTACAGATGGAAGAATGCCCAATTTGCATGGTAAGCTTCTTTTCTTGACATTTTTGGGATTTTGCTTCTCTTGTTCGTTCGACAACGCTGACCTGTTCTCACAGGACGCTCTCGATGCATCCGCTCTAATCACAGCCTGTGGTCATGCATTCTGTGGCTGCATCAAGGAATGGATGGAAGCGCCCGAGACCGCTGCACAAAACCCTGAAGGATTCGCTGAGCATGAGCGCACATGCCCAAATTGCCGACAGAAGATCGCGAAGGAAACCCTATTCGAGATGAAACACTTTGAGCCGACCAAGCAGCAAATTGCCGAAATCACAGGAACTGAGGTCACGAACGACGAAGCCGAATTTGAAAAGGATATGACAGAGTATCTCAAGAAGAAGAACTCGGACCTCATTAACAAGAAGAGAAAGGGTAAAGGCAAAGCTACCACAACTAGAAAGCCGCGTGCAGCCAAAACCCGCGCTGCCAAGAAACGCGTCATCAAAGACTCGGAGGATGAGGACGATTTCATCGACGACTCCGAGGCTGCCAGCAAGGTAGCTGGATACACGAAGAAGACGGGAGCGGAGAGCGACTCGGAAGCTGAGATCGATGAGATCGAGAGCGAGAGCGAGTTTGAAGCAAGCGAGGCGGAGGCATCTGATGACGAAGATATCAAGGATTTCTTACGCTCTAATAAGGACGTGAAGGTCAATGAGATATCCGACGACCTTCGCGACAAGTACAAGAAGAGTGCTGGTAGACAGTTCATTCCTTCTGCCAAACTTGAAGCAATGGTCAAAATCATCCGTGAGGCGCCCAAGGAAGATAAATTTATGTAGGTACAGTCTTGACTTCGACTTTACACAGCCAGGCTAATCGACGATTTCATGGCACCAGGATCATCTCGCAATGGACATCTATGCTCGACCTCGTTTCTGCCTACCTGGACGAGCTCAATATCAACTGGATTACCTTCCGTGGTGACATGAAACGAGGAGACCGTGACGAGGCAGTCAGGCGATTCAACGAGAGCAAAAAGGTGAAATGTCTACTCATGAGCTTGAAGGCTGGTGGAGTCGGATTGAACATGGTAGGAGGCAATCGTGCGATCCTCCTGGACTTAGCTTGGTGAGTTGCACGCTCCAGTATCACATGGGTTGTGCAGTTTCTGATGCGGTTTCTCATCGTTCTTCAGGTCTCCTGCTGTCGAAGCTCAAGCGTTCTGCCGTATGCATAGATTGGGACAAGAGAAGGAGGTCTTTGTCGAACGCTGCGTTGTTGCAGGAACAGTAGAAGATCGTATCCTCGAGCTTCAAGAGCACAAGAAGAAGCTAGCAGATCATTCTCTCGGCGAAGGAACCGGAGAAAAGCTTAAGAAGTTCGGTGTTGCAGAGTTGAAGATGCTCTTTGGCATGACTGCTGAACGAGGCCTTCTTGCTAGTCAGTGGGTCCATCCAGACGAGAAGAGAAAGGAAAGGGCAGCCGCGCCACAAGCCGGACCTTCTGGCACGAATGGGCCGGCAGCGCCAGCTGTTTAAGGGGCGATATGGACGGCTTATTATAGTCGACGCAGATGACAGTATTACAAGGGAATAAACAAGCATAAGTTAGCGGTAGCAGTTTGCACATCAGTCATAAGTTCGGGTTATATGAGTTTGCCCCTATGCTAGGCAGGGATTGATGCAATAGATCGAAGTAGAAGTCAAGCAGTTCAACCAATCTGTACAAACATAGAATAAACTACCTCCAAGGCGTGTTTATAAAGTGCTTTATGCTGCAATTGATGCAAAAAATGAAATGCTCACTCTCGTTTCTCTCTATTCGGGCGTCGCGTGTCAACCGGCCGAGATAGGCTGCACAGCCATTCTAAGCCGAGATGAGGGCTGAGGATATGGATGAAATTGTTCTGAGTCCTCTTTGTGGGCCGAAACATGTTCATTCAGCGTCGACATCCTCTTCATACAAGTTGTATTCATTCAATCTCCGTCAGATTAGTATGATATTGCTTTGATAATCACTGGTGGTCACGTGACCTATCATTTTACACGTCTCCACAAGCAGCATTCCGTAAATACGGCATGCAACATTGCATGCCTTGCTACAGTACCATATCATCAAATCAGATCAACAACTGTCCAGAGCACTTCACTTCTACACGATAGACACTTTTCGTCGTCAGCAAGGCACCAACATCATCATCTCACAGTTCGCGAGATAGGAAGAGCACGGACCTTTCCTGCAGATTTCCTTCACCAGAGAAGAAGTTGTTTTTCTCTCTTTCTTTCGCGGCGACTCTCGCTCGTCTGGTAGGTCTATACCACATAGATCAGGGCTCGTCGGCTCTATCTAAATTACAAGACAGCAAGAAGCGAGGATGACTTCTCCAGTCCATCAGCCTGACGCGTCGAAGGTAGCTGAGCAGGTGCTAGCAGGAAGCGGCGTGGTGAGTTCGTGCATTTTGATGCGGAGGAGAAACCTCTAGAAAGGAAGGGAGAAAGCACGACGACTGACTGACTGACTGACTGACTGATTGCTTCGCCTTGCTTCAAACACCGCTCTACAAACGCATCTGCTCTCTTTCGAACGGTAATCCCTCAGACACCACCTGAACATTTGCTGGTCGCTCTCTCGGAGATTATCTCTGCACGACCGAACGATGTATTCTTCAAACTGACGCCGGAGCCAGGAAAAGGATGTACGTTCTCATTATCCTGAAGTCTGTAACTTACAGGTAGACGAGAAGCCGGACAAGAAGCCGAATCAGACCCCCTTCAATAGAACTGGTCCAGAGGATGACTCTACGCAGTTGAGAGGGGACACCCCCTTCCCGTCCTCCTCGTCTTCGCCTGTCTTCATTGACCAGGAGGCCGCCCGCTAGGACTCTGGTTATTTGTCCTCCATCAAATCATCCCCGAGCAGCCCTTTATCTTCAAGGGCTTCTTCGCCCAATGGTACACGATCACTCAGTGAAGCTCACATCAAGGAAGAAGCTTTGTCGACTGCGTCATTAACCGCCGGACCTGCCGAAAGGTAAGCAGGTTCTACTGTTTTATATGACGAAAGGTAAGGAGATTCTGCAATGTGTCGTATACATTGCGATAATAAGACTAAGAGCTTTCCTTAGCTCCTCGCAGCCTGCTGCTGTCATGGAAGTTCACGAGCCTGCGGTCAGTGCTTCTGCAGCAGCTGCTCAGTTTCACGGCACTACAGATCAGCTGGATTGTATAAAATCCAATTCTGATGGTATCAAGCTTGCCGAGGCTGTGTTGGAAGACCTGAAAGCTCGCAAAACCCAAGAAACATGTAAGGCTGTCGGCTCTTCGGCGATCTCCCCTCTCTTTCATCTATGCAGATGACACGAAGACAAAAGGCATTTGGCTTCGTTTAGCCGACTTTGCTGATCTGCCTTGTCTTTCGTCTTTGCCAGGCTTACACAAGCGCCAAGCACTGGAGAAAGACGAACGCGAATGGCACGACCAAGTGCAGAGCTGGAGTTCTGAGATGTATGTGCACAATCGCACAATACTGTAGCTGAGTATCCATCGAGATTCTAACGTGCTTTATGTAATCCTGTCTACCCAACCGAACAGCGAGATGATCATGAAATCTGCAAGAGCTCCGCCTGGTGCCGGTGACGGTGCCCTCACCTCGACTGTCAGCTCAGAGACTATCCCCCTACCAGTGTTCAATGCGACAGATGCAGCGGCCAGAGCTTTTGACCAGGAGAAGAATGCCAATGCGGGTGCTGGTCCTTCTAGATCTTCTCAGGCTCCCAGCGTACGGCATACAGCCAAACTCGGCCCTACCGGCTTCATCGTTCCCACTGCACCCCTCGCGAACCCTGTTCCAGCTCCGACATTGGACCGAACATTGCAACAGTCATTTCATCGTGGTCCAGAGGAGAAGCCTGAGGGGCATCGCCTAAATAGAGAGGAGGAGACTTTGCGTTTCTTCAACGATGCCGCTGCTGGGTACGACTTCAATAAAGAAGGCGAAGCTGCTCTACAAGAAGCTTTGGCAACTATCGGCCTGAAGAATACGAAGGATTACTTTCCAGGGTAAGTGGAAGTCAGCACTCCGCAATTTTTGATATGCAGTGTTGATGCCTTCTGATTTCAGCACTAACATACAACCATATGCCCATCAAGTACGTGTTTCGCTTGAAGCTGGTGATAGCCTACCTATGATTATTAAACTGAAACTTGCCTTCACTACAGATATTAGGCATCGCATGGATGCTCAGGCGAGAAAAAGACAAGCCGAGGCGTCGGGGTGGTATACTTGCGGACGAAATGGGTCTCGGGAAGACGATTCAGACTATTTCCCTCATCTTCATTCACAAGTCAAAAGACCCAGGCGAGCCTAAGTCAACTTTAGTCCTCGCACCTGTCGGTGAGCTACGCGTGATGCTTACCTACAATAGCGATGTGGGCTGAGTACAGCATTGCGGCCGGGGTCAGCTCTGCTGGAACAATGGAAGAACGAAATCATGAGACACACCAGAGGTCAAATGTCTGTGCATATCTACCATGGATCGGGCAAAAGGATTGCAGAGCAGGTGTGTTGCGATACTGCGGCCGACTGAACATCCCTGACTTGATAACGATCCTTGGAATCACAGGACCTTACACAATATGATGTCGTCCTGAGCACCACAACCACCATGGCACGGGAATGGGAGGGCAGCGAGGACACTGTCAACGAGCTCAAGACAGTCCGCAGTAAAGGAAGTGAAAGACCGAGGCCGCTGTTCACCACCAAATGGCGAAGAATTGTCATTGACGAGGCCCAGAACATTCGCAACAGGAAGACCCAAGTCAGCAAGGCCTCCACTCACCTACAGGCAAACTACAGATGGTGTTTGACTGGCACACCCATCACAAACACGCTAACGGACATTTACTCCTTACTTCGCTTTCTGAGGATCGGACCTTTCGATAATTGGAAGAAATGGAGGGAGGAGGTACACACACAAGAAAAAAAGGACCCCCAAGTTGCCAGTAAACGGGTTCAGCTCATCCTCCGCGACATCATGCTGCGCCGTCATAAAGATTCGACACTCAATGGCAAACGTCTACTCAACCTGTTGCCTATGGTCGTACGTGAGGTGGAAGTGTTCTTGGACGCGGATCAACAGTATGTTCACGATTGGCTGCAAGGAGAAACGCAACAGCAAATCAATAAGTACATCCGGGAGAGGTCTGTCATGAAAAATACCGCACACATCTTTGCCCTCCTGCAGCGCCTGCGGCAATGGTGAGTCTGCTCGACAATTAGTATAACTAAGCTCCGGACTACGCTGATCGTCGCCCTACATGTGTATCGGCCTTGGCCATCCCGCCCTCGTCATGGAGAGAGCCTTAGCTTCCGCTCACACCACACCCGAAGACCATGACAAAGCTCGTGCAGCTGCTCATGGTGCTGTCGTCACGACATGCGGACAAGACACGCTGACTTCGATGCTCAAGAGCCGGTATGACCTTGCACAGCGGAGATTCGAGGATGAAAAGATGCGAGCAGAGATTCAGCTGGAGGAGTGTTCGAAGTGCAAGGTGCGTTCAATTGAGCATTGCACTGAATCTGATGACAAGGAGTTGATGATCAGACTTGCAGGAAATCCTCGATGCTTCCGCACTCATTACTCCATGCGGTCACACTTTTTGTGTTTGCTTGCAAGCACAAAGCGAGTCTCTAGGGCCAGATGAATGCGAAACAGACTCACGTTCAGAGTATGGCCTGCCCTGCCCTGTTTGTCAGCACATCCTTACGAAGGAGGTCATCTTTGAACTGAAGTACTTCGAACCTTCGAAGGATCAGATCGCCGAAATAACGGGCACCGAGGCCACCAATGACGCAGAAGAGTTTGATCTTAAAATTGCTCGTGGTCTACGCAAAATCAATATGGAGGCAATCAGCAAGGCGAAACCTAAACCAACGAGAACGGCGAGACGTCGTGCTACATGATCTGCTGCCATCAAACGTGTGGTGGAGGACACCGAGGACGAGGATGACTTCATCGATGATTCAGAGGCTACTATCAAAGTCAAAGGATATACTAAAAAGACTGGGGCCGAGTCAGACTCTGAGGCAGGATTTGAAGCCAGTCAAAGCGATTCTGAAGTTAGCGAGGCAGAACGTTCAGACAATGGCGACATGAAAGGATCCCTGCGCAGACTAAAAGATGATGAAGTCAACGCGCTTACAAAAGACGTCTGGGACAAGTATAGGAAGAGTTTCGGTCGCGAATTCATCCCTTCTGCAAAGATGGAAGCCATGCTCAAGATTATCAGAGAATCACCGAAGGAAGACAAGATCATGTGAGTCCCTCAATACCATAATTCTTTATTGACTGTCAGCTGATCTCCGTCTACCAGGATAATCTCGCAATGGACTTCAATGCTGGATCTTGTAGCAGCTTATCTCACTGAGCAAGGCATCAACTGGATCACCTTTCGAGGTGATATGAAGCGGACAGATCGGGACGCGGCTGTGAAGCGCTTCAACGAAAGCAAGAAGGTCAAATGTATGCTCATGAGCTTGAAAGCTGGTGGAGTTGGCCTTAATATGACTGGCGGCAACAGGGCAATCCTGCTCGATCTAGCCTGGTCAGTCTGAAAATGCTTGAAACTATATGGACGCTGACAGGTTCTACGTTGTATAGGGCACCTGCCGTGGAAGCGCAAGTCCTTAGTCGAATGCATAGAATAGGTCAAAAGAAGGAAGTCTACGTAGACCGCCTGATAGTGCGAGGCTCGGTCGAAGACCGTATGCTTGCCTTGCAAGATCACAAGAAGAATTTGGCAGATCATTCTCTGGGTGAAGGCACCGGAGAAAAGCTCAGGAATCTCGGCGTAGAAGAAATCAAAAGGCTGTTCGGCATGAGCACTGAACAGGGCCATCCCGGTAGCCACCGATGTCATCCAAGTCACACCTGGATGCAGAGGCCGATTCAAGGCCAGTCTGGTACTCTCAGGGCCGGTGGTCAAGGAGCGACTCCCATACATGCTGCGATTGGCCTGCTAGCTCCGTCAAATGCCGCTGCGGTCCGTTTCTAAGCCATTTGACCGTGGTCTGCTAGAACAATGTCGATGCTTGCCAGTGACGTCTCGCAGTCGCTATAATACTTTGCTTAGAGACTACTTGCAGTCTAAGGCGCCAATGAGGCATTCTACTTCTCCACCGAGACAGTTAGGTATCATCTTTTTTTCAAGCATAGCGCAGCATTAAGCTTTACATCGCTGTACAATCCAGTCATAGTGAGTGGATAGTCCCAGGTATCGCTTTACCCGTGTCGAACATGACCGGCGACGCCCATCAAAGTAGTTGGAAACGCAGTATAAGTCCAATGTTAAAATTAGTAGTTTCAATTTTCAATACCCCATTGAATCGTAATCCCTCTCTTCTTTGATATGACTGCCCACTTGCGTCATGCATCATCGTCTCGACTGATAGTCCTTCTTCGATCGCCAGGCGACGACGACGCTGACCTTACATGCGCAGAGCTTTGCTTCGAACCCATTGCACCAAACTAAGTCCAGATGTCTTTGACAGGCAGATAGAGCAGATAAACAAAAGTGGGCTGCCAGAAGGAGAGAGAGAGACGCTGGGAACTTGGTGGCAGTCGCAGCAATACGGTGATCGACGAGAGCTCCAACAGCTGAATCACCAAGAGAGCATACATTACCCTGAGCAGCGGTCAAGATGAAGTTCATGATAGATGAGCTGCCAGGTGAGATTTCTGCGTTGTCTTGCTTCGCTGAAAGCTAATAATTATGGACGGTTGGCAGTGCTCTTTCCCTACCCAAAGATCTACCCTGAGCAGTATCAGTATATGTGTAAGTCCGGTGGTTTCATGCAAGCGCAAACCTTGCGCAAGACTTATGTACTTCGTACGTTCTCACCTTGACAGGTGACCTGAAGCGCACACTCGATGTCGGCGTGAGTCTCCCATGTTTCGTGTGCTGCGGTGGCGAGAAGCTGAACGCGCAATATGTCATTGGTACAGGGTCATTGTGTGCTTGAGATGCCTTCAGGGACAGGCAAGACTGTCAGTCTGTTATCTCTTATCGTCTCCTATCAACAAGTAAGTGCCTGCTTTCCCGACGCAACTGTCACATGCGAACTAATCTCTGGACAATCAGTTCCACGCAGAAAAGAGGAAGCTCATCTATTGCTCGCGAACAGTGCCGGAGATTGAGAAGGTCCTAGCAGAATTAAAGAGACTTATGGAGTTTCGCCGTGATGAAGGAGGCATGCAAGAGGATGACTTTCTCGGCTTCGGTCTTACGAGTCGAAAGAACCTCTGCATACATCCCTCCGTTAGCAAGGAGAAGAAGGGCAAAGCTGTTGATGCACGTTGTCGAGATTTGACGAACGCATCTGTATGCGAGAAGAATAGGCAGGATCCCGGGAGTGTGGAGATATGTGACTGGCATGAGGTAGGCCGCTGCTACTGTACTGATAGCTTTTGCCACTAACGCTAACACGACGCTATGCTTGTGTTCAACAGAGACTAGGCGAACGAGAGCCAGGCCAGCTGATACCCAACGGAGTCTGGACACTGGATGATGTCAAGGAATACGGTATCCGCGAAGGTATCTGTCCGTACTTTGCCGTCCGTCGTATGATGCCATACGTTCAGATCATAGTCTATTCTTTCCACTACCTCCTGGATCCGAAAGTCGCAGAGCAAGTCTCGAAGGAAATGGACAAAAACTCAATTGTAGTCTTTGACGAAGCACACAACATTGATAACGTCTGTATCGAATCGTTGAGCGTTGATCTCACACGACCGATGCTAGATGCAGCAGCAAGAAGTGTGCAGACCTTGACCGAAAAGATCGAAGAGTAAGCAGTCTGGAGTGTTTGTGTTTTGTAAGACGATAGACTGATCGTCGCTCTCTTGCCGCTCTCTTGCAAACAGAATAAAGCGGACAGATGCTACGAAGCTGCAGGACGAATATCAGAAATTGGTGCAAGGTCTGCAAGAGCAGGAAGTAGCGAGAGATGAGGAGCAGTGGCTCTCTAATCCAGTGTTACCGGAAGACATCCTGAAAGAGGCTATTCCCGGAAATATCAGGCGAGCCGAGCATTTCACTGCCTTCCTGGCGAGGTTCGTTGAGTATCTGAAGGTCAGTGAGAACCGCGATGTCCATTGCAAAACTTGTGGCTGACGAATATTGCGATTGTTAGACACGTATGAGAGTGCTGCATGTCGTAGCCGAAACGCCAGCATCATTCCTTCAGCATCTGAAGGAGCTAACCTTCATCGAGAAAAAGCCTTTGCGGTCAGCTTATTCGCATCTGCTCGTCTGGAGCCTTGATTCTGACTCGTGCTTTTCCATTACAGGTTCTGTGCAGAACGGCTTTCGTCGCTTGTCCGTACGCTCGAGATATCGAGACTGGATGAATTCTCCTCCTTGCAAAAGGTAGCTACTTTTGCGACGCTAGTAGCGACATACGAGAAAGGTTCGTCCATTTTTTGGTTAGTCCATCTGTCCGTCTGTTTGCTGAAAGCAGGTTACGTTTTCTCGTAGGCTTCCTGCTCATCCTGGAGCCATTCGAGTCCGACATGGCTACTGTACCCAATCCAATCTTCCATCTTACGTGAGCAAAGCTTATACATTATCAATCGCTTGTCTGTTTGCCACACAGCTGATCCACGTTCCTTTATAAGCTGCCTCGACGCCTCACTCGCCATCGCACCTGTCTTTGAACGCTTCAGCAGCGTGGTCATCACCTCCGGAACCATCTCACCTTTAGACATGTATCCTAAAATGCTTGGGTTCGAAGCGACAATGATGGAATCCTACGCTATGACACTCACTCGAAATTGTTTCTTACCACTCGTCATCACACGTGGATCAGATCAAGTACCTATTTCATCCCGGTTCGAAGTCAGAAATGAACCTGCTGTAGTGAGGAATTTCGGTACTATCCTCATTGAATATTGCAAAGCTGTACCGGATGGTATTGTGGGATTCTTCCCCAGTTACCTGTATATGGAGAGTATCGTGGCGGCTTGGAACGAGATGGTGGGTTTCTGCATGTTCTTTCGATATTCCGACAATCAGGCGGTGGTCGGACTGACTCCCTGTGCACACATATAGGGAATTCTCAACGACGTGTGGAAGCACAAACTCATCTTTGTCGAAACGCCGGATGCGGCAGAGACCTCTGTAGCACTGGAGAATTACAGAAGAGTAAGTACTCATCTCGCCTCAGCTACGACAGAGAACCAGGACTGACGATATGCTTCCATAGGCGTGCGATAACGGACGAGGAGCAGTACTACTTTCTGTAGCTCGAGGCAAAGTATCTGAAGGAATCGATTTCGATCATAATTATGGAAGAGCAGTAATCATGTTTGGGATTCCATACCAATACACCGAATCACGTATATTGAAGGCGAGTTCATCGTATTTTTCATCTCCTCAACTGTTCCAGACTGTAACTAATACACTGCTCGCTTTTCGCCATCCAGGCCCGTCTTGAATTTATGCGTGACAATTATCGAATTCGAGAAAATGACTACCTCACTTTCGACGCTATGAGACACGCAGCACAATGTGTAGGAAGAGTATTGAGAGGAAAGACCGATTATGGGCTTATGGTTTTCGCGGATCGTGTACGTCCTTCTTCTTGCTCTCGCATCCATTTCCTCGTCCATTTTGCTCGTGAAGCAGAAAGCTGACTTTTTTTCGCCCACACCCTTCATATTTCACGCGTACCTTAACGACAAATACAGCGATTCGCTCGTGCTGATAAACGAGCTAAGCTTCCTAAGTGGATCAATCAGTATATTGCCGAAACGGCTACCAATCTATCGACGGATATGGCCATCGGTGAGTTTCACCTCCGACCATAGGTTGCCGGAGATGTATCATTATGAGCGCTGACAAGAAACCCTCGCGCTTTCACTCCTGTCACTTTCTCTCCAAATCCTCCTGTCAATGTGTGATTCAGTCATGAGCAAGCGCTTCCTCCGCTCTATGGCCCAACCTTTCGAGCACGATCAAACGGGCGTATCACTCTGGACAGTTGAGCACATTGAAGCACGCCAACAAGCAGTTCGGGAAGCAGCAGAAGGAGGTAGAACATTAAATGGAGCAGATGAATCTAGGGATCCTGTAGCAGAAGCTGAAGCTGAAGGATGGTATGAAGGATTTGATGATGCTGATATTATGGCTATTGAAGAGGCGGAATTGGAAGCGAGTAGATTGGCTAGTGAACGTGCTAGTGCTAAAAAATCGGGCTTGGGATTGAATGATGGTGGAGGCGCGGATGGTGGATATTCAATCATGGAGGTTGATGAGTGAATAGAATCAGAATCCTTCTCATCTGTTGAGAGAAGGATTTAAAAAACAGCCGAGCGTGATGATCTGCTCCTGTCGTACTTCAAGCAATCTGTCCAGAATATGTTGTTGTAACGTATTGCAATGATAAAAATCTGTATCGCCCAGCTTTGAAGATAAGATAATGTAAAACTGACAGAATAGAGAGAGAGTTCGTATTCAGCCATTTTGTGATTGTGTATAGCCAGCTCCAGATGATCTCGCTTGGTTGCGAGCGCGTCTGCAAGAAGGATAGCATCGTGTGAAGATATAAATCACACAGTTTCGTGAGGGAACTTTGAGAGGGATCTTCCAATTTCAAGCATCGAAGATGAGATGTAGCGGCTGATGCCATGTATCAGCACGCTCTATGTCCAGGCCAATATCAATACTAGACCGCGACAACTGCTCCTCGAGCGGGACATTCAGGCTATTCGTGAAGGAATAGTGTGCAAAACTTGAAGTCCCGCTTGAGAGCAGTTGTCGATACATTATGCCGACTGGTGACGCTTGTGAATGGTGTTGAGACGTTCGCTTCTTCTCGATAACTAGGCCTGCTTAGTGCTATCCATCGGATGCTTCCGTCATACTATGCCTCTACTGTACTTCTGCAAGTGACCAGTGTTGAGGCACTCTTGGAACTTGAAGGTCAACGATGAAGGAGGGACAAACAAGAAGTGGAGGAGGAAAGTGACGAGAGTCAAGAGGCGAGAGAGAGAGAGAGAGAGAGAGCATGAGCAACGCAGGAGGTGAACCATCACACTCAACAAATATACTTCGATGACACTCCGTCATATCCCGTCACTCACTCACTCACCCACTTTTCATTGCTCTATCAGATTACCCGGCACGCCCCTGAAGCTCGCCGAAGTTCACCCGACTCCATCCGCCCGTCATTTCCACTCTTTTCAATCGCCGTTCCGCTTCCTTCCTTGGGTGCGTATTCAACTGTTGTCACTCGACTATCAAGTACTCGACTTCTTATATATACATAACATATAACATACTCAACATGGACACTCAACCTGCCTCTGGAAAGATCGTCACTTTGACAAGGTAATGCCGCCTTCTTTCTCGTACTTCTTCTGGATGTCCGGCTAATGTAGTGTCTTCCTCCACTCAAACTCCGGCAATCCATTCATGAATACTGCTACTGCTATTCAACGAATCATGCAACACATCTATATACTATACTTAACAAATGCCATCATCGATACAGCCACGTTCTCCAAGAACAAGCTGAACTTGGATCCCAAGCAACCGGTGATCTCACCCTTCTCCTCACTGCTATTCAGACAACATGCAAGACTATTGCTATGAATGTCAGAAGGGCGAGGTTGTTGGATCTGTGAGTTTGTTCATCCTATCTGTATCTTCTTTGGTCTTGTGCTCATGCTCATGCTTTTGCTTCTTTCTCTTCACCTTCGCTTCTCCTCCCTTCTTCTTCGGCTACTTCACAATGCTCGTCCCTCCCCACTCCTCTTCCCGCACATGTCTCGCTGGTAATATAGCATCGGCGCAGCTGGTACAGCCAACAAAACAGGTGATGATCAAAAGAAGTTGGATATCCGTGAGTATTAATATTCCAACTATCACTATGCACTATTGCCATATCAAGGTCATAGTATAGAATAATCGAGGACGATTTCTAACACTGTGAATATGACAATGATGATAATGCAGTCTCCAACGAAATCATGGTCAACACATTAAGACTATCCGGTAAAACTTCAGTAATGGTATCTGAAGAAGATGAAGAAGCTATTATTGTTGAGGATATGTTTAGAGGGAAATATGCAGTTGTTTTCGATCCTTTGGATGGCTCGTCGAATATCGATGCGGGTGTTAATATGTGAGTCGAGCGACGAAGCTCCGTTAGGAGCGAGGAGCCTGGTCGAGCAAGACCGTCCGTTAGGACGGCCTGCTAGGGCTTACTCTGTTAGGAGTCGTCTTCAACGAGCAAGTCAATCCGTTAGGATGGCTTGTGAGTTGCTGGCAGCCTCTGTCTGGAGATTCTCTAGATTTCACTCCGTCAGGAGCGCTTCATCTTCGTTATGGATGCTGACCTTGCATTCTCCTGTTTCTCATCATCCTTATCCATTCTCTCTATTCTTTTTCTCCTCTGTCAACTCCAAAAAATTTCCGCCTCCTTCATATGCGTTCAGCGGCACAATCTTCGGAGTTTACAAAGTTGAAGGCGAACCCTCTGTCAAATCAGTCCTCAAGCCAGGTCGCGAGATGGTAGTCGCAGGATACTGCATGTATGGATCTTCTTCCAATTTGGTCATCAGTACCGGAAAGGGAGTCAATGGATATACTTTGGATAATGTGAGTTCCCTCTTTTATCGTATCATTCTGTCCAGTGTCTTCGTTCTTTCATGTACTAATTGATTTTCTTTGCTTGCTTTTCTCGTGCAAATAGGGCATCGGAGAGTTCATCCTTACCCATCCCGATATCAGAATCCCATCAAGAGGAAAGATTTACTCCTTCAATGAGGGAAATGCCCTCTTCTTCGATGAACCCACCAAGAAATACCTGGAGAGCATCAAATGTGAGTTCTTGACATTACTTGAAGCCTTTTAAAACTTTGACTTCCGACGCTTGCTATATCTGGAGAACTTGAGCTGATCTTGTCGATGCTTCCCTTTCTTCTCCTTCTATACCGTTCGCCTCACAACCACATCTTTCCTACGATAACACCAACGATGCTCACAGACCCATCCAACAACAAGCCCTACTCAGCACGCTACATTGGTTCCATGGTCGCCGATGTCCACCGCACCCTATTGTACGGCGGTATCTTCGGTTATCCAGCCGATAAGAAGTCTAAATCAGGCAAATTACGCTTGCTATACGAGGGATATCCCATGGCTTATCTAGTTGAACAAGCTGGAGGCTTAGCTATCGATGGAAAAGGAGGAGCTATACTCGATATCGTCCCTACTGAAATTCATCAACGTACTGGTATCTTCCTTGGATCAAAGGAGGACGTTGAAGATGTCGCAAAGTTCTACAAGGAGGCATAGAAATGTTATGCTTGACAAGACGAGAGAAAGGAGGAAGAGATATTAGAAGCAAGTCTCGTACAATCCATGAACAATAGCAAGGTATTACAGCTGTCAAGTGAAAACTCAGCGTTCTTGATGCTCATCCTTGTCCGTAGTTATTCGCATGTATCTAAAAAGTTCAAACAAGAATATAGCTACGGTCTTATCAGAGATACAAGGCGAATTCAGTAGTTCGGGCGCTTTCTTGCTACTGCACCTATGTGCTCTGTCGGACAACTTATCTTCGCATAGAGTTGCCACATGATAGGAACTTGCACTGAGCACAGCTTACCCCGCCACCACTTGCGAAGAAGTGGAACAAGAGGTTGCTGTGGAGTTGCATCCCACTCGAGTACATTACAATATACCATACTTTTATCTCGTATGCGCGTGTCAGATATTACTGAAGGCTTCCAGTCTGGCATACTCTACAAGTCTCTCTTGCCCAACGCAGGGTGATCGAGCTGCACATCTCGTCGAATGGTTGTTGCCCGACATCCTTGCATTCTAACCACGCTTCAGTGAGTATCTGCGGGTCTGAATGTAAACATTCATGTGAGTTCTGTGTCTTCTTTCGTTTCACCTCCTCCTACCCACTCTCGCCTACGTCTGGGCGATCTCGTCAAGACAAAGCCGAAATTCCTACACCTATTCTATATGATGCTTTAGTAAAAGGGTCGAGCCGGCCGTTCATTCCTTCAAAAGATAGTCTACCAATTGCGCGTTTCAAGTTTCGTTCTATCAACCTTCCATTCCCCTAGTCAATGTTGGAACAATCTCTTCAACGTCTCGTTCTCTGCAAGAGCTCCTTGGTACCCGCCGGCACGCACGTCAAGAGCTGTCGACCCGATACAGTCTGCTTCCACCTCGACAATCTATCATTTAGTGGCATACCATCAATATCACAAACAATGCTCTTTTCTCGCTTCTCCCCGGCATCTTCGCGCGCGCTTTCTGCGTGCTCAAAAGATACCCTTTACCGGAGAGCGAGTGTAAGGCAGGGCAGACATCATTCCAGTTTCACTCTCTTGCGAGGACGATAACTTTCTCAAGTTGGCGTTTTACTTGTCAAGGAGTGAAACGGTACTACATTTAGACTGTAGCGAAGAGCCCATCTTTCACTGCCCAGTATGGTCGATTATCGTAATGGAGCCTTGCAGCTCTCTACGCGATTGACAGCTGGCAACGAAAGTTTGCAACAGGTCGGAGGTCCTCCTCTTCCCTTTTGAGCAAATCACTTCGCACCATAGCAAAGGCACGTACCCACAAAATCAAACCCGCAAAATTCGTCGTTCTGGCCGAGCCGTTTGCAATTCTTCCAAAGAACAATTGGTGCAATGCGGTGGATGAATACAGACAGGATAAAAAAAGTCATAAAATCAATAAAAAAGACGAGACAGTAACGGTTAAGGGGAAGGAGGATTGTCAAGAATGATCAGTATTGGAATTCAGATGCAGCTCTGGCTTTCGAGATCACAGACCATTTTGAATTCTGGAGGAAGGCGTTTCGACGTTGCGTCGAAGACCCTCGTCGTAAACACTCTTTCCAATTCGGTGGTCTTTTCGAATGTCATCTCATCACGAACCTACTGTGATTTCTGTCATCCATCAATTCCGCGACCGGGACCTTCGCGATCAGGGTTGCACAGACTCCACTTAAATCAAGGACAGTGTCTGTCATTTGTACAACGTACAAGCGAGCGACCAGGATGCAAGGTCTATATTTATCGATGGCTACTGCTGTTTGGAGGAGTTCGAGGTGGTGAAGACCGTTAGGGACAATGGCTTGTGCAGCCTGCTGGAGATCGAGGAAGACCTTGCGAAGAGCTGGGCGGGAGATGATAAATTCTGGCTTGGCAGGGAATGGAAGAGGACGAAACTGGGAGACGTGCAAGACTATCTCGGAATTGGACGTGGCCGAGCGAGGAGATCAAGAATTTGAGACCTGCTCTCTTGCTTCCACGGAAGCAGGAGGCTGGCACTGAATCACTGCCACACTCTATACCTCACAACACTCACATACAGCGACGTCTGAAAGGCATGCGAAGACGTTACTGACAGCTGCTTTGCACTTTCACTCTGATATAGGTAGATTTCAGCGGCACGGGTCGTACGATCAGCAAAAGACCCTGAACTGCTTCCTGAGCAATGAAGAAATTGGCAAAGCCTGTCGGCCAATAAGAGATTTGAAAGGAGGACGAAGAGATTGCATTGCTACACGAGAGTTGCAGGGGCGTTGCCGAAATATAACGAGGAGATTGCTACAAAAGGACGAGGGCCATTGGCAAGTCGAGCTTTATGATACATTGAAGAAGACGCATACACAGCAAGAGCAGATTGGTGTCATTCGCCCATTGCGCACGCAAAGTGAGACTCTAGGTTAGAGCCTTGCCACGCCGTCATAGAAGTCACCAATGGGCTTGCGCGGTTCACCAATCTTCAGCGAGTTCTTCAGGGCGATGGAGCTGATCAACTTGGTACCGGGAAGATCCTTTTCAAAATCCGGGAAGTTGTCCAGCTTATCAACTTCACCCAAAATTTCCTCTTTGCAGCAGTGATGTAGCTCGGAAGATGTCTCTTTGATGTGCTTTTCCACGACCTCGCGCAATGCCTTTGGCAGCGGTTGGTCATGCACAGCCGTCTTGATAGGTTCGGGATCGATCTTATGCTCTTCAAGCACTTCAACAAGCTTATCGATGGAAGTAGAGTGTACTCGGTGAGAGTATAGATGTATGGACACCTTGGCTCGGGTCTCAGATGCAGGATGTACATGCTTCATAAAGAAAGCATGTACATCTTTCAAGCTTAGCGGCTTGAGCATTGCAACAATCCTATCTTGGCGGAAGAAGTCGTACAGTCCGTTGTTGATCTGATCCCAATATGCATCAGACCTTCGGGAAGCGGTAACTAGCATCAGCCCAAATGACCCCACATGCTGCCTCAGATATATCGCACTCACTCTGATTCCTGATTTTTGTGAGGCTCCAAGAGGTTTGCAATTAAACTATTCTTGGCACTCTCAAATTTGTCCAGATCCATCGATGACAGAGTCTCGGCAAAATCTTCCAGAAAAGCGTTGATGCGCGCTTCCACGTAGACTGGGCTTCGAGCGCTTTGTACTGTCACATACAGGCCACAGTGAGATGAACCAGATGCAACACCCTATACAGGCGATTACGTTAGACATGGACACAGCCGGCCAGAATCGTTCATTGAACATTCTCACGGCTCCGACGATGTATCCAAGTTGCTGTTGAGTTCTCAAAACATTGAAGCATGGTTCGGCGATAAGAGCTCGCAGGAGGTACAAGCGCACGAGACTAGGCAGGCAATCTCAGCGTTTTAGCCATCGGTGTCTCTATTCTGAGTCTTATAAGACTTACGCTTCTTGGTCATTTGGATGGCCAACATTCGTATAGTAACGGCTAATGAGGAAGTATTTGTCAGGTGAGCACAAGTCTACAGCGGCGGGAGACACTAACATAGCATTGTTAACTTCTTCCTTGTCAGACGCAGACAGGCGGACCATGTAATTTGATTCTAACGTGCAGACCGAATGTCAACAATAACCACCGCTGTCATCAGCTGGCACGACCTACTTTCGGGAATGATCCGGCTGCAGGATCGCTTGATTGCATCGCGCGGAAGTCGAGTATAGTCAAGGACCTCCTCGGCCATATTAACCAAGTCATACAATGTCTGAAAGAGAGTTTGCCTCAGCTTTTGTAGCCTGATACGCAAAGACAATGCTGCTAATGGCACGAACCGTCTTGGTGAAGTTGCCATGACACTACGGCATTGGGAACTGGTCAATGAAATCAATTCGACTGTACTGCGGTATGTTGCTCTTACCATGGCTTCTGCGTAGAAATTCGATAAAAGCTCTTTTGCGAAGGCCTCGACGTCTGCTGGCTTCATGGCTGTTCGAACTGGATTGTCAGTGGTCCGAACATAGCTAGCCGCGACCAGCCAAAAGTTAGGTCCTCACCATTCAACACCTCTTTTCGCTGATCGAATGTCGATCCAGCAGCATTCAAGATCCAGTTCAATTCCTGGACACATTGCTTGACGGGAGAGTCGTGTGTTTCGTTATTGAGTGCCTTGAGCTTCGATTCTTTCATCAGACTGAACGCTTCCTCCGTGACCTTCACATTTTTCAGCTCATACAAGATGTGCTGGTCAAAAGGAGGCTATCAGAAAAGGATTTAAACTGCATCTGCCGATTGTGTCAGTCTTACCTTGAAGAGCTTTGGTAGCTTCTCAGTGTATCCAAAGACCTGAATTACAAGATCTTGATTTGTGTGATATAGTTCGTAGCCAAGTCCGCCCGCTGCAGCGTCCGATGCATACTTGGTCAATGCGTCGTCAACGAGGAAGATATAGCTGCCTGCTAGAACTCCGTTTTTGTAGGTCTTGCGGAGGAATGGACTGTAAAAACGGTCAGCTGACGGTTTTGACAAGTATGCAGAACACCTCTTACTTGGAGAGCTTGATGGAGAAGCGGCCTTTGGGGATTTTCCACCTGGGCGAAGATAAATCAGCGCGACAGACGAAGTTCCGAGTGAGCAATCAGACCAACCTATCATCCTGCTTGAACCAGATGCGCTGGCCTTCGGTCTGCTTGACAAGAAGCGGTCTGGGAAACGGCTTTGCTACATCGCGCGGACCAAGTAATTCGAAGTTACTTGGAATAAAATGATTCTCTCCGGGCAAAGACAGCTTGTCCTCCTTTTCTAACGCTCCCTGTCAGAAAACAAGGCCGTGTCATCATGAGAAGCGACATTTTCAAGGACTGCTGGTCAGAATACTCACCTCAAACCAATCGCTCTTCAAAGACTCGACGGCGTACTCTGTGCCGTACCATTTCTCTCGCTGGTCGTATTTAAGCCCATCGATATCCTTGTTGGTTGCGACGAATATCTGTGCTTTCTCCTTTGTCAGATAGGCAAGGGCTTCTTTGATCTTTTCGGGGTCATCATCGGTAAGTGTGTAGGGGGCTGAAAAGACTTGTGAGCGAGGCCATGGATTGTGAAGGGCAGTACTAAAATCAACGGCGTCTTCCGAAACGGAAGGATCTGCTTCCAGAAATCGGAAGTGCATGTTGAAAATTTGCTTGAGCTCTTTATATACCCAATTGGGGAAGGGTTGACCTTTGAGCAAGCGAACGTAATCGAATGCAATGGAAGCAACTATTGTGCCAGTTGAAAAGGCGAGACATTGATTAGCACACGCTACAATCCCTTGTCAACATCTCAGCTTACCCTTTCTGTGTTGACGCAGGCCTTCCTCCGTCAGCCCGGCCAGAATATTATAAAAGTGTATGCCCGGTGCTGGATTGTAAGGGGATGCTCTGAGATAGGTCACTAGACCTTTTTTCTTTAAGAAAGCTGAAAGTCAATAGATTGTAAGTTTAAAGATACTCCCCTAGACTGAATATGCTTGAGAGACGTGCCGTATAGCGAGTGAGGTCCTTCATTACTGATGAGGTACGAGAGCAACGTTGCAGGCTACCCGCCGACACCAGAGGGTAAAACAAGGTTTCAACCAACGCTGGTGCGCGGAAGTCCTCAGACTTACCTTGGAGCCAAGTGTCTTGAACGAGTCGTAGAATGGCATTTGGATGATCATGAAACTGGTGTCTTGTATCTGTTTGACAGCTATCCGGCTCTTATAATGAGCCACCATGGTCAGCACAAGAGCTCTGCGGTCTGCGACACATAGAGCAATTTGGGACATACCATGTTTAGAGACGATGGGTAAGGATCAGGTTGGAACATTGTTGGCAGGGTATTCTTGTTGGGAACGCCGGAAAAGAACTCGAGAGTGCGTTGCAAGGTAACGTCAAGGGGATCGCTGGCAACAATGCTAAGTTTCATGAGATTTGCGGAGTAGCTAGAGGTAAGCAGGAAAACTTCAGCACGTTTCTCAAAAATGTTGAGTGGATGTTTGCAATTACTGTTGTTCATAAAACTTGATAAGCTCGGCTCGAATATCTAAGCCATCAGCCTTTGGTTTTGTCCACAAAGTATCGAGACTGCCAGTACCAAATTTATGGTAGGGATGGTCTGACTTGGCTAGTGATCGTCTGAGCTGCAATAGCCGCCAGCCATCGTTTTGCAAGTTCTTCTGATGTTCGCTATCTACAGCCTTGATTTCCCTCTCAACGCAACTCTCGTTGAACAAGGGGGAAATGAAGAACTGGGCGAACCGGTCCAAAGCATCCACGAAGCCGGCGTGCGTAACTTCAAAATAATAGACTGTCTGATGTGTACTTGTATATGCATTTGAATGTCCGTTGAACTTGCTCAAGTGGTCGCTGTAATCATTTTCGCCGGGGAATTTGGAACTGCCCATAAAGAGCAGATGCTCCTGTTATATTGCAACAGGATTTCAGCTATGGACCTCAATTGAAGGAATGGTAGCATACAAGGAAGTGTGCTAGACCAGGCAATTCTTCTGGGTCCTGAAGATGGCCCACACGAACAGCCATACTCGCTGCACACTGCGAAACAGAATCCATGATTGAGCAAAGGAATGAGACTGTGAACATTCTGCTACCTACTGATTGAGCTGATTTGTTCACATTTTGAAGACGTGTCAGGGTATTGACAAGTGGTGCGCAGAATACAAGTCAGTTTGTCAGTCACGTTGTCGTTGTTGGCCACCAGCCTGCAAGACGACTACAAGCGCACCCGTTGGATCATGCACGAGCATGCATTCCAACCCATTGTTGAGCTTGATGAGACGATAGTCGCGAGTGTCGTTAGGGCTCTTGTCTATTCCTGCTGTCCACTCAGCATAGGCTCCTCGGTCGATGTAGCCCTCCAGAAGTCGATTGGCATCCAAGTGCTCGCAACCAGCTGGGAATTCAGAGTCACTAGACGACAGTTGAAGAGGTACCATCATCGCCTTGGCTTGAGTTCACTACTTCAGGATATCTTCAGAAGTGGTGTGAATGGTATAAAGCCAACGCTGCTCGAGTAAAAGGATGATCCTCATGCTTTGAAATCCCCCTTGATGTTACACACGCCACCGTAAGACGACAAGACGACGCTATGGCACCCAGTCTGGCAGTCGAACGCATGCGACGCTAATGCTGTTCTCTTCACACAGATAAATACTCGCCTCAGGATATGCTAGTAAGATCAGGCAATGTGTAAGGGGCAAGTGTCGCACGACTTCCGTACTCAGGTTGGATATTTCAGCTGCATCAATGTCCTCGGATTCAAAACCCACAAGAAGTTATCGGCTACGGCAGCAACAAAACGCCAGGACGAATGCTAGGGCTATACTCAGAGACAGATTTCAATGCCGTATGTTCGACAGCAACCTTCAGCGAAGATGCGCTTCTTGCAGAGACCAGGACCTATCCGAGCGGGCTCTTGGTGCCGAGGATTCGCGACTACCCGAGTGTCCAGTCGAAAACATGCCAGCAGACAACACGCTGCTAAGTGCCTCTATTTGGCGCCCTTGCATAGCTTGCGTTGTACGGCGTCGCGCAGGGGCGGTCGGGACAGCTTTCGGCTTGCTCTCGGCGGCCAATGCATCCATGTGCGGGTCTGTATGCAACGGTAATTGAGCGGTCAAAGGTGCGGCGAAGTTTGAAACTTTGGTCCTTCTCCTGAGGGCTTTCCGTCTAGGCTGCGTCTGACCGTCTGAGTTCAATGTCGTATTGGGCTCCGTGGAGGGTATAGGTGCTGATGTTGCAATGTGTATGGGCGTCGCGAAGCCATTTGGTGGTATTGTAGGAGTCGGAGCAGCGGTATTGTAGGTGACTGCTCTTGCTTTTCGTTTTGCGGACATACGATCACGAGGCTTCGACACATGCACGCCTTCGCCAACCTCTTTGAAATTATTTCTCAAAGACCAGAGATATTCAAAGTAGGCCGCAATATCTTCCCAAGTAACGTCATGCATGGCCAGATCTTCAAGCCGCCAATGGGTACGCATCATGTGATAGAGGCGAATTGGTCCACTTTCGAAAGCGTCTTTCTCGTTCAGATTCGCCAGTTCAGACGCGAAATGGTGAACAGCATCGCGGCACTTACCCCACCGGTCGACTGACTGCATCAAATCGAAAGACGGATGCCTTAATGAAGGTATGGTATCCGATAGTATGCTGTGCCGTATGGCTTGGCTGTCAGAAGACGGTAATTCGGATGCCGTAACAGGTGTCGCTGGGATGACTGTAATAACTTGGCTTGGGAGCTGTGTGCTAGATAGAGGAGGGACCGCAATGGCCATTCGACTTGCACCGGCGGCGGTAGGGGGGCGTAGCGTTTTCAAACGTCGGAGAGGCACATATAGCGAAGATGTAGAGCTGCAGGATGGACAGCGCGCATCAGGAGTCTTTGTATGATCTTCCAAGTCTGGCGAGCCCTGCATTAGCTTGGCTCTATTGTTATCATTTGCGATGCACTCACCAGGAATTGACGAAGCGAGAGTCACCTGAGCGGAATTTGCTGGTTTTCCAGAAAAGGTATGCAGCCGCAACATCCTTGACTTCTGCGGTGTAAGTGGGGAGTTGCTCGGCAAAGGCTTCGCGGTATGGGAGGTAGCGGAAGGATGCTGTGGCGTATCCGTCTGCTGTGCGGTACTCGTTCCGGATGGTTCAAAGCGAACTACTCCAGCTCTAGCTCGAAAATTACTTGCATCCGCTTGCGCTATATTGACATGCGGTATCTGGGTACGAGCGGTGTTTTCCTTTTCGCCCAATGGTCGATAGAAAGTACGGTCCCCTTCACAGACTTGTAGCTCTGGACCATAAGCCATTCGAAGACCATTCATGATGTGACGGCTGGGTATCTGCTTCGACTCGCCAGTGGGAGATCTATGCCGTGATGTGGCAACGCAACAGACCAAGCGACAATCCGCGTAGAGGGTCTCTGCAAAAGGCACGGGAGACTCCAGCAAGATACATACCGGAATCGTTTCAATTGCGCCAGACGGTCCCTTCGGATGGATGAAACCGTCGCCACATAACCTCAAATGGGCAGGCTGCCTCCTCTCACCCCATATGTGTGTTCGCAATTGCCCAACGTTGTAGTCTAAGTCACCGCATCCCACAAAGAGACTCTCGAAATTGCTGTTATGCCAGGTAGGATCCAATCCGGTAGGCGGATTTTTCAAAGCTTGCGAGAAGTCCGCTTGGAACGTTGTATCTTGAAGGTCGACGAAGCGGAAACCCAGAATGGCTGGAGGAGTGGTAACGTGCTTGGAGAAATCGAAATCGATGTAGAACTCCGATATATCTGCCCGTTTTGAGGGAATGAACCGGAGCGACAAAGAGAGAAGACACCTGCGAAGTCGCTTCCCTGGGCTTTGCGCTGCGGTGACATTAAAGTATGAACAGGATTCCATAGTGACTTCAAGTCTACAGTCCTTTGGCATTGACGCCGAAAAGAGCATGGACTTGCAAGGTTGATAATTTGAAGGTGTCCGAAAAGGAGCACTTGGGACACTGACTGGACCAGAAGTTGGCGGCATGATTGGAGTGGCGTGCTTCCGCTTGATATTGATTGAGAACGATAGAAGAGAAGAAGCTATCTGCCTAAAGCCGGCGAAATTGTGGTTTCGTGTTGTGTGGGTAGCTGAAATAACTTGCAGGTCTTTGGGTAACGGCGAAGTCTTGTCGAGCGCCACTGTAGGGAGGATTGGCCGGAGACCAAAGCTTTGCGCCTCGATGCGCCGCTCCATGAATGACAGCGAGAGTTGACGCCCTTGGGGTCTGCATTCACCCACAAGTAAAGCAGCTGTATCGGTGCAATAAGGTAGGATGCCAAGGTGCCCTCTCCAATGCTGCGCTGCGTGATCGTCCGTTCGACGATGGTTTTCAAGCAGAAGGCTCAAGCGTAGCCAATATCAGGCGCGTCGCGAAGGTGGCAAATGTCAAATGCCAAAGCCCTCTTGTTGGGCATGGTAGGATCGATGTACATGGAACCGAGCTTGCCCAAGCTTTGGCTACTTTTGGCAAAGACTTCAGAGGGCGCTTGCTGGTTTGTTCAGCTGCAGCCGGTCACGATAGCCCAGGACCAAATTCTGAGTCAACGAGAAGATGTTCGATGTCAACCAGTACAGGTTGACAGCCTAGACAGACATAGATACAATAAAGGAGGTTAGAGAAACACGAGCCTGGTAGATCCTGTATGATGTGATAGTCGGTGCTACTTACGACTGGCGAGGCTGCGGCAATGGGTATAAACATGATACTCGCGAAACGCAGGACGTTGGTAATGGCTCTCGAGCGCGCTGCAGAGGCAGTAGTCGAGGTGGTGGCCGTTACAGCGGTAGATGCCGGAGGAGCTTTCACATCCGATGGCCGGCTTGACAGATTTGCCGTAGTTGACAGAGTCTTTGATTGAAGTATCTTAGGAAGGACAGCAGCTGGACGGGAAGCCGTATGTTGAGGGCGTCCAGCACCTTTGCGAGAAAGGGGCCTCGCTGCCTGGTTCGCGGTGATCTGAGGCTCCTCTTCATTCGCAGATGCAGCATCACGCAGTTCGGCCATTTTCTGCCGAATTTTGGCTTGCGTTTCAACATTCAGGAGAGCAGTAATTCCGACTGCTAGTGGAAGAGCAGAATACGGATCGACATCGGTCAACGACGGACACCAAGCTATGCTCTGAAGCGCCAGTGTGGCTAGCTGACTGTCGGCGGAAAGGCCTCCAAGGCCACTTTCGACGACTTGTGCGGAACTTTGCAGGGAAGAGAATGAACGGTTGCAAGCTTCACGAATAGTGAGAGTGGTGCCGATGAAGATGGGTATGTGCACCAAAGGAGGAACAAGCATGGTTGGTAGCGGACGGCATTTGTACTGCGCGGCCAGCTTCTTGAACTGCTGCTTGGCCTGTCAACCCGTGTGAGGAGAAGTTGCGCAAATCCCATCAGAGATTGTGATCGCCTGGAAAGCTGAAGGCAAGGCTCGGATACGCACCATCAAGTTTAGGGCTGTAACGTATTGTTCATAGCCCTTGCCGGCCCTCCTATACTCTGCTCGCAAGGCATATCTTGCATCTGCCAGCCAGGCTTTTGCAGCCGGCACAACCAGCTCTTGCACCCGTCTGATCCTTCTTCGCTGCCATACTATCATAGGCAAAGTCACGGTGCAACGAAGTGCTACAGTCAGAAGCACGATTGATGTGGCATAGGAAACTCCTCCGAGCGCTTGAGGCAGAGCTAAGAAAGCATCAGACGACGCGCCGAGCAGCTGACTGCTGAACGTGGAAGCGGCATTGGCAGCTTCAACAGCATCTTCAGATATATCTAGATTGGAGCCGTGACTTGGTGCTGCTGTTGCTGATACTGCTGTCGTCTGGTTACTCGTCGAATGGAGCCGACGAGATCGAAAAACAGTGGAAGCATTTCCGGTCTTCAGGAGGGCGCCGGTCTTGAGAGGCATACGGCTTCTGGGCGCCAGACCGAATATTAAAACCATCTTTGTCCTCTAACCGAGATGGGCAGAGGCGAATGACCTCGACAGAGACAAGCAGCACGAGGTCATACTTTGGAAAACGACATTTCTCGATCACATCCTTCGCGAGAGACGGAAGATAAAGTCAACTACTTTAGACAGCGGTGCTAGCAGCCTTTATGGTATACCAAAGGAGCATCCGACCACTCTGTATATATTCGTATCCTGGACCTGAAGTACTAAATGTCTACAATTTTGCAAGAGGCGGGCCAAAGGCAAGCTCTGGTAGGTTTACAAACCATTGCAAGGCGCCCGCATTGGCTAGACCGCTGTCAAGTTAGCGAGTCAGTGATTGACAGCGAAGCAAAGTACATAAGAAAGTGACACACCTCGTGTTCAACTTGCTGGGCGAGGCGCCATTGATGATTTTCTTGACTGCCACCTCGACTCGCTTGCCATTGACGGTATACTGAGAGAGGGAAAATTTACAGTCAATGCATGTCGCCGAGTCACATTTCGGATCATACGAGACGCACTGGTATCTCTGGACACTCTATTATCTTTGCAGGAATATGCCGCCGGGACAACTTGGATGCGATAGCGTCCTGTATACGGCGGACAAGCTTGTGATCCAGACCACCGGCCACCATCGGCTTTACGAACAGAATACTGCTAGCAAGATCAGCCATGTTGGGGAGCCACTTGGAGCGAGCACTTACACCCGCTCATCACCTTCAGGCGTTCTTTGTCCCACAGCAATGCAGTCATCGACCCTGAGTAAGTCGGCAAAGTGTCCAATGTAAGCTAGGGGACAACCATAAGCGGGAATGACTGTGGGTTGTACGCACACATCCTTCATTTCTTCGACGACAGCGTAAAGTTCAGCGCTACCGAAGCGCACGCCCTGAGGGTTGAGTACTCCATCGCTTCTACCCAGCATAGTAATCCCGCCATTATTGTCTATCGCGACTGTTGACCAAGACAATCTCAGTAAGTTGACCCTAGAAGTGCGATTGTATATATTGTAACAGCTATATTGTACGAGCTTACTGTGGTCAGCGTGATACCATACGGAAGTGTGTTGATAGTGGTTAAAGTAAGCGTCTTTCAGCCTTGTGTCGTTGTCATCGTCCCCTAGGAAGCCCAGCGGCATAAAGGGCATAGGCCTAGTGATGACCAAGTCGCCTTCCCCGCCAGGTGGCACCGGCGAACCATCTTCGCCATATGCAGCAAGAGCGACTCCAAGCCACGCACACTGTATCTTTCCCGCGTAGATAGGCAGCACCTAAGTTTTTAACAGCGTGTACAGCTTAGAATGTGGGATCACAGGGCTGAAAAACGTGATGGCAAACTCACTGGACATCCGCCCACCAGACCTGTGTCGTTGAACATGCTTGGTTAGCACAATAACGAAATTTGAGGCTGAGCCAGCACGTCCACAAGTACCCACCTGCACATACGTCTGTGCCACCTGTAAGGATGATATGCTAAAGTCAGCCTATTGGTCCCTTTCCACCCTGCCTGGCTGTGAAGTTTCCATGACGTTAAGTGGGTGCGTACCAGAGACATTCTGAATATAAACGTGTCCGATTGTGTCCTTGATGAACTCATAGAGTTCGGGCTTCAGAGGAGAGCCAGCGCTACAGATGGACCGTAAAGTTGACGTGTTGTGGCTTTCTTTAGGCCGCAGACTGCCTTGTAACAGCACTTGGAGGTAACGAGGAGACAGAGAGAACGACGTGACCCTGAGAGAACAATGCGTTAGGGACATCCGTGAAGACGGTAGCCAGGTTCGGCTTACCGGTATCGCTCGATAAAGTCGAACAGAATGAGTCTGTTTGGTACCAAAGGATTACCATCGTAGGCTATGACTGTTATGCCGAGGCACAAGTGGTTGACCATATGATTCCTGCTCAAAAAATCAAGGGTCAGGTTTGTTTAATCTCTTTGTTGCTGGAAGCCAACCCACCACATCATCCAGCCTGTCGTAGTGATCTGCAAGTGTACAGCCTTCGGCCCGATCGCTGAATGCAGAGGTCCGCCTTGCTTTATAGCCAAGACCATTCCCAGATGTCCATGGATGATAGCTTTCGGTTTGCCAGCTTGGAACGGTAAGAAAATGTCGCCATCAGGGCTTGCTTCACTTCGGTTCAAGCTGGTGGAACTCACTAGTACCGCTGGAGTACAGTACCCAAAGTGGTGTGTTGCCGAGAACTCGCACAAAAGGTACGGTGTTGGCACTTCTGTCAAGGAAATCGGGCCAAGCGACGGAATGGATCCCATCCAAGCGGACTGGGAGCTCTACAGGGCGACGACTCTTCTCCAATTGGCCCACGACAATCACTACCTCCAGACCAGCAGGCTTGAGAGCTTTAACAACTTCTTCCATTTTAGTGGTTACATCATGCTCTTTGCCTGCAGCACGGTACCTGTCGCAAACAAGCAGCACCTTCGGTTTCAATTGAACGAAACGTTCCAGGATGGAAGTGACTCCAAATTCGGGTGCGACTGAACTCCAGATAGCGCCGATAGCTGCGGTAGCTAGCACCATGATGATTGCTTCTATAAACAATGAATTGTTGCAAGACAGTGTCAGTACACTGCTACCTACTGTCATTGTATTCGCGCAAGCACAGCGAAGTACAGATGATCTCGGCTGTAGAGAGAGGGATGGACCTCGCCGGGCTGCATGCCTCAAGCCTTCGAATCAGTTCGTGAGGCTCATTCGAAGCCTTGCGGTATGCAGCCAACTTAAGGGTAGCAGATTGCCATGACAGCGGAACCCCAACTGACCTGCATTGTTGGATGTCACAGCCGCCACTCTATCACCCTGTCGGACGCCGAGCTTCTTCAGCGCGCCGGCAGCCTGAGCGACTTCAAGATAGAGATCTTCAAATGTTAGGCTGCGGATGTGTGCTTGTTCTGCCTGCTCCTGCCGTGTTGCATTCGTGTTTGATGGCTCGATCAGCGAGACCAGGGCAATGTCGTTTTTCGAGCGAGCCAGAGGATGACCCAGTAGCATGTTCTCTGCCCAATTGATTCGAGCATTTGTGCAAAAGCGTCTAGTCTCGTAGATGGGTACAGAAGCATTGAAGAGCTGCAGAAATCGTCGTGCAGGTAAGCTCGCTGTGCTGCGTTCGCGAGAGTAGAGGCAGCCACAAGTGCTAAAAAGATCTGACTTACAGGTGCTGGTCCTTTATCTCCCACAACGCCAGTAAAGTCCCATACGGATGTCCAGAAGTCGTTCATCTCCTCTGGAGATCCTGTACTCCATTTCCATAGTTCTTGATAGTTGGCTAGCGAGAGGTTGTGTCGCTCGTTGACAAAGTGTCGAAACTTGGTCAACTGAGCCGCTTGCACTTCTGCCTCGCTCGGCGTCCAGAATGGCTTCTCAGACATGCTATTTGAGGGAGCAAGACCTAAGGGTGCAGTGTCCAGGACGAGTGTACAGCTCTCCTATATCAACAGCTGCAAGTCTGAGCTTCGCTAGGATCACTTCTGCTCTACAAGGCAGCTGATTATCTCAGCAGCGTGTCCCGCCTCAAAGGCCTCGGGGCTACTTCAACGAGGAAACCGCCTGTGGTGACGAAACGTGATAGAGACTGCATCATTATCTGGATCTTGTAGCTTGAGATCATGCCGATAGCTCGATGCGGGGGTTCAGCAGATGTGGGACGCTTGGTAAGTTTGGCATTGCCTGCCGGCCGCTGGGGTGGCCAAGGTGGGGCCCCGCTGATCGGCAACCGACTCTCTGGTTTCTCCAGCTTCAAGATGGTGCAAAGTGGCTTTGAGATAGGGTGCTAGGCAGACAAGGCGACCTTGGATCTCCTGTCTTACTCAGAAGTCCCACTCCCACAGTAAATCGCACGTGGTCCCCCGCATGATACGCTGAACTCCAGGACACGCCTCTGACAGCAATTCAGACGGCCTTGACAGCTTGACAGCTTGCCTTCACGGACTTCGCGATAGTTGTCAAAACATTGATCATGGCGGCCCTCACCCAGACACCCAGCGACGTAGATCCTAATGATCTCGAGAAGCATACCGAGCACACGGGCGAATTCGCCAAAGGTGACGAATCAACGCATGTTTACGCTCAAAGAGGTCATGCAGCAACGGACAAGTATGGACGAGTCCTGGTTCATTTCGATCCAGCAGTCGAAGCTCGCATTCGACGCAAAATTGATTGGGCAATCTGCCCAGTCGTTGCGCCCCTGTACCTCTTCTGTTTCATCGACGTATGTGCACAGGATAGCTGACACTCTGCACAAGTATCAGCAATTGCTGACATTCATCCTTGTGTTAAAAGCGCAACAATATCGGCAATGCTCGCATAGCGGGACTCGAAAGAGACTTGGGATTGAAAGGATTTCAATTCAATGAGATCCTTACGATTTTCTGTGAGTCGAGAGCCTCCCGCAAGCTTTGGATGATGTTTCTTTGAGCGCATACTCATAGCATCAATGCAGTCGTATCGTACATTTTGTTTGAAGTTCCGTCAAATATGGCTTGCAAGTACTTCGGTCCTGGCAAATGGCTTCCATTCTGCACGTTGATGTTTGGGGTAGGCTAACTTTCGATTTCACCCTGGTCAGGTTTATTAGTCATGCTAACTCTCTACTGTCCTGCAGCTCATGTCGATCTGCTTCGGATTCGTAAAAACTTATAACGAGGCCATGGCAGTCCGTTTCCTGCTAGGCTTGTTTGAAGCCGGCATGCTTCCAGGCATTGCATACTATATGAGTCGATGGTACAGAAAGGCCGAGCTGGCTTTCCGCCTAGCACTCTATGTAGTCACCGCGCCTCTGGTAAGTCCAACATGATGTAAGTGCTAGCGGACTCATTGAGTTGATGGAGTATACACTCGGACAGGCCGGAGCTGTAGGTGGACTTCTGGCTAGCGGAATCCTCAAGACAAGCGACTTTGGAGCGGCTAAGGGCTGGAAGAAAATTTTTGTTATAGAAGGAATCATAACTTGCGGCTTAGGTATTGTGGCATACTTTATCCTGACGGACAGACCTTCCACTGCAAAATGGCTCACGCAAGAAGAGAAAGGTAAGCATCAGATCAGACGACCTTGTCGGTAGGACTGACTAAGGTATGTCGTGCTTGTGAACAGATATTGCCATAGCACGCGTGAAGTCAGAGCACGTAGGAACAACAGAGGTTTTGGACCGTATCGATACTGCCAAGATCAGAGCAGGCATGTTCAATCCAAATGTATGTACACATTTCTGACTATTGGATAAAACGAGCCGTTCGACCTGATCTTAATTGGCATCAAAACTTCTAGACACTGGCCGTCTCCTGGATCTTCCTCCTTAACAACATCACGGCAGGCGGCGTCGCGATTTTTGCACCCACTATCGTAGCAACGTAAGTCAAACTATGCCGGAGAAATCTCTTCGTCTGAGCTAAAATGCGGTGACTGCTTCATACAGTATCTACCCCAGCTACACAACAGTGCGCCAGCAGCTCATGACCGTTGTAAGTGGTTCTTTGACAACATGGTCGTTCCATACGGGCATCCATTTACTGGATTCGCACACAATATAGCCGCCTTATGTTTTGGGAGCGGCGGGAGTACTGTTCTTCTGCTACACCAGCTGGAAATTCGATAAGAGAGTTATCTATCTCATTGGACTGACTGTTCCAGTCATGATCGGGTGGGTGGACAAGGTCCTACAGCGCCGCACCACATCTGCTGACGGGTTCGTTCCTGCAATAGGTATATTATGCTACTTGCGACCAACGCTCGCGACCCAAGCCAAGCCAAGATCCGTTACGGGGGCGTCTTTGTCTTGACTCTTGGATTATTCTCTTACGGAGCTCTCACGAACGCGCAAGTGGCGGTCAATACAGTAACGGACACGGCAAGATCTGCCGCTATTGGCACCAATGTCATGATCTCCGCAATTGGAGGCTTGATTTCGACTTGGTCCTATATCAGGACTGACGGACCTCAGTATAAGTGAGTAGACATTTATAGCGAACCGGAAGTGGCGTTCTGCTGACTGCTTGGACTCAGCATCGGCAATGGCCTTAATCTTGCCTCCGCCGTCGGCATCGCCATAAGTGGCAGTGCGCTCATGTACTGGGAACGCAGAGACAATAAGAGACGCGAGAAGGTCGATGTCGATGCTGCCTTGTCCGGCTTGACAGAAGATCAAATCGCAGATCTCGACTGGCGTCACCCATCATTCCGATGGAAATATTGATTCTGTAACAGTCGCGCAGAGGGTATGTATGTACGATGACCTCGTTTTCTAGGTCGTGGTTTCTGCTGTTTTCGTTTGGACAGCGTCTAGCTAGCAGTCAGACGTAGCACGCATTTTTTATTTGTTATTTTCAGCCGCGTAGTTTCGCATTTTTTTGCTTCACCAAGGAGTACAGGGCGGGAGGGATGGTATTATAGTAATATTATAGCTACATAAGTGCTCTCGAAGACAACAATGCTTGAACGGTAATCCGCGAGATTTCAGTTGGCTCCTGCACCACGGCCTTCTTGGTAGTTTATACCAGGCTATTCTGCCTCAGGTGCTGAGCGATCCACGAGATAGCTGGATTTCCAACATTATGCTGTTCGCGAAATGCTTGCGACTGATACTGGGTGTTGCTGTTGCCTATGTAAACTCAGAGCTTCTTGACCCGTGAATAGCATAGCACAACCACTTTCAGGACATACAGTGGCGAGAGCTGCAACACAAGACTGCATGGTTCTTAGCAATTTTGGAGTGATGGGAAAGCGAGAAGCTAGGTATGTGGAGCTCACGTCCGTTTCCCAGGGTTCGGTCAGAACACTACCATATCCGCTGTCTCTACCAGATTGCTTGATTGTGGACTGCTGGCTCTCTATGCCCATTTCCACTAGCTGGATTCCGGCCTGCGACTTGCACGCCGTCTGATTCTTGTGCGCCGAAGTGGCATAAGCCGAGCCTATGCTTGATGAGACTTGAGATCTATTGCTACTGTTATCTTCTCTTAGATTGTTGTACTGCTTAGAAGCCTCATTGTCAGAGCTGTGAGGCGTTCTCTTCAGTCCATAGTCTTCAGGACCTCGCCCTAGGACATCGATGAGTGCAAGTGTAGCTGCGCGTGAGGATGACATGGCAGGGATGGGGGCGACCAACGGAGAAGAGAGACAGAAAGCCTTTGAAGTTGTGTCGAAGGAAGAGAGACCATCAGCGCTTTCCAGAAACTTTTACATTGCCTTGTCAACCATTCTCTGCGCATGGTTCGCGGCGTTGGTCCAACGCTGAAAGAACTTCGAAATACGCCTCCTTTTGCTGGTTCCACCCAAAGTTTGCAGAGCATTCTGTCACCAAAGCTTTGATGGTGATGGTACAGACATTGATATGCCTTCGAGGCTTCTGTGAATGCAGTTGAGGTAAGAAAGAGGAGTTAGAGGAATGAGTGCAGCAGACATCTTTCGTATGCTCAAGGTGTAGTCTGGCCTGCTTCGAAGAAAAAAAGGTTTGCAGCCTCAGCACGTGCCGTTCATTGTGATCGACGAAATTAGGGGCTGGACCCAGAATCCCGAAGGGCGGCGGCAACTCACATTACTCAAGCGGCTTGGAGCTCCGCTTTCTGGCTCTCAAAGCGTCCCACACCTTCTTGCCTTCCCCTCATCTATCCAGCAGCGATAGCGTGGTGCAGGTCTTGAGCATGGTGGAAGAAGGAAGATCCAATACTGCTACTACCACAACAGAAGTCCGCCCACAGGAAGGGAAAGCTTCTGGCAAGCGAAGAGTCAAGAGCCTCAAGTCCTGCGACGTGTGCGGACGCGGCTTCATCAAGCTCGCACACCTGATTCGACACGCACGCACGCATGGCAACGAACGACCTTTCAGCTGCAAGAAATGTGAAAAGGCATTCGCTAGGACAGATGCTCTTCAGCGGCATGAGAGAGCCGTCCACTCCATCAATGGGAGCCGTGACGAAATGGCTGCCGCCGCTGCCGGCTCGCCAGTTTCATCAAGCTCCAGCGACACTGGCGACGGCGAAAGCACTTCAGCTGTCTTAGCTCCGGGACCACGTCACAAGAGGAAGAGACACGTAGGAGCGGATCCGGCCCTTGCTGCTGCAGGATCGTCCTTCAATTCCGCGAACCAGGTGGAAGATGGGAATACCTATCACGCTGATTTCCGCATCCTACTTGGCTTGGACAATTCAACCAATGTCAATCAGCATCATCAAGGCAACACCATCTCCGCGGAGTCACAGCCAGCTAGGGAGCAGTCGAGTAGTACACAAGATAATGCTAGCCTGCACTACGGACCTTCGGCTTCTTTCGGCGTTCCCGGTAAGCGTCTCTAGAGGATTAGGGCACTCCCGCTGCCGCACGCCCAGGACCAGCACCAGGCTAACTCGCTCTTTTGAATCAGATTTCGTAATGCCCTCAGCGACAACTTTGAATCCCAGCTTAAACATAGGCAATTCTGTTCCAATAACTTCATTCATGGCCTCCTTTGCACCATCTCATCCTAACATTTCTAGCTCTCTCGATGCAACAATCGATTCTTGGCTGACACAAGAAGGTGGATCTCACGCTGCCGAAAGCGCTCTGGAAATGGTCTTTTCCCATGATTTACTGGGCAACAACTACAATTCAGCTCCTTCCGCCTCCACTCGCTGGGATGCCCCAGTCAACTCTTTCGGGTCAGCTCAGCAAGCCGGTACCACTCAAGCGACAAACAACGGTGCCGGTGCATTTTTCAATAATCATCATCCACTCGGCTACAATACCCCGTCTGCAAATAACAGCTCATCAGATTCTGCAATGAGCAAGCTATACCCTTTCGGTTTGCAGTTTGAAGATATCTGGAAGACAAGCCCGCCAACGCATCAATTCAACTTCCAGAACACTCCGCTCGCAAACGTATCCAATGCAATTGCAGAGCCATCGCAATCAGCGCATCCGAATCTCACCACGCCAAATATTTCTGCAACGTCCCTTGCAAGCAATTCTGCAACAGACTCAACGCAGCGCAAAGTCTCACCCCATTCGTCGTCCGTCACCGCCTCGTCATCGTCTTTCACTCTTCCTAGCGTTTCGACTACTCAGTCTGCTGATGCAACGAAATCTACAATGTCACCCAGGCGCAGGGTAATGCATCGCGTCTTGACGACGGACACCTGGTTAAACTCAATGAAGATGCCAGAAGACGGATACGTGGACCTACCACAACCAGACATAACTTCTCCTGAGCAGGTAATGGGAGAATTGAGCGTAGAAACTCCAATAGTGAGTGACTGCCTTCCACGGTGGTCCAGATCACACAAGTGCTGACGCAGCTAATGTCCCAAAGGACCACTTCTCGCGAAGGCAGGCTTTGAAAGATGACCAAGCTGCAATACCTTCCATGAAATTCTTGGACAGCTGTCTTCATTTGTATTTTCGCGACTTTCACCCTACGTTCCCAATCCTTCACAAGCCTACCTTTTGTCGGCACCAATGTCCCCCGCTCCTCTTATTGAGTATGTGCTCCATCGGGTGCATCTTCATGGGAACGCAGTCTGCGCGAGAGAAAGGGCTGTGGATCTACGAGAGACTGCATCATGTTATCGTCTTTTCTGTAAGCAGGTTCTTGACTTGAAGATGTGGGCTGAAGCGCGACATGTTTTCAAGAATCACCTGGATAGTACTGATACCGCTGCTTTCCACATCAGCGCGATTCTAGAATGGCCACCGAGCATGCAAGAATCGCTATGACACTGAGCGGACTTCTGGGCCAGTGCTTCAGCTTTCTCTACGGCGAGCCGAAGCACATGTTCACAGCCGAATCGTTCCATGGCTGTCTGTGCACTTTTGCCAGGCGTGCAGGCCTATTCAAGCTCATAGACAAGAACGCTATTTCGTACGAAAATGTGGCAGATTTGGATGAAGATGCGCTGGAAGCGCGCTGGCAGGAGTGGTCGCGCCGGGAAATGCTGCGACGCGTCGCGCTAGGCTTGACCTTGCACGCGGCCGATGCGACGACGTACAGTCTCCTGCCCCGCCTCGTACCAGTCCAGCTATCCTTGCAAGATCAATCCAGCGACGCGCTCTTCGAAGCTGAAGACGCTTCAAGTTGGAAGTGGCTGCTCTTGTGTCTAAGTGGAGGATCGCCCGGAAGCAACTCTCGGACGCCTCCCTCAAGTGGCTTCCAGGTGGTACCCACAGCAGACACTCTCTTCCCAATGAGCATACTGGCACAAAAGATTGTCAACACACTGCAGCTCAAGGAAATGTGCCGTTCGGAGATGTCATTAGTCTCTAAGTATACAGACATCGTGCTCTTCTATAAGGATATGCTGGATCTTGCAGGGCGTCTGGGAATCCAAGAGCACCGAGAGCAGCACGTACGCCAGTCTCACGGAGCCACCAAAATTTCGTCAAGTCAGACGCAGATCTTGAAAGTGATGTGGCATTATTGCTGTCTGGCGAGACTGGCTCGCTTGGACCAGATTGAAGAGGTTGCTGGCCGCGAGGGAGTGCCTCAGCAGGATACGATTGACGCAGTGAAGCAATGGGTTAAGACGCCCGAGGCACGGCTCGCTACACTTCATTGTGCACACGTCCTGTACCAAGCTGCAGACTTGAAGGATTTGGCTTTCATCGTCCCCAGGTGAGCGGGCCTGTTAGCGGAGCCCATGGAGAACGCATGTACTGACTATCCACTTGCTTTGCACCTGGTCAGAGCGATTTTTCAGTCCACTCTCTTGCTACTCTGCTTCATTGCCTTCAACGAACCAGTCGTCGGGCCTGTCGAGGTATTCAATGCAACGGAAGTCACAGACTGGGAGTACTTTGCCAAAGTTTTGGCGAGTTGTGCGATGGAAACGGCATCCGGAGCGACCGCAGGCCAGTCTTTGGACCAACATTCTGCCTTTGACTTTGTGACGAATGGCCGACCATTGCTAGCTGAGAAATGGATTAGACAAAATGCCTGTCGGTGGAGACTCGACAAATTCCTGGACGGTAGAGAGAAGCAGATGGACTACGTCAGGTGAGCACCAAGATCAGTGATATAGGCACATGTACAGGCCATACTTACTTGTGCTTGTTCCCTACTCAGCTTGCTGTCAACCACGACGCGCTTACTTCGTCGCTGTACACCGTGGGGCATTGGAGATGCGATGGGCGATATCCTTGCTACCATCAACATTGGGAATTGAAAGTCAGTTCAAGAAAACATTGTGTAGCTGTAGCTGTAGCCTGTTCATGTTTAGCCTATATTGTCGTTGTATGCTGTGAGTCACACGCGATTCTGGAGAGCAGTTGGAGAAGAAGCAAAGTGTCATGGCCCTCTGATACTGTATTTGCATGTTGTCTCTGTCCGCACTCGAGAGATGCCGACAGAAGATGCCGACAGGACAATGACAGCAACGTATTGATATATGCATGATGATGATGCGTGTCATCCACTCTCATCGTGAACTGCTGAAACCCGCGCTGTCACATCCAGTAGCCACACTCTTCCACCTGTCAACGCGGCGGTGGGACCGAGGGACGAGACTGTGGAAGCACGAAGGCTAGCTAAGGTGACACTGCGACTATCAGGTGTGTGACTATCAAGTGTTCGAGACCTGTCATTTATCCTCAACAGAAGCAGTCAACGCGATGACCATCTCTCCTGGCGCTATCTGGCTCATCACCGGCTGCAGCTCTGGCTTCGGACGCGATCTTGCGCTGGCTGGGTTGCGACATGGTTACAGAGTGATTGCAACGGCGCGCAAGCTGGAGGCAATCGCAGACCTTGAAGCAGAAGGAGCTGCAACACTTCAGCTCGATGTCACGTCATCGCCGGATGTTCTTGCAGATTTTGCGAAGGAAGCTTTAGAAGTCTTGTGAGTCGAGTTGGCCGCAAGCTATCTTGTCAAGGCTGAAGGTGATTCGGCGACACGTGCCATCGTCACAGTGGAGGACTAGATGTAAGCAAAGCTAGACTCATATAACCAGACGAGCCATGGCTGATGCATGTTTTTTTCCTGTACTCACTGCAGGTCCTTGTCTCGAACGCCGGCTTCTGCCAATCTGGCGCTCTGGAAGAAACCTCACACGAACAGAGGCTTGCTCAATTCTCGACGAATTTCTTTGGTGGTGAGATTACTAGTGACCAATGTGCTACTACTCAGATGTATCCGCTGATTGTAGTCGTCCCGCAGTTATAAACCTCACCAATGTGTTTCTTCCGCACTTCCGGCAACAAAGGAGCGGTACTATGGTCAACATAAGCTCAATGGTAAGCGCGTCGCCAGAGTGTTCCACGACAGCTTGTCGGCTAAACAGTCTGTTTGGTGTAATTCAGGGTGGTATTCTGAATAGTAAGATAATGCACCCACCATTCTTGCATGTCGGTTGTATTGATTCGATGACTGCAAAGATGCCGGTGCGGGCATCTACTGCGCATCCAAAGCAGCATTAGATAGTGAGTGTCGAATTATGTGCCGAGATGCGTACCGGCAGTCACTGATCATGTCGGGTCCAGGCATCAGCGATACCTGGAGTCGGGAACTCCGCCCCTTCAATATCAGATGTGTGTCCATACAGGTAGGTTATAGTGCTGAATGCCCCTGAGACATCTGAATCTTCCTCTAATTAAAACTTTGGCATCAGCCAGGAGCCTTTGCAACTGCTGTTGGATCAGCTGCCAATTTCAAGAGGGCAGAAAAGTATATCGACGGCTACGATAGTGCCCATGGTTGGATCGACATGTTATCAGGCGGTGGAGGTAACGAGCCTGGCGATCCTCGTAAAGGAGCAGAACGCATCATATCACTTGTACAGCAGCAGGTACTTCCCATGCGCTTTGCACTCGGGGTGAGCACAGTTCGAATAGAACTATTGCATACAAGTTCCTCGAGCGAACTTCTGAAATGCCTGCCTCTATGTACTACAGGACGACGGCTGGGATCTCGTAGTACAGTCGCACGTCGAGATCGTCGACGGGTATCGACGCTACGAGACTTTGAGCAAAGGGACGAACCGGGACGGGTTAGAAGGGTCGGATGGCGCAGTAAAGCTCAAGGAAAAGTTTGCAAGCTAAACGTCCCTGCTAGATTATGCAGTGCCGAATGCGTGTGTACAAAAGCACGGTGCTGCCGTACTCAAATCTGTAGCCTTTGTAGAACACTTCCCGCGTGTTGCAAGCTGTTTGCAATTTGGTGTCTCAGTAAATTACATTGTACATGATTACATACATAACACTGCACTAAACCCTCACGACATCGCATTCGCGTAGCCTCAACGATCACAACGACTTGAGTTTTGCCCGCAAGTCGGCCACTAATTGGTTCACTTCGGTGGCAGGAGCATGTCCGAAGTTGTAGAAATCAGGTCGTATGAGAACAACATGGCCATCACCAAGGTCTTCGTTGAACCATCGAGCATATTCGCCAGTAATGTCCTCTTGCGGAGTGATGTTGATGCACCTCCCGCTCAGATGTTGGAGGAAAAACTGCCGAGATTCTTCCGTCAAAAGGGTCTCAAGCGGTGCCGGATCCATCGTGACTAGTCTCCATCCATATCCGTAAATCTGGTCGTAGAACCGTGGAGAATTGCCATCGACAGCAAGAGGACGGTGAAGGGACAGGCGGCCAGATTCTGTCTGGTCCGTCAATGTTCCAGGCTTTCCCAAGGGCGGATCAAACCCTTTTGGAGGAGCTGGATGTAACACAGTGCCGCATGCCTCAGCTTGGGGACATAGTTGCAGCGGCCGACTGAAGGAACGCTTACGGTTCGCTCTCAATGCACGATGTAAGGCAGCTGATTTCTCGTGGTCAGTCTCGCAGATGGCTTCGCCAAGCAAGATGCAGTGTCTCGTGATCTTCTCCAGATGCTCAACTCTTTCATTTTGAAAGCTTTTGAACAGCGCATCCTGGCTAGCGAGTCCCGAAAAGATAAGAGGGATACGCCATGCAATAGCAGCAGCGTCTCGAAAGCCTGAGTTTAGACCTTGTCCGATGAAAGGAGGCATCAAATGCAAAGCATCGCCCGCTGCGGTCGTCAATTCAGTCAGTAGGACTACATGTGTTCTTCGCGAGCTTGGCTTACCCAATAGTATGCGATCTTTGTAGAACTCATTGGCCCAGCGAGCTTTGAAGGTATAGATCACCTTGCGCTCAAGCATGCAGTTGTCCTAATTAAGAAATAGGTCAATACGGAACAAAGCGCATGCAATAGTCTCATTCACTTGGTTATAGCCCCATTTTTTAAGTAATCCCCACATCATGTCATCGGCTAACAAGGCTTCGCGATCCTCGCCTGGCATCCTCATAAATTCAAATCGACGTCTTCCGGGTCCGCCAAACACTGCTGTAGTGGGCCGATTCGGATCACATATTTGCGCATTACCAAGCTTCTGAAGTGCATCAGGTATGTATTCGTCTTTCAGAAGCTGATTGACAGCATCAGTAAAGAGGAAGTTAGTACCTGTGCATGGTAAGATGGGTCGCTGTTTCCTTTGCCGGCGGACTCACGAGGTCAAGGACAAGCCAGTCATTCTCAAACCCCAGGTCCGTAGACTCGATCTGCATGAGCTTTCGCACTGTCGAGTTGGCACCGTCACAGCCAACAAGGTAATCGGCTCGAATATGGAGATCTGTGCCGCCATGTCCATTTGTCAAAGGCCCATTCTTAGCCGGGACGTAGACAAAGTGAGCGGTGACATCGTCATTGGAATTTTGTAATTCTTGCAGAGCTACAGTGAAAGTGAGTTTAGTAAAGTGCCTAAAACTTCTGCCTGGGTTGGGGCATGCGCGAGTGACGATTTAGATCACGTACCGTAACCTCTTATCAAAGGTATACCTCGCTCTAGCACCGCCCGCTCCAGAAGAGCCTCTAATTGAGGCTGCGTGAATCCCATAGCTATTGGGAAGCCGGATCTGGTAGGATCTTCCCACTTTAAGTCAACTATGACTGAGACAAAAGGTACAGGCATCAGCAGTGCCTGTCAACTCGGGCAGCAGCGAGAAGCAGGCTTACGTTTGAAATCTTTGTCTCTCCAGTTGAAGTTGGTGCTCTCTTCTCCTCCGATAGGTGAAACGATGGTCTGCAAGACAGCTTCCAACTGCTTCCCCAAGCCGATAGACTCCATAAGACGCCTCGATTCATGGTCGAAAGCGACAGCCCTTGGCAAAGGGTAAAGTGCTTTCTGTCTTTCCACAACCACTACATCCACGCCACGATGCTTGAGGAGTAGAGCCGTGAACAGTCCAACTGGTCCAGCTCCAACAACTACAACTTGTGTCTCGGTAGGATACATGGTGCCGTTATTGTTGTTGAAACCGGGCATCGGGTAGCTACGTTGTTTGCACGGAGGCTACGTTCACGTATCGTTTATTCAGGCTTGCCGTCAAAGGCTCTTGCGCATGCCTTGGACTGAACTGAATGATTGTTGTACGGAGCAGCCGCCGGGAGTTCAGCAACAACACGATGCATACGCACGTGGGCCTGTCACCAGCTTGACCACACCTCGATACATTGGAGCCCCTCCTCCGCGCGTCTACCATCAGTGATTCCGTCCTTATGTCTTGCGGAGACCCTCGTTGCACTACATTGTATGAGTGAGTTGGAGGTGGGACAAGAAAGGTGGGACCCCGGGCTGCAGAGTGGCCGAGTGACAAGATGGTGGCGACGGGCTAAAGCGTATGTCCGGCTGGACATGGGAGGGAGAACAGTCCTGCGGGACACCTTCTGACTGAGCAAGCAAGTTTCTTGACCGATACGAATCTGCGTAAGTGTCTAGACTGCACTTTAAGACGCTTGAATCTGACAAGCTCTCTTCTCAGCTTCTGCCATTGTTCACCGTTTGACTCTCTCTTCCCTTCCTCCGGAGACAATACTTGATCAGAGTCACGGGGAAAGCAAAGCAGATATACACCATCGAACATGTCACCACCACCTATCCGTATCGTCAGACTGGCACATATGCGCTATCGCTTCAAGGACATTGAAATCCAGCATCAATTCCTTGCCGACTTTGGCATCCGCTTCTTGGAAGAACGAGGTGGCAAAAGGTATTATGCAGGAGAAGGTCCTGATCCTTATGTGTTTGTTGCCGAACAGGTAGGGATTTTTGTAGCTGCGTAGCTTATGTGTAAAGGAGAGAGTGCTCACATAGCTGACGTAATCTGCAATCTATCGCAGGGCGAGAAAAGCGAGTTCCTCGGGGGTACCTTCCTGGTGGAGACGAAAGAAGATCTCGAACGAGCATCCCAGCTTATACCTGGCGCAACTCAAGTCCTCGAAGATGATAGCCCAGCAGGTGGCTTCATCGTATCCTTCAAGGACCCGGATGGATTGCCATGCAACTTAGTCTGGGGTCTTGCCGCAAAGAACGTCGGCGAGGACAACAACGTACCCGTAGTCAACTATCCCGTCGTCAAGCCCCGACTTGGCGAATTCAGACGATTCCAGCAAGGCCCTTCTCCTGTATTCAAGCTGGGTCATTTTGGATTGTAAGTCTGCGGAAGCGTCGAACAGATTTTGTTTGCAGCTTTGGCCACAAAGCTGACATGTGATGCACTTCTGCACAGGCTTGTATCGGATTTCCAGACTACTTTCGATTTTTACACCAAATACTTTAATCTGAAGGCAACCGACCTTTTGACTGCTCCTAATGGAATGAAAGTCGCAGCTTTCATGCATGTGGACAGAGAGGAGGAATGGGTCGACCATCACACATTCTTCTTTTCGATGAACTCAAAAAAGACAGGAGTACATCACTGCTCTTTCGAGGTTCACGACCCTGATATTCAAGCCATCGGTCACGATGTAAGGCGGCTTCTGATTGGCAATGCCAAGGAAGCGCCAAATAGCTGACCATGAGACATTGACAGTGGTTGAAGCAAAAGGGATACACGCCTGCATGGGGACTAGGCCGTCACATTCTTGGCTCACAAGTTTTCGACTATTGGTACGTTTCGCTTCTTTCCGCTCTGTCCGCCCAATGACTGAAAGTACATGCGTCTGATCAGGTTTATGCCCGAAAACTTCATGATTGAACATTATGCGGATGGAGATCAGGTGAACTGTCACACTGAGACATCCACACTACCTGCTTCCGATGAGGCACTGGCTATCTGGGGCCCCGCAGTTCGTGAGTGGTACTTCCAGGGCTTGATCACGTGAATGATACTTATTTCTTTGCATCTCGTTCTGCAGCGGAAGGGTTTATGGACGCGGAGCCGGACCTGAAGGCGGTCAAGCCTAATCACGAGATTCAAGCTGTAGCTTGAAGTATTCCAGTGCAAGTCATGTGTTAATGAGTCAGACTTGGATTGTTGTACAATCGTCTAAAGGAATGCATTGATTCTTGTAATTGCCCTAATACGTGCAGCCCAAAGAGTTTTTGAGCGACCTGTGGCTTTGGCGCGGGCAGGACGTCTCTGGCTTTCGCAACAAGGAGGATCTGCTATGACCTGATGCAGATGCTCTCGCATTTTCCAGCAAGGAGCACCTGCTATTGACTATTGTCACTTGTTATCACTAGGCAGCTGGCAGTTGGCAGCATCTGCAGAATCCTCAGAAGCTCAAGTATGAAAATTGTACAGTTGACGGAAGCTCGCAGGAAGTATCAATGTTTTGCATCTAGATTCTAACACAGGCGAGCCAACCGAAGTCGAGCTTTCGACTACTCAAACACAAACTTATTTACCAGAGTGCCGATACCCTCGAACCAAATGCGCATCTCTTCACCATTTTGAACTATACGCTGTGGTTTCCTGGCCCAGCCAATGCCAGATGGAGTTCCCATTTGTATAATCGAGCCTCTTTCGAGTGTCGTGCCTTGACTGAGATACGAAATGGTGTGCTTGATGCCGAAGATCATATCGCTGCATTACGACCAAGCATTAGCTTCCAATCCATATGCGAATCTATGTCAAAGTGACTGAAGTAGAACTTACGCAGTGTTCGATGCCTGCATAGTCTCGCCGGAAAGGACACCCTTGAAGTCTAGCTTATCTCCATCAATGAGAGAAGGCCGTACTAGCACCGGTCCGATTGGGCAGCTGTTATCCAACCCTTTGCCGAAGCACCTACATGCACAGAAATGTTTGGGTCTCAGCAAAAACACGACGGAGTCACGTTGAAGGCGGCGGAACGTTGCATACCATTGCGATGTGGCGGTCTGAAGCTTTCTAGCGGACACATCGTTAGATGCAGTGTATCTGGGAGCGTGACCGTGTTAGCAGACTGATTTCAAGTCAAGAGCCTGCTCACCCGATATGCATGATCTCACCCTAGAATGTAATCCAGTGCCTGGTCTTCGGTTACATCGCGGCAATCTTTGCCAATGACGAGCGCCAATTCCGTCTCGAAGTCGAGCTGATCATCTTGAGCTGCTTTGGATACAGGCAAGTCCCCTGGGCCGGCTAGTGCAGTTCTCGGCTTGATGAAAAGGATGGGTGCGGCAGGCAGTGGAAGGTTGGCTTCAGCTGCATGAGCTGTGGGTTCGGAAAGTTGTCAGTAGCGGCCTTCCGCTTGAAATATTGAGACCATTCAGACTCTCACCTTTGTAGTTCAAACCAAGACATCTTATTATACTGCAGTCGTCTCTGGTAAGGGGTGCGAGTAGCTGCGTGGAACAGGTGCAAAGGTGGTGATCGGAACGGACGTGCAGGAAGTCAGCTTCGACTCGTTCAAAGACAGCTGTGTTAGCGTCACTCACTCTCTTGATAGTAGCGACCTCGTCGGTGACGATGCCATCGTACAGGTCTCCCTTAATAAGCTTGACCTGGACTTTCTCCCCTGCGGCGCATGCTAGTCCGATGTCTTGTGAAGCATCCACCGGCTCTCCCAGCTGGACCTTGCCTTGCTCATCTTCGAAGCGAACGAGTCTCGACCAAGCGGACATTGTGTTTATAAAGAATGGAGCTGATGAGGACGAATACGAGGAAGTCAAGATGAAGCTATTCTTCTGCGACATCAAAATAGCGGGAAACGGCTAGTTGATTTTCTGCAAGTGCTGCCGGCAATGCAATTGCGGCTATGCCATTTTCCCACATGTGGGGCAAACGGAAAGATGGGGCAAACGGAAAGATGTGGGACCGCACGCTTATAAAAGCAATGGAGCCCCAGGGCGACCATTGAAAGTAAATCTGACTAACGGAGGCAACTGTGCGGAAGTCAGCATCGGCAGTCACATATCATACAAACGACCCTCCGGCAACAAGCAAATCGTCGAGGTGACTGAATTAGCGTAACATAACGTGCTCTCTTGGCCAAACTTTGGATAGGACTTTCTTGCGCCGCAGCAACCAACTTCAGAAGACTATAACCAATTACTGCTGTCAGGGCAAGATCTATAGAGCATTACTATAAGCACCGAAGATGAGCATGCCGGCCCGCATAGACGTCCATTCACATTTTGTGCCGCCTGCCTACAAAACTGCACTGGAACAAACTGGCCACTCGAAACCAGATGGAATGCCTGCCATCCCAGTCAGCTTTATCTACAGGATAGGATGCACGCCGCCGGACTGATGTTGTGTCTTCGTCTGATGCAGCCATGGTCACCAGAAGCACACCTTCAAATGGCTGCCGCTGTCAACGTCACGAAGTCATATTTGAGCATTTCTAGGTAAATACTGTCTCTCAAAATCGCTGCCTACCGGCTCTAAAGCGTTTATTTTAGCCCAGGTACACATCTGGTCCCTGGTGACACGAGTCTGGCTCGACAAGTGACTAGGGAAGCGAACGAATACGCGTCAAAATTAAAACGCGAACGGCCCATAGAATTTGGTTATTGGGCTTCGCTGTGCCTACCTGACGTGGAGGGTAGTTTAGAAGAGCTGAAATATGCCTGCGATAACTTGGATCCCGATGGTAAGCCATGCCGGGCTCCGAATGTGCATGGAGTTTTGACGAAGCTCGGTCCTGTGTTATGCAGGAGTTACTCTCGAAACCAATGCACACGGAAGATATCTAGGACACCCAGACTTCGAGCGTCTATTTCAAGAGCTCAATCGGAGACGGGCAATAGTTTTCATTCATCCTACAACCCCCTGCATGGTGAATGCCTCGCCTGCCTCAAGCGCCGGAGCAAAAGGCGCAGATTGCCAAACCATTTCACCACTCGCTCAATACCCAGCACCAATGATGGAGTTCCTCTTCGACACTGCTCGAGCTATAATCAACATGTTCATGTCGGGCACCATCAGCAGATTCCCCGACATTACTTACATTGTGCCCCACTGCGGAGGCACCTTGGCACCCCTTGTAGACCGGTTTTCAGTTTTCGCATCTCTGGTACCCGGCGCCAACGTTGATCAAAGCATCACTCCCGACTATGTGCGTGCCAAGCTGTCGAGCAAGCAATTCTACTTCGACATGGCCGGTCTGGCATGGCCGAATCAATGCAAGATGATTCTTCCCTATATTGACGTACAGCAGTTACTGTATGGCAGCGACTTTCCGTTTACGCCCATCGACAAAGTCGAAATGTTGGCCAACATGATGGACAAAAGTCTACCGTCGGTTTTGACAGGGGAGAGCGATCTCGAGGGAGTCTACGTAAACAATGCGAAAGATCTTTTGAACAGCAGAGGATGGAAGTCAGAACATGTTTAAATCGTTGTCCGAAGGTTTACGTGGAGACAGGTGGATCTTTGCTTGCCATGGCGTGGCATGCGTAATTTTCTCTCTGTCTTCAAGATATCATGTAACCTGCTCTATAGTACACCCTGGGAGTGCCGTTGAAATGTATCATACAAACGCGTAAAGGCGCTTCCGGCTGAAGACACTACGAGACGATCGACATGCTCTTCCAGTTGAGGTACCGACATGCTGAGCTGAAAGCGGTCCCGCAGCTGCTGTATTGTTGCCGGACCGTTGTCGAAACAAGGTAACTTGGAATTTGTTTGCATTGATTCCACGAGCGTAATGATGCGCTCAGCATGTTGTCGAGCGTCTACGAACAAACGCTTCAACAGCGTGCGATAGTCAAGGAATTTGATGCCTTCGACCCCGCCCAGAATGTCAATGTAGTCTTGGGTCAACTTGAAAGGCGCCATCTCGAACCCAAGAGACCCTGGCGAATTCGACAGCATGAAGCCAAAGTCTATGTGCATTAGATGCCCTGCTTTGTCGACAAGTATATTGCCGTTGTGACGGTCCTTGATTTGAAGCAGGTACGTGATCACGGAGTAGCTTGCTAAACTTTTCAGAAAGGCATCTTGCGCCTTTCGAAAGCGTGGCGATTCAGGCTCTCCAAATTCCGCCCGAAAGTGGTCAAAAAGAGTGTAAGAAGGCAAGTAACCAGCCTGAGCGGTCTCTTGAGCAGCCAATTTGGAGTAGGCTTCCTTTTTGATAGAATGAACAGACACGGCATCCGTAATGGTCTCCATCAACCCAGTGCTTTCGGAGGTTACCAGGATGCGAAAGCTAAAATTCCACGCGTCAGCAAAGGTCCGGTCGGTGCTATGGCCCGGCAGTCTACGTACAATCGTACCCAATGAGGACCTTTCGTCTCTGTCCATATCCGTCCAAACTCCTTGATAAGCTGAACCGCCAACTGTTCCTGTCTAAGGTCGGCGCCAGTCTTGACGATAACGCTAAAAACATCCCAGTTCAGGAGGTGCCCGTACGGACTGCCTTTCCTGATTCGACTTTTCTTCTCACTCCAAGATTCTGACAGCACAGAGCCTGATGGATCGTCCTTGTTGATGGCGCGCATGACTACAGTCTCCTCCTCTGTGGTTTCCGCGGGTGCGTTGGCGGCCAACATAGGTACACGCGAGGAGCGCGTCAACACTTTCATCCGACCCATGCGTTCATCCTCCAAGGCCATCATCTCCTTCATGATCCTCTCCCGGATTGATGCAGCTTCTTGTGCAGTAAGAACGCGCTGGCGAGGCTGACTGCCGAGATGCAGGGGACTGGCATGTCCATTATGCGGTCTTGTAAGGTCGGCAGAGGTTTGAGATCGGGTGCCGTTCGGAAATGTTGCTGGATTGGCGGCACCTGATACGTTTGAGAGTCCCTCAATAGCTGTCGTGCTATCGATCGGTGCAGACACCCCGGCGGCAGCTTGTCCGATTGAAGAGGCGTCAGCTGCTGCGACGACGGACGATCTTCTTCGCGAACCAAGACTAGCTTTGACGGCGTCAACTCCGACTCCTACTACAGACCCGACCACAGAGCCCACTCCGTATGTCAGATTGACACCCATCCCTACTCCGGCGCCGACAACTCCAGTCACTGCGTCCGCACGAGTCATAGGTGCTTGTTGCGAAGCATTGAGCTGGGTCAGCATTATGGCTGCCATCCTCATGCGTTCAGCATACTCGTCTATTGTCAAGGGCTTGCGGTAGCGTGTCGAGTCTGGGGGAATGACCCTGCCATCCGTATCCTTTTGATCCCGCGAGCCCGTACGCGTGTGAAGTGATTTACGTCGTTCAGCACGTAGCCATGCCTTCTCCTCTACAGAACGATTGTGTATTTGCGGATGGTACTGAGGTAGAGGTGCAGCCGCGGCATCGTGCACTGATAGCGTCCCATATACCTGCTCCACCAGGTCTATCTCCTCGCCTGCGTCAGGTAAGCCCCTCTCCTCGCGTGTGTCGCCCGGCGTAGCCGCATAGGCTGACGGCGACCAGTGCGGCTCGTCTTCATCCTTCATATCAAAGCCACGATTTGAGCGGGCTTCTAGATGCGTGGAAGTGCCACCGTCATGTACGGCTGGTGGTGGAGTTGCTGCACTAGTAGAAAGGCTCTCCACACTGGAGCTACGAGTCTTGCTAATCTTGCCTTCGCGTTCCGCCAATACACTTCGGATATCCTCGGCGTTCTGCCGCCGGCTTGGGTCGAAGTCGAGATCACCTTCTAGAATTTCCACGTGTATGAGGAAAGGCGCTCGATCTGCAGAGTTGAGTACCACGGACTCTGACGGCGATATGCGAACAATGCGGTGATGCGGGCGCTTACGGCTTGCAGTTGCGGATCGCGAGAATATTGATTTGGCACTTGCTAGCATCAAAGAGGTCGAACCACTATTGCGACTATCTGTAGATACCAGACTACCAGTGCCTTGTCCTGCACAACCTAGACAAAGACAACATCCCCGAGGCAGACCATGATTGAGAACGGTCAGTTCTGCACGAAGTGCAGACAGGCGGGCGGGCTTTGGCACGAGGATTAGGCGTGTTGCAATATCCTGGAGAGATGTAAGCAAGTCGAGCTGAGAACGACATGCATAGGATCGTAAGAGGAGGGAGAGTGTCTCAGGAGAAAGCGCATGCGCAGGGTGGATTCCATTTGTAGAAAGGTTGTTCATGGATGTTGAATACGGATGTAGAGACGGAGTAGAGCTTGCGAGACGTGGAGAACCGAGAGGAGAGTGCGAAGATGCTATGGGAACCTTATTTTTAGACTTCTTCAAAGGGTGTTTGGCTATGTAGCCAGCTGAACGCGATACTGGGCTGAGATTTGCGCCCTCAATGGTGCGATAGTCGGAAGAAGCACTTTCCGTGACATGAGTGGCTTGTTTGAGAGCAGGGAAAACACTGTTCTGCCGAGATTGAGAGCCAGAGCTTGAAAGATTGACCATACTGTGGAAGGGTCCCCGTCGGTCGGAGCTTGACAAGGATGATGCAGCACTCCCGGTAGCTGACGGTCTTCGCAGTGTAAATTCTCGTAACGATTTGTTTGATGTCTCCCTTTCGCGGACAAGAGCCAACTCGCCAACACTGTTCGGTTGCTGCAGTGGCGCGCCAGGCGAGTACGACGGAGAAGTAAGAGATCGCTCGGCTTTGGCTGTATATGTAGATGTAGACTTGGATACTATATTCGGGACTTCCCCAGTCAAGTGACTGGCAGTTTTACGACCACTGCTACCTTGTTGACTGACAGGTACCGTCCTAGATCCAACAAACATTCGTCCAGACTGGACTTCCTCCTTATCACTCTCATCGACGTCACTCAAGGACGAAGGTTCAAGTACAGCATAGTCACTTGAGTCCGCTTCTCCTCTCTTGCGACCCTCCTCGACCGCGACTTGCCCTTCAAAGCTTGCAAGCTGTGGTTGCGCGATGGCAGCTAGAACAATGCCAATGCCCACAACGGCCGGTCGCATTCTGTTCGATCTAAGCCTCCGGCGCGCTTGACAGGCGTCTGCTGCACTTTCTAGCAGAGCGTCACCAAAGATGATGTGTTGTGCCCGATTGTACAGTCTTCGACACGTGGCAAACGGTGCCGAAGTAGGCCGTGAAGAGAGATCGCTCAGGGAAGCCTGCATCTGCCAGAGGGTCTAGAAAGCAGGTGGTCGAGCTGAATTAGTCTGGAGACAGTTCATGCCGCTGATACAGCTTACCAGCATAGATAGGTGTATGCTCTCTTCGCACTTTGTGACAATGAAGCTCTCGAGCGCTCCGCTGTCGCTATTATGTGAGACGACGAGATGACACAATTGAGGCCAGTAGAACTCCAGCTCTTCCTCATCTTCCTGAGCAAGTTTGTGTGCAATGTAATACGTTATGCCGACCGAGTCCTTGTATGTGCGGAGGCTGATCGCAGCGCGTCCAGAAGAAGTCTCGCGTCAACAGCCGTCCACCTAGCTATACAGTTGAAACAAGCCAAGCTGAACAACATACTATGATACTGCCAGGTGTACATTGAAGTGTTCGCTCTGGAATAGTCGCAGCAGCAATCCGGCAGACATGGTTGTTGAAGTTGCTCTGCGAGCGGAGTGACCGCCGTGGGGCAGAGCCAGTGGTCGCTTTTCACGAATGGATGATACGAGTAGAAGAACTGCCGACAACTGAATGCGACATGAATGTTATGCTGGCAATGGTGTTCAAAGTAGGCTATAGTGCAACCTGGAAACAATGTCGCTGTTGCCAACTCGATCGCGCCGCCATAAGGACAGCTGCAGCCACTGCTGTAAACTGTAATGGACCAGCGTCTTGGGGCAAAGCAAAAAAGTATTCGTTGGAGTCAAGCGAGACGCTGCCTGATCGTTAGCAAGAAGCCTGCCTGACTGTTCAAAGCAAAGACATGCAAATCCTATCGGGAGATGCTGAAGACGACCCAAGTCAATGTTGCACGGGTCCAGACGAGGGGTCACCTCGAATTCATTTACAATTGAACAAGACCTGCTCTACTTTCCAGAATTTGCTACATGAAAGCAGAGATACTATATAAGCATAGGTGCGGCTCAAGCTGTTACAGAGAAGGCATATTGGGAATGGAAATGAAGCTTCCATTGCTGGGCCCAAGTCGCGGAGAGGTCGTTCGCGATGGTGCGGCGGAGTTGGGCGTGCTAAATGGCCATGGATCGCCCTGAAACAGATGTCCAGCAGACAGACCGTATGTCGGAGGAGAGCCAAGGCCAGCTGTGAGGAAATCGGAATGCAGAGGTTCAGTACAGGCCTCTTTCTATTTATGAAAGAGGGCCACTCAGCAAAAGCGATATCCGCGGACTCACGCATAGACAAGTTCTCCCAGAAACCCGCTTGACCAAGCTGATCAAGATTCCAGAAAGCTCCAGAAGGCTGGTTGGATGGTTCGCCAGACATGAAGGCTGATGCGCCGGCGTTAACGCCTGTGCCATTCGGTCGGTTGCCACTGCCACCAATGTCCTGAGCAAAGATGGCTGGGACAGCCCCTGCAGTCTCTGTATTATCTTGTCGAGCAGGAGCGGAAGTTGCTAAAGTTGCACTGAGACCATTGAAGTGCTGATTCTGGTCAGCAGACAGCTTGCTGGCCAAGGCAGGGTCCAACTTTATGCCGTTGTCGCCATTTGCATCCTTTCCGCGCTTGGCCGCCAGCAACAAGCGCAAGAATCCAGCGTAAAGGGAGGGAGTGTGTACCGCATCGACACTGCACTGCTCTAAAGTGGCCACCATCTCCTCTACCTCATTGAGTATACGGTCGGAATCCGTGAATTCAGCGAGTTCTGGGCGCAGGAGTTTGAGGAGAAAGACTGCCGCATATGAGATATTGATAAACACGAGATCTGGTGCGTATTTCAGATGACCGAGTGCATGCAGTTGTTCTCGTGCAGTCTTGAGGACTTGACTTGCGCTTTCGTAAGCAGGAAGAAAGTATGGCAGGATCTCCAAACTGCTAGAAGAGACCTTGACAATTTGTTGCAGAGCGAACGAATACGCGAGAAGACGGTGATAGTGGTAGTAGAAGGACTGTGTAGGTTGAGAAACGCGTGGGTAGCGGTCAGCTGACGATTCTATGCCATGATAAGCGGACAACCAACCTTCATTGCGGCAGTGAAGGCCAAGTGGCGGCCGGACGGTGCATCTGCGGCGCTGGCTGGAAAGAGAAGCTCTGGCGTTAACGACGAAAGGCCTCGTCAATCCTTGAAAACGTAATACCCAGGCAGCAACTCACTGCCCCACTCGGTATTCCAATTCTCTAAGGCATTATCTACAGATCTCGTCACGATAGCACTGTGAGACGGCCAATCAGCTTCCGAGGAGTGCGAGGTTGTATGGGTGAAGACAGCATACTAATCATTCAAGTTGGCGTCGCCCGATCGCTCAAAGCAGGACAGCTGCAACAGATCCTGGAAACCAGACGTGATCCTGTACAGCTCTACAACTAGGAGCATACAAGACTGAGAGTCAGTCATGTCACTGTGACGGTGCTGGCAGAAACGAAGCGCGTACTTGCGGCCAGACCAACATCAGGGACGCGCGATGTTGGTCGCAGCGACCAACTCCTTGCACCACGCTCGAAGTTGCCCACCCGCAATGAGTGTGGTCGCCCTGTTTGTATGGCAATGGATCGCTGCGAAAAAACAGTCAGATGTCTTGCGGTGGCCGCATCGAGAGTGGCCCGACACGTACATCCATTATGAAAATTTGATACCACGTCCGCTCTCGATTGACTGTTTCCAGAGTGAAGTTTGCTATCCCCTCCTCGTCAAGATCCGGCGGTTGCTTGGGATTCCTCCAGAGGTTGAGCTCTACAGCCATCCGGATAGCTAAGCCAATGTAGGTCCAGGTTCGGTCGTCCTCGAAACGTTCAGTGGGTGTATTGTAGTAAGCCAGGAGCATGTATGCTTGTACTATCTCGATCGACTTGAAACCTCGTTCTATCATATCGCTAGCTAGTTTCCGAGCATATGGCATGCATAGTCCATATAGCTCTGGTCGCGCTTCGTAAAACTTGCTGGCAACAGCACATACTGTAAAGGGAAAGAGAGGAAACAAATCAGATGGACCTTGAATTGCATGCGGACCCGACCCTGTGTAGTTGCTTACTCGTCGTGAACAGGAAGGTCGAACGCGAACTGACATTGATGGGTGTATGCCAGTCTTCCAACAAGTAATGTGCAGTGAACATCGAACACTCCTTGTGGTAGCTGTATCATCGATTGTGGTCAAAACAGTCAGAGGAATTAGCAATAGCAATGAGAGTTCGACATGGACGCACAGGTTAAAGAGCATAACAGCTTCTTCGACAGTTATGATCCTCTCCGTGAGGAGGGGAGACGGAAGATTCTTGTCGATCATGAGCTGGCGCAACGGGAGTACTGTGGACAGCGCGTCAAATAAAGGAAAAGCCACGTATGAGCGAGTATGACGTACTGTTAAAAGGGCCAGGCTGGAAGTATGCGTCGTTAGCCACGCCCAGCTTGCCGGCATCTCCAGTTCTGTCTTCGCCCTCTCGAGCACGTGCTTGCCGTATCTCCTCCATGGCGCTCAAGTTATTGGGCAAATCACTAGCAGTGAACGTGCTTCGTCGACGCTTGGATTGATTATTCTCGAGTGAAGCCTCTGCAAGCAAGCCAAGCGGTGCCCACGTATTTTCTGGCTCTGGCAGTGAGTGCAACCGCAAGGCTGGAGAACCACCTTGACCGATACTACCGTTCAGGGTTTCCTCCGTCTTGATTTGAAAGACGCCGTGCGATGTGGGCACTGTATTGGAAAAGCCATCCGGTAGCCCATGAGACATGGACTCACCTTCAATGGGGCGTGTGTGATGACCTGGCGATATACTTGGGTACGCAACTTTGGTAAGACTTGGATCGATATTGGGAAGAGAGGAGAGATTGACTTGAGGGGTGGCTGAAGGCTGAGGTGAGATAGTCGACGGTGGTGCTGGTGCCGACTGACTTGTGGATGCGATCAAGTTGCCATCCATGCCTAGCGACATTCCGGCTACAGTGTGCGTATTTCCTGTAGCAATGGCTTTGAGAACGGTCTCAAGGGTGTTCTCCATATTCCTGATTGACTTCGCCATTGCATCAGTCTTTTGATTCTTGCGGCGTCCTCGCTGGGACTCTTCAAAAACACATTCGTGTCCACCGGCTCGACACCTTTTGCATTTAGATTCGTCACCATCGGGAGCGGGTTCGCACCGCATCTTGAGGCGCCGACACACCGTGCATGCCTTGCTCCCTCGAGTCGATTTGGACTTTGAATCTGCATCGTCTTTTACTGGCATATCTGCTTTGCCTTTGCCTTTACGATTTGCCTTCGTGGCAGGGGCACCATCCTCAGCCTTCACCTTCTTGACACTAGCAGCACTGCCTTTCGCAATTTGGGTTGATCCAGCTTTGCGGCGCCTCTTGCGTGTATTTGTATCGACGGTGTCCTCCTGGAAAGCCGGGTCGTCACCAAAGGATGATTCGTCTTCTGCACTGCTGTCCTCTTCCCCGTCCTCCTCTTCATCGTCGTCTTCAATCTCACCTAATGCAGAGTCAACAGCCGTTGCCAAGACATTACTGGGGCTCCCCTGAGAGATGTTTACATTAGAATGACCAAGCGTGGAGATGCCGTTTGCGAAGACGGAATGTTGCATATTGGCAGACGAACTGGGGTGATTTGGATGGTGCTGTTGCTGGAGGTAGGATGGTGCAATAACAGGGTTATGCAGGCTCTGCTGCGTATCGTGAGCGTAATTATGATGCTGAGTGCGATTGAGTAAAGATTGCTGCTGTATGTACGGAGGGTATGGGGAGCGCGAGCCGTTCGCTTGTAAGCTTGAGCTGATGCTCAAAGGTGGATAGAAGCCGCCTGCACCGGGAGTACTGACGGGAGTGCCGTAAGGACTTGGAAAGCGTCTCGTAGATGAAGAATGAATGCCAGAGCTACCAAAGAATGGAGATGCTCCGTCGTACAGTCCTGTGACAGCGGTAGTGCCGCTGCTGCCGTTGCTTGTGTGCTGCTGTGCTGACGCTTCGCCAGCCGAGCTCGACGTTCGGTGTCCGTCGGAAAGAGCAGACGCAGAGTCGTGTTTGCCGTGACTCTGTGAGTTATCTTCTAACTCGGCTTCCGGTGATGCGTGTCGGGAGTTGCTGACCGGGGCTCTCGGGTAGTATGAAGAATGGCTGTCTTCTCGAGAGTGCGCGGAGTACGCCATGCGGGCCAGCTGCCGATGCGACAGGACCTTGGAGGATAGCTCTCTTGCGGTTTGCGCAGAATAGTCTGTTCAAGGTCGTAGTCTCGTTCCCTGTGGTAATGCGCTTTCGCCAAATCCAGACATGTGTGATCCTGGAGCGGAAGCAAGCTGGAGATGCAGCAAAAAGCTGGGGCCTGCAAGACGATCAGAGTTCCAGTTCGGGCACAGCAAAGCTTCAGACGGCGCAAAGAAGCGTGAATGTGAGCGAAGTAGATCGCTATCGGAGTCTGCTCATCTTCTGAGAAGACAAGCTTCAGCTACCAACTGGTCTTCCATAATGTGTCAGGAATCTTTAACCGGGCGCCGCTTATTCGATCAGCGCGCAGAACGTCAAGCAGGTCTCAGAACGGAAGCCGTCTTAAGAAGAACGATTTCAGGGAAGAGTCCGCCGTAAAGCATTAATGCAACATTACGAAAGATATGATCAACTGCAGTGTTGCGAATGCTCTGCTTAGCGACGATGCTGAGCATCTCGCTTGTCGATAAAGTTTACTTTACGCGAACAGAGTCAATGGAGCATGTGCTACAGCCGATACTGCAAAGCATGTTACAGCACCGCTCACAACAGCGAAGCACCAGGTAACGTTGATAGGCAGCTCGTAGAAGACTCGCTACTCGAGCAGTTGGTTGCTCGCCGCATTATGATGCTTCCACGTCGATCATCGTCACGGCCTGGCCTGGCACTCCCTCGTTGCAGCTTGCTTCTCCCCACGAGACCCACCAGCCGCACTTCTCATCGATACACAGCTTCTGAAAGGCTGCACGGTCTCGTTGCTCTCCTCTAAGTATCATTATTAAAGACACGACGATCCACATTCGACCAAAAGACCTCGCCTTCTCTTCGCTGTGACGACAAGTCATTGGTCTGTTTTTTTTTGCACAGCGAGCCGTTTTCAGCCAGAAGTCAGAGGTACCCAAGGTTATGGTAGACACGCCGGTTACTTGGCACCATTAGAGGACACCTACGAAGCTATGGACCCTACTACTGCCGTAGTCGCCTCCCCTCCTGCGTCGTCTCGCCCTGCTCAGCGGATCATCCCAACTTTGCCACTGGACTCAGAGGGCTTCGAAGTTGATAATGCGACACTCGTAGACGACAGTTATGGGGACATGTCCGACTTGGCTCCGCCCAGCATAGTAGAGGACGCTGGCTCTCATGGAATGACCGAGACTGTGGCTAGCTATTCAATACCGCCCGCCCCTCAACGCATTGTCCCTGCCGAATCGTTTCAAGACCTTTACGAACCTATGGAGGATAGTAGCGAAGCAGAGTCGGGCAGCCGCTTGTCAAGTCCTAGCCATGTTCTCCAAGGTGAAGAAGAAGCGTCACAGGAAGGAGTCGAAGCTTCTGAATATCTACCAGGATTTCGGCCATATGATGAGACCTCTGCATCAGGATCGCGAGTTGCCGCGAGCTCGCAAGTGACTCGCAACTCCACTTCGTCCGAACCACTTGCTGGTCTTCCAGGATCTTTTCACTTCGACCATCCCCTCTCGGCTGCCCAGCAGTCAGCATCCTCTCGAGGACGAGAAGGCGAAACATCCACATCTGCTATCGTTATACAAGACTCACCTACACCACCACTTCGACCGCTGGCGAGTCCGCAGGCCCGCCTTGCTGCGTCAATTACTGGGAAGTGTGGAGTGTTGGCATCTATGGAGCCGTCCACGAATTCCCCTGCGTTGCCCATCCCAGAAGACCAGACATCGACCCTGGCCGAGCTGGTCTGCCCCATCTGCCTGGGATCGCCGTCTCCCTTGGTCATCACGGAATGTGGCCATACATTGTGAGCTCATTGTTATTCAATACGGATGAGGGTTCGGTCTGACGAATGTCTCTTCTGATCTCACCTTGCTTGGTTACAATTTATTAGCTGCGGACCTTGCCTGCATGCGGCAATTGTTGCACAGCCCATCACACCACAACTCCTTCAAGACATCCCCACAGTCGCCGGCAAGGACCTAGAAGGCACATGTCCCGTTTGCAGACACGCATTGGCTGGCGGATGGGGCCGATCTCTGCGAGGTGCTATACTGAAGATGGATATGGTAGAACTAGTGATATAGAGCGCTGCGATCTTCGCTATCCCTCTATCATACTTGATCAATGATCTCAGACACCCCTTCGACAAGCCTCACTATACGGCTGTGACGGACCGGCAATAGCACGCAAGTTTACTCCGAATAGGCCTTCTCCACCGGCGTCCGTCATGCAATGTGCCTCGACCTGATGTGATCCTGCACGAAGAGTCGTTAGGATCCTATACGCAGGCAATGATAAACTCGTATACAAGGACCGACCGAAGCAGCAAGCGCTCTGGAAGACATCAAGCAGTGTCCTTAGTAGTATTGTGCAGACGCTACATTAGCCCCACGCCAACGCAAGTCAGCAGTATTGCGCCTCGCCGGCCAATATATACTGTCGAGGTCCTGTAAGTTCACATGGCGAACAGATCATGGCAGGCGCTCCGATCCCAATTCCGATATCGAGTATCACGTCTCGAAGAAACTGTGGAGGGAACCATACATTCTACTCGGCATGCTTATGTATTGCTTGAGAGAAGGAATAGCCGGCATCGTGAAAGAGCCACAAAAGCCGGACACTGTACAGAAGTGACTTCGCATGCCATGCGAAACGGCCGGAGTTACAAAGCATACCTGTAGTACAAATCAGCTATATACCGTAACAAAGCAAAGAACGTCGGAAGACATAATAGAAAAATGCACACTGGACGAGAGATAGGCCAAAGTGGCAAGAGAATAGTACCGTATCTGCATATCGTAATTGTGGACAACGCAAGGAACCGAGAAGAAGATGACCAAAACATTGCGAACAATAACAAGCTGAGCTGCACCATACGAGCGTGTTTGCCGGCTCGGTTCGTTCTTTCACGATCGAAAAAGTCTGAGCGAAATGCCACGAATCAACATCTCCTCGAATTAGTTCTTCGATCGCGTCTCGGCATGCAATTCTTGAATTCACGGCGCGGCGCATGCCATGGCAAGCTCGCAAGAGACTGGGAAACAGGAAAGAAAACGCTTGTTGGATGCCTGAAGGGTGGGAATCGCGCTTCACAACAAAGGCATGCGGTGCTGTTAGGCCTAACGTGCCGGGCGCCGGACTCGCGCTAAGAAGCTGCAAACCTTTCATCGTTGCGTGCCTCTTTCGCTGAAAGACTTGAAGGCATCGTCCCCAAAATGCAAGCAATTTAGGTTTCAGCAGGATAAACAAGGGTGAATTGGCCGTTTTCTGCTTCTCGGCGCAGCTGTAAAGTCTGTCTCTTAAAGATGGCGTCTCATGTCTGCTTTCTCTCTTCTCTTCTTACCCAACCAAGTCAACCACACTCATTCATTCAGTCTCTTTTATAGTCGTTTAAGGCCAACTGTCTACACTCTTTCACACTCTTTTAACTTCAGCACACCCTAAAGATCTATACCTACAAACCACCTAAATTTCTCTATTATCAATCAAACAATGTTCGCTTCCAAAGTTATCTTCCTCGCTGGCCTAGCCACCACCTACGTCGCTGCTTTCCAGCAACAGGCTTCCACAGAGGCCTGCACTCCTTTCCAGCCATGCTCATGTGAGTTTAACACACCTTCCTTCGTTTGCTCCAACGCGACGGCGACGCGTTCAAATCTGAAGCTTACCGTCATATGTCGCCAGATACCTACGGCGGTGTCGACATCAACAACCAGCCAGTCGAGGTCACTGCATCGGGTAATTGCAACGCTCAGGGCATGTGCCTTGGCAACGGTGCCACTTGTGCCAACGATGACCAGTGCTACAGTGAGTGCTGGAGTCTTTGCCGTTGGCTATCCTTCAAACACTAGTTTCTCACTAATGTTCATGTGCCTTCTTTTGCGTAGACTTCTGCGGTGATACCACCGGAACCTGCGGTGGTGCTGGCGCTGAGTGCTACTCTCGCGTCGTCAATGACCTTGGATGGGTCGGCTGCGATGCTCCAGGTGCGCTACTGTTTCTCAAATGAAATATACTCTCGCTTTTGCTCTTGCTGACCATGTACCGCCTCCTACAGGATACGCCTGCAGTGTCGACTGCGACGACCAAAACTTCGGTGCATGCCCCGAAGCTGGTACCTGCCTCCTCGCTGCTTCTCAAGCCGCTCGATTCCGCAAGGCACGCCGCAGCGATGTTGATGTCAAGACCGACAACCTCCAGATGATGCTTCGACGCGCCGCCAGTGCTGTCGCCCAGCCAGGCGATGAGGTTCTTGCCTAAAGTCATCCTTCTACCTTTGCCGACGTTGGCCTTTAGTCCTGCCATGTCGTGCTTTCCCCTCCAATCATCCAGTGCCAGTCTCTGGGTTTCCCCTAGATTAATGCCCTTCCTTAGTCGCTTCTTTGTGCCCTACCTGGCCTAGCGCCCTCCTTTCGCTTTATTCGACGTTGTTTACTTAGCTCTTTCCTTGTGCCGACTGGCTGCTCGCCAATAATGCCTATAGCTCCCCTGAAGACATTCGTTGCGCCACTACCTGACCGCTCTCGGATGGGCATGTACTGGGCATTGCGTTCTTCGACAAGTGAATCACTCTCTACATACCAGTCGTGCTGTGTCTACTGGTAGTGTGTCCACCTTTGCAAAGTTAAGGCATGCGATAAAATGATAGTAGCGGATTCAGATTGATGCCGTGTGCACGGCATGCAGCCGCCTGCGTGGCTTCCAACTTACATGCTACCAAGCGTCAGGCCCGTGCTACACAGAGTCTTCTACAGTAAAAATAACCTCGCCGTTCCTATACCATCGAGGCCATATGTTGCAGCACATACATCATAGCAGCAGCAGCTGTTGTCTGTTTATCGTGAGACGCGAGGCTGATCGACTTTGCGGACACCGTTTCGCTCTCTGTCCATGGCCCATCACTTCTATCAAGACTGTTTGGTACGCTGAAAGTCCTTCTTCTGAAGCTTGTCTGATACACTCGAGGTAAGCATTCGCAATTAGACACCCCGACTGTCCTTCAGAGCCGGAGCGATGGCTTATCCACATTCATTTACGCGCTTCTCAGATGGCGACTCGTCCAGCGGCAGTCTCCTCGCCCTACCTTGACGAGGCATTCTACGCCATGGTGGCATCTCACTTTCCAGCTATGGACTCGATACCGAATGCTCACCTGTCAGTACCCACTGCAGTCCCATCCCAAGTTGTTGCTAGCAGTCATGCAACGTCTTCATCGAAGAGCAACAACGCCCCCTTCGCCTCAACAAGCTCTACAGAGGGGATGAACCCGGCCCGAGATAGTTCATGTGCGAGTTATTCTCAGCAACCAAGCGGTCATCGTCCCTCTACATCTATCTATCATCCCCAGCCGACGCGGTCTGGACGGATTCCAGTGCCGCCACCGGAAGAAGAGCTGCAGGCGATGCTGGCCATGGACAACTACTTTGAGTTTCCTAGCGAGTCAGAGAGCGACGATGAAGACTTTGTACTTCCTGCCAGCGAGCTTAACGACGACGAAGATGATCAGGAAGACGACACGCCGCGACACGAGATGCAGCGGGACCGCCCAGCTACCGATGCTGTTGTCGACCAAGACGATGAGAACGAAGGAATCCTTGACAGTGCAGAATATGACTGGTTGATGGAGAACCTCAATGCTTTGGAACGTACAGACCTTGCCAAGCACGTACCTGAAACACCCTCAGATACCATTCCTCTCGCCAGCACTTCCGCATCCACTATTGAACAGCTACCTCGAACGTCCAACGGCTCGGTCAGCGCTGGCCTAGCTGCTGTAGTAGCCGGTAACTCTGCCAAGTCAACGAAGTTTAGTCAAGCAGCACATGGGGTCTCGACCGCGATGGCTTCCGTCACGCCTGGCTCTCAGTTTGATATAGGCCTCAACTCGGCGTCTCAGAGCCATGACCGCCCTTTCACCAACAAACCCAGGCAAGCATCCTTGAACAATAAAGATGATCCCCCACTATGCCCAAACTCAAGCTCTCAACGGCTCAGAACAACGAGAGCCGCTCCGGAATCCGCCACTACAAGCTCCGCTGAATCTCGTGAAAACAGCAACTCTGTCAAGCATAGACCAGCACGCAAGCGCAAGGCGGAAGTCCATGCTCTGGAAGACTTCGGCAGCCAGAGTGAAGCCGATGGCCCATCAGTTCCCACATCGACAACCACCACAGCGGCACCTCTGGCCAAGCTAGAATTCAAAAGGAAACGAAATGCCGAACAGAGCCGGACTTTTAGGGAAAGGCAAAGGGCACAGAAAGAGGCAAATGAACAGTTCATGCGAAGTCTACAGGAAGAAAATTCAAAGCTCAGGCAGGAGCTATCAGACCTGCGGGAACGCCTGGAAGTTTACGAAGGCTCACATGGACGGCCTGCAAAGGCTAAAGCCCCTCGTAAAAGTACTACTAGCACGCGTCGACCGCGGAACAACAAAGCAACACACAGTGCCGACATACCTTCTGAGGGTATTCAAGAAACGCAAACCCCGCGGAGTGCCCACAATACGGAGTCTTCCGCAACAGCTCCAGTGGCAGGCGCGTTGACATTCGAAGATTTGGGCAAGTTTGTTGCAGGACTGGTACAGGCCAAAACGCAACCCGCAAGCTCGGGAACTCGAGCGTCTTCCTTGATCGAAGCAGACTTCGAGAGCAGTACTGCGGCGACATGTACACAGCAGAACCCGCTAATGCTTCTTACTCAGCTGTTAACATCGCAACAATAGTTTCATCGGTCTGCCTCATGAGCCTTTCAGGAGTGACAGAAATAGTACTCATGTAGCCTTATTGTAGTTTTTGAGGTACACAGTATACCTTCGGTGCATTGGCTTGTGCGATAGCGAACGAGGCGACATCGCGAATGAATACCAGGAAGCTGTCGCACGGTGTCAGGATCGATGTTCTATATGGCGCTAGCGCCTTTGAAGCCCGTGTGTCAGCTTGCGACAATTGAACAGAACCTCCTATTCTAAAGCAATGGTTTCTGTTTACGTATCGTGTACGGTAACGGGACAAAAACATGACAGGCCGGAATGCATGGTGCCTTGCCACTTGTGCGAAAACAGCGTCAAGTACGTGTATTTGCTCATAGCCCGTGCAACTACACGAAGTATCGAACAGCAATGACATGTCACATATGCCCATCTGCCTCTTGCAGAGCGCGGAAATGAAGACTGATTTCATGGCCATCGATAGCTCCAGTAAAGTTTTCTACCCTGTATATCGCAGCGGAGATGACGTAGTAGTCAAAGTGGGAAGATTCCGGCAGTCAGTCACTCACGGCTACCTTGACGAGCTTATAAATAGTCTCACATGTGTAGTTCTGTTGAAGGGGTGCTGACACTTGGCTGGACATTGCATGTACGGAAGACCTGCGCCAGCGTCATGTAGATTTCGCTGATAGCCAGGTTTTTGCCGATACACTGACGGGACCCTTTACCAAACTGGGTCAGATACGCATCCAGGGCGTAAGACATCTTGTGGTCCTCGTCAAGCCACCGCTCGGGCTTGAATGCGCGGGCATCGGGGAAGAGTTCCTCGCTCCGAGCCATGTACATGCCGCTCGATGCCACTATCGTTCCGGCCGGTAAAAATCTGCCACTCAGAACGGCTCCGGTCTTGGGGACAACTCTCGGCAGCATTCCGTTTCCTGCATCGGCGACTGTTGGATTGAGGGCATATGCCAGATTTTCAGCAGTTAACACTTGAGCCCGATGCGGGTCTTTGTCTCACCGCGTATGCCCTCCCGGACGCAGGCACTCAGATAGGGTAGCTCTTCGAGTTGACGGAGGCCAACACTGGCCATGTCTGCCGGATCTGGGAAGGCCATTCGAAGCTCTTCGGACAGCTTTTTACCAGTTTCCGGCCAGCGAACAGCCAAAGCCCAGCAAGTACAACCCAATGTGTGACCGGTCTAGAGGAGAAGAAGCCTATGTTAAACAGCGATGCAGACATGGCGATAACTTGACCTTACGGTGTCCGCCCCGGCGACCAGGATATTAATCGATTCCGCGACGGCCAAGTCGGTAGTCAGCGGGACTCCATTTTTGCCGCTCTGGACTAATCCAACATTATCAGATACATTTTGACGCGTGAAAGAAAGGTACTGACTGAGATCGAAAAGCAATGGGTGGGCCTTGGGAAAGTATGGAACACCGGAGCGAATTAGTCTATACATTGACGCCCCACTGCTTGTGCGTCAAGCGCTTACTGAGTGTGCGACCCGTTCCTCCCGGTTTGACAGGAAGTCCTTGTAGTTTGCTGCAGCTTGCTGCCCACGAACAATGAGTCAGTACAACACCACTCCACGAAATGTTGAGAGAAGGAGACTTTACAGTGAGTAGAGCAAGAAAGTTCTTTACGAATGGCGGAGCTAGAGCCGGGGGCATCAAAGCGTTGATTGTGAAGAAAAGGGAAGGTGCTATCGCCCGCTGATAAGGCTTGACATCAGTCGCGTGAAGTCACAACCTCGCATCAGGACTTACCAAGTGCACCGAGCTTGCCTGCTTGTCTAATGCAACAATGACCGGATGCATGAAATCATCTCTTCCGTCGAGGGCGTCCATGCATTTACCCCATGCGAGAGGAGCTGAAAAGTTGGCGCGATTCATTAGGCTGGCCCGGAAGATGGAAGAGGGCGAGCAAACAAACTGATGACATCCATCGTCATGCATCTAAAAGCATACAAGACGTTGCTTGGTTCTCCTTTGCGGGAGCGCGCAAGCATCATGTCGACAACTTTGATTGCCTTCTCCCGAAATAGTGCATCGAGCGAGAGCAGCGATTGCCGTGAGAATAGAGGTGACATTGCTTGCCGTCGCTTCCTGTGAACGTCTGGGTCTCTGCCGACATATGCTGTTCAGGCTCAGTCTGCGCTAAGCTCGCCTGGAAAAGCTCACGTCTGAGTAAATACATTCCAAACGGAGGGCGATCCAACAAAAGCCATATAGAATTTCTTGTATTTCATGAATGGGGAGTTCTGAGGGTTATAAATCTGCTTATAATCCTCCCAATTTGCAGTTGAAACAGTGTTGGGACCGTATCGCACGAGAGGTCCATGTTGGCGATGTAATTCGAGCAGATCGTATGCATCGTGGGTGACTGTAGAAGAAGAGATACTCAGGTTGTATCCCCGTTGACTTGGAATCACAAAGGCAAAGTGATCAGAGACACGCACCTATCCAGAAGTTGACGTATCGGCAAGACCAGTGTGCAGCCGGTATACTGCTCAGCGGACCAAGAAAAGCGGCGTAAAGAGTTTTTACCAGCACTACAGCAACGACCGTTCCAAGCAAGACAGGCAGACGTGAGGTGATGCTGGTGGCAATACTCCAAAGAGACAATCTTGAGCTTTCGTGAATCCAGTTGTGATAGACCGAGTCAACGGCGTCATGCCAGCTACCCAGGGCCTGCATGGTCTGGGAAATGAACGCTGAGAGAGAATGGGATGTCGGGGCCCAACGGGTGATAAAAGATTGAAGAGAGTGAGATACCGGGGGCCCAAATTGTTCTATACCTGTCGCTGGCTACGGAAGCCGTTTGTCCTTGCGCTGAGTTCGGAGACTGATCGTCCGCTCGCGTTATGAACTGGGAGTGACTAAAAGCCAACCGTTGATAATGCGAAAACGCGCAGGACGAAAACGGGGAGAGAGGAAAACAGTTAAGCGAAAAGATGAGAGGGAAAAGACGAAGAACGGGAGCGCAAATCTCGGCGGACATGTACGCTTTGCAAATTTTCGAATATAGAACTATCAACTGTGGCCTGGTCGGCCAAGGCTGCCGTCCTTTTGTATAACCCAGAAACGCACATCCGCAAACAAATCAGTTGTACGATACTTAGCATATCAATGAAGCCTGCTTACCTTGCACCAGGGCGTTTTGTGCATCCCAGTGATTGGCAAGTATGCGAGGTCGCGGACCGCCACTTCAAGCAGATCTACGCGTGCAATCTGCAGTAAACAGAACGATCTCACCTATTTTTGCGACTATGCGACATGCACTGCGCATACTGTGTAGACTGTTTCACGGCACAGATGATGTGCTGCTGACTCTCATCGAACCGCCATAGTGGTCGGGACTTTGCCAACTTCAGCTCATGTCGTGCGTGCCGTGATAATCAAAGCAATCGATGTGGACAAGCTTCTCTCTTGTTCTCATGACAAGCAAGCCCGTCACCTGAGAACGCCTGTCACAAAGCAACTCTTCACAGTAGCCACTGAGAGTAGCCTCGCAAATGCCTGGCAGCCGTAGAGGCGACAGCACTCAATCGGCTCAACCACGGTCGCGAGGCCAGTCTGCACAAGTGCCAGATCAAGGCAGTCTCTCCCAAGTAAGGCGACAGGGACAGCACGAACATGATCCTCTCTGACAACTTCAATCCTTTACTCATCTAGATCTGTGGCTTCTGTTTAGGTAACGCACGCAGCAATCCAACAAAAAATGGAAGACCAGAACGCATGGTCACATGCCACTTGTGCGGAAACAGCGGTATGTAGATGTGGCTGCTTTGCTGTCAAGTGTATTAGCATATTTAAGGGGCACAGCACTGATCTCTCGACTTATACCTCCTTCTCTCCCTTCTGCACTCAATGCAAACTTGCACGTGTGTGTGGGCTCCCCTGTCAATGCAGGACATATAAGCTGCTGCGGGCTGGACGACTGTGATCCCAGGAAATTAGAACCGTGGTGCTGTCTGGAATGCAAAGCATGTGAGCAGTGCGGGAATGTTTCAGAAGACTATATCTTGTGCGATGAATGCGACAGAGCATGGCACGGTGGCTGTCTGAACCCTCCAATTCAATACGTCCCAGAGGAAGGTGAGTGCCAGCCATCCACGGGTTTCCAGGCACACAGAAAGCATGAATCAAAGGCTCTACTTTTCACCAGCTCGTTTCCGCTGTCCACAATGCGCTGGCACGTGGGCCGGGCCCACATCCTCGACATCACGCGCCACAATACGTAGTCAGCCGAAGCAACAGTCCATTGCCCGAAATCTTGAAAGCAAGGAAGGTCTCCTTTCCCTCGCTATGGCGGTTGAGGGGATATCGTCTGATACACAACGTCTTGTACAATTATCGGTCAAGGGGAAGCAGCGTGCCTACCAAAATGAGCCACCTGATAGCGAAGAATATCTTTCTCACCCGCGAGTAAAGCTGCCTTCACACGTAAAATCCAACATTTCAAGCTTCGGCCATAACGGGAACGGTCGCAAACGCTCCTGCTCGTCTGAAGCTACCCCGCCGGGGCAGGCTAGAAAGCGACGTTCGGACAGTGCCGATTCACTCGATGACACGGAATTCGAACTGGGAGATAATGAAGACGGCGATTTCTCAGAAGACGACGACGAATTGGCTACCCGAACTTCTGGACGCATCGCAAAGATTCTTCTCCCATCTCGCAGAAGCCGGTATTCACCGCCGAAAAGATCTAATGCTGCGAGTCCCAAGCGCAAGGTCGCAGCAGCACGTCTGCCTGCCACGAATGGCCATGGATCGGGCTACGGAAAGTTACGCCTACCTCCACATCGACCTAGCCCTTCCGAGGACGAAGACGAAAGTCAGGACAGTGAAGAAGACACACTCCAGTCGGAGAACTCTGAAGAAGATCTTCCGTACGGAGGCTATCTGACTGGCCCGAATGCAGCACAGGATGATAGGATCCCGGGACCCGACGACGAGGCCCTCTTTCAGTTGGCTGTCGATGCGGCAGCGAGGGCATTGCATGGCAATCTGGACTATCACCCGCCGTCAGAAGCCAATGATCTTGTAGCAGATGGCGGGACACCCTTTTCGCGGCCTGAGAGCAAGAGTGTAGATCATTTTGGCGCAAATGGGTACATCCATCCGGCCGTAAGGGGTTTGAGGGACAGTTTGGCAACACCTTTGTTCGATTCTCGACTACGTGGTCAAGAATCACTTGGGCGCGAAAAGACAGAAAGTGATGGGCCAGCAAGCACGCCTGTGGAGGAGCAGGAGGTGGAGAATTCATCTACACGAAGACCTGCGCGGTCAGCCAGTATCATGTCCGGACTTCCCGATGGTGCTTACTCCAACATTCAGGCTATACGGTTTGGCCAGGAATGGGAGATTAAAACATGGTACCAGGCTCCTTACCCAGAAGACTTTGCTCAAGTCGTAGAAGGTAGGATATGGCTCTGCGAATTCTGCTTGAAATACTTTGCTAGCCATTTTCAGGAGTCTCGACACAGAGTAAGCTCAACTGGCGCATAGCTCCAAGTGAGAGTCGGATGCTGACAGGATCATACCTCATCGTAGCTGAAGTGCAGGTCTCGACATCCACCGGGGGACGAAATTTATCGCGATGGGAATATCAGTGTGTGGGAAGTTGACGGGCGGAAGAACAAGGTAAGACCTACTGTGTCCTCCTTGACTAGCGATTACTGTCTTCCAACATCGCTGATCAAATCTTCCATGCTTGTCATGTCCCCTGTCCACCAGATCTACTGCCAAAATCTATGCCTTCTGGCAAAGATGTTCTTAGACCACAAGACACTTTACTACGACGTAGAGCCTTTCCTCTTCTATATCGCTACCGAATCCGATGAGAAAGGTTGTCAATTCGTGGGCTACTTTTCTAAAGAAAAGCGGAGTCCAACCAACAATGTCAGCTGCATTATGACTCTCCCCATACGCCAGCGCCGCGGCTGGGGCAACTTTCTTATCGATTTCAGCTATCTCTTAAGCAAGAAGGAGAATCGTCTGGGAACGCCCGAAAAACCACTTTCGGACCTCGGTCTTGTTACATACCGTACTTACTGGAAACTCTCAATTCTGCAATACCTCCTTGCTGTGCCGCAAGTGCAACAGCCAAACATTCGCATAGACGATATTTCGACTGCCACCTCGATCGTACCAGAAGAAGTGTATTATGTATTGAAGGAGAATGACCTTGTTATCCTGATGCCATCAGAGGAATTCAACGGCACAACCAGCTCGCCGCCCACCATCGTCTACCCTAAGCCGAGCAACCCGGCCTGGCACGGAAACCAGCACACGCGGCGTCGTCAAAATGAACAAAAGGCGAACACAGATGCCTCCTCATTGCCTTCTCATTATCGCATAGCCTTCGAGAGACGGGCTGAAATGGAAAATTACGTCAGGAAGTGGGAGGCGAAGGGTCACGTCCGCCTCAAAGCCGAGAAGCTACATTGGACGCCATTCTTGGTGACTCGAGGCGTACAACCTCCAGCAGTCCTCGAGCAGGCTGCGGAGGCACTGAAGGGCGAGATTGAGGAACAAACCCGGCTTAGATCGTCTATGTCTCCTTCTCGACGTAGGGCTGACGAAGAGAAAGCTGTTCCGGATCATGTAGGTACGCCTTGCGCGCTTGGGAAGGCAGAGAAGCTGACGTACCTGTGCTATTCAGGAGCTTGAAAAGACCGATACGATCTGATGATCATTGGAAGATTCCATTGTACAACATACAGTATGTCAAAGGTGTGATGGCTTCGTGTAGCAAATGAGATAGCACCGTTACACGCCGTGCACGCATCGTGTAAATTGACGGCGCGCCATGTTGCGTTGAGGCACAAGTAATATTCGGGAATTACACATCGTGTCATTGCTTCGAGTCAAACACGCGTCAGAATACATGACGGCTGCAGGCTCCTATAGAACCGTGATCTTTGCAGCTTTCGCGAGCACCGGAGGCCTTTTACCGTTGCGCTGGCCGAGACGCACAACCTGCCTGCTCGATCGGAAGGCCGAATCGCAGAGGCAGCTCCGGTCCTCGTCGCACACCATGACAACGACAGCACGACTGGCAATGCAGTAACAGTACCAGCAGTTTTTTTGTGTCTCACTTTTCTCAAATACATATCATCCCCTGCTTCAAGTATGTTCCGCTCACACTCTTTCAAACCCTCTTGCAAGAAGGTCACTGTTGCTACCAGGAGCACTCACGGCAGCAAATTGCATGTTTCTTCGAAAGCCTACAATCCTTACCGTCCAGACCCTCCTGAACTTCCAAAGCAGCCAAGGCGTGTAGTAATGAAGAACCTCAAATTCGGTCGTCTTGCTCAAGCAGCTTCAGCAGGCGTCGAAGGTGCGAGGCGGTCTTTAGTGGAGACAACGGCACAGGACACAGCAGCAGCAGCAGCAAGCTCGTTTCACTCGTCTTCACGTTCATCAGCAGCGACATCTGCAAGAACTTCTTCCCATCGCCTTCATTCTACGCTGGGCGATAGCTCAAAGGCTTCGTACAGGAACGGCCGTTCTCTACCCACAACGCCGTGGATCCTGTTAGCCGTCGCTGTCGTTGGTGGCACTGTTGCATACTCCAACTGGAGCAAAGGCGCAATTGCAAACCAGGCAAGTGCCGACTTGTCGACTGTTGAAGCTGTAAGTAGAGTCTTAGTTGGCCATGCACGCGAGTAAGCGACAGGGATCCTCACTTATACTACTTGTGGCGATACATCCACAGCCTTACAGTGAGCAAGAGATCAAGCAAACAGTTCAGGCATTCCTTCCACCTCCTGAAGATGATACAAGCAAGCCCATGTCTCACAGAATGGAAAGTTGGGTCAAGTCACTTCAAGACCGAATCGTCAAAGCCGTCGAGGCAGAAGAAGCCTCGCCTATCAATGGAAAGCTTTCAGCGGGTCAAAGTCACGAGACAGCGGGTGTCTTCTTTCGCGATAGCTGGCTAAGAGAACAGGGTGGAGAAGGCATCTCGTGTGTGCTACAGAATGGCAGGGTATTTGAGAAAGCAGGAGTCAACGTTAGCATAGTCTATGGAAAGCTTCCTCCACGTGCAGTAGAGAGCATGACTGCCGACCACGCAGGCAAGTTCGCTGGATGGTATGATGGCAAGACTCCTCTTCCATACAAAGCGTGCGGGATCAGTTGCGTCATGCATCCCTGGAGTCCCAATGTGCCTACTGTCCATTTCAATTACAGGTATTTTGAGTAAGTACAATACAGGGTTCACGGTAGACGCAGTTGCTTTATCCTGATTACCTACCTCCTCTGTGCTTAGGGTGGAAGACCCTGCAAATCCTGGCGTACCCAAAGCTTGGTGGTTTGGAGGTGGTAGCGATCTCACGCCTTCCTACCTTTACGAGAGCGACGCCCTTCACTTTCACTCTACGCTAGCCTCCCGATGTAGTCCGGATCAGTACTCTCGTTTCAAGAAATGGTGCGACGAATACTTCTTCATAAAGCATCGCGGTGAACGACGTGGCATTGGAGGACTCTTCTTCGACGATCTCTCTGCACCGGAAGGACGCAATGACGAAAAGGAGAAGCTGTTTGAATGGGTTAAGACGTGCGGTGAAGGATTCGTGGAGAGCTATCTGCCCATTGTCCACCGACGCAAGGACGCTCAATTCTCGGACCGTGAAAAGCAATGGCAGCAATTGAGAAGAGTGAGTCATCTTCCTATTCCAACATTGTCATCTATGCACCAAGACTGATTGCCTTTTGTGCAGGGTCGTTATGTTGAATTCAACCTAGTGTATGACCGAGGCACACAATTTGGCCTGCGCACACCTGGAGCAAGGATAGAGAGCATACTTATGAGCTTGCCGCTCACGGCTAGATGGGAGTATGGAGCCAAGTTGGGCACGGAGGAAGGTTCAAGAGAGGCAAAGCTCCTGGACTGTCTGCGTGAGTCATCTCTCTCGAGCACTACTGTACAGTACTCATCTTTCCATTCAAGTACTGACTTTTCTTGTCGCTTTCTCCCACCAGGTACGCCGCGAGACTGGATTGCAAGTGATTCTGCGGCTTTCAAGCAAAGTTAGTTGTGCTTTTCACACCTTGGCAGAACAACAAAAAGGGCAATTCCCATTCGCTATAGCACATGCCTGAGTTGCGGAACGCCCAAATCAATAAAGGGCAATTCCCATTCGCTATAGCACATGCCTGAGTTGCGGAACGCCCAAATCAATTGCTTCGCTGCAGTCGCTGCCATCCGGTAAGTCACGACGGGAAGAGACCGTGAGATTATTGCCATCAGCAGCTCTGGCACTCTACCAGGTCTCAACACGTGCGCTAGCCATGGTAGTGGCGTATTCTGGTCCAGCCAACACGGGACAAAGCAAGGCCCCAGATCGATAGTAGACTTCACATCGCATCGTCACACATGGCACTGGCATGCGTGTATAGACTGTGGAGACGCTGCTTGCTAAGCGGTGGGGAAACACTGTACACTGTAAGGGATTAACAAGTGAGGATTCGGTAGCAGGAGGGATATCCATTGCAAGCAAGAGAAGTATCCATTGCAAGCGGAAAGGAGCATATCGCAAGCGACACGTCTCCCATAATTATGGGGTGCACCGTAGTGTAATCTAGTAGACATGCATGGAACAGTCAATGACAGCTTTTGGTTTGAACTTGGGCTTTTCACATTGAGCTACCAAAAGGGTAGGAAGGTTGCCAGCTGCAATTTTTCCCCGTCAGAGGCAAAAATCATTGAAGCAGGCTGCGGCCGCAGGCAGCCAGACATTGGTCCGTGGAAGACCGGTGCGCGCTGGCCGGGATGCAAGCGAATCGGAGAGAATTGAACGAGAATTGCGGACGACACAGACGGCACGAGAGCTAGTAAAGGGTACTATCATGACAGGAAAACTGTAGAGCATAGACTAATGCTTCCAAAACCCATTTTTGCCATTGTTTGGTCAATTTTTACGTGCCCAAACAAAGATTCAAATAGAAGTAGGTTTTTAAGGGTGAGTAAAAGTTGGAAGTGGAAGTGTGTTGTTAGAGTGTTGAAAGGAGGGAAGTTGGAAAAAGGGGGTAGTTTAAGGGGTAAAAAGTAGTTTTGAGGTGAAAAAAGTTAAGAAAGTGTTAGAAAAAAGGAGTTAGAGGTGAAGGAAGTTTTTAGGGTTGAAAAAGGGTAAGAGTAAAAAGTGTTTGTGAGTGTTTTGAGAGAGTGTTGAAAGGTGTAAAAAGTAAGGAGTGGTGAGAAAAAGGGTTTTAG
>JACWFZ010000045.1:0-14734 GCA_019775285.1 Cystobasidium slooffiae | reverse complement strand
GACCATTTCAACTCCTCGACCTTCAATCTCGCCCAGCCATTATACAGGAACAGCACCGCCAACTTTGCAGGCAACAACCTATATGGCGAGAAGCACTCTGCATTCGGTGATGATGCAGCTGGTGCTGGAGATCCTTCTGTCTCGATGTCCAGGAACCAAAGAGCAAAAGGAGGAGGAGCAGCAGCAGGAGTAAAGCGAGGAGGCACGGGCACGGGGAACGGAGGCATGTTCGCAGGAAACCGAAAGCGATACTGGACTATTGGAGCTGTACCCGCTCTGATCGTTACCATCGGTGCGGTCATTGGCGGCGTCCTCGCTGCTCGGATGTCTTCAGACAGGCCCCCGTTTGGCGGACGAGGTGGCTCCGGCATTGGATCAGGAGCAGAATCTGGATCAGATTCTGTAGATGCAATCGTCAATTCTGCCGTTTCTGGAGGCAATGGCACGACCATCACAATGGAAAGCGGACAGTCGTTCACCTATATTAACAATTTTGGTGGTCATTGGGTATCCACTCCCTTCGACGATTCGGCGCGTCCTCAGAGCTGGTCCCCTGCATTGAACGAGAGCTGGGACTACACCAACATGAAGATCTATGGCGTCAAGTGAGTGGATACATTTGGACGGGGTCGGCTCGCTCGAGAAAATCCACACGACCCGCGACTTTTCGGAAAACCGCCGCTAACATGGCGATCTTTCTGCTTCTTTCACCCCCACAGCATAGGCGGATGGCTCGTGACCGAGCCGTTCATTGTGCCAGGCTTGTATCAGCCTTACGAGAATGATTCGGAGCCGGTACTTATCGAGATTTGAAATGCAGAAAAATCCACTCCGAATTCATGGCTGATTTCTTCCCTTTTCCTCTTTGATTGCAGGCCGTCGACGAATTTCCACTTAAGCAAAAGTACGGCGATAATGCAACAAACCGCATGCGCGAGCATTACGACACTTTCATCACCGAGGAAGACTTTGCCCTCATCGCCGGTGCAGGCATCAACTGGATCCGCATTCCGATGGGCTTCTGGGCTATCGAGACCATCGAGGGAGAGAGCTTTGTTGAAGGACTGTCGTGGCAATACGTCTTGAAGCGGGTTCTCTTTCATCCCGGTAATAACTTTACTAGTTTCCTGCAGATTGAAAGCATTGGACAAGGTCTTTACACATACGCATCACTTTGATTAATTGTTGCTAGTGTCATTTTCTTACTTGCAATGGTAGGGCCTATTGTTTTATGTATGACTCCTCGAGAAAATTAACTCTCCCCTGAGACGAGTCGGCAGAATGGTTGTGTCCGGGGCCTGCAAAGCTTTCGCATTAGGGTTCGATCCCCTCTTGTCTCTAATCCCCACTAGGCATCTTTTGTTCCCAGACGCATCCTAAGTAACTTCGGCTGGGCGTGCATATACAACGTTATTCTGGTTCCGCTTGCAGCTGGAGCGTTTTACGATCTCGGTAGGACAAAACTGCCGGCTGTCTGTGAGTGACTTTATTGCCCTGTGCCCCCTTTTAGGGGCTCGTCTGAACAGTACACTTATATCGTTCTGTCCCGTCGCACGTCGTTACTCGCCGCTGGTAGGGGCTTCACTGGCCATGGCACTCTCCAGTGTCAGCGTTATGCTCAACTCACTTCTCCTTCGCTACACTTTCCGTGTGCCGAAAGAGGTCAGAGAATATCGAGACCAGCTGTAAAAAAGGCTCTCATGCAAAGATATGAGAGGGGTGATCGTGTCGGCATTTCTGCTTAACGTCTATTAGAAACCTCAAATAGTCTCAAGATTGTGAGACGGACTGACATGCGCCCCGGACTTCAAGCTTGCCCTCCCCTCTTCTTATGTATGTAACTGCTCGTGCATGCCAGTAGATGCTTTTGGTACGATGCAACTGGCTATTCAAACACGAATGATGCAATCGTTCACGTGTTCGCGAGACGTGGCTCCCCTCGCCTTGTGTGCTGTCACACTTCAGTAGTCTTCGACACTATTATCTGTCATTTCGCTGACGCTCTGCTCGCTTTCATCTGACTGGTCCTTTAGCTGATCCTTTAGGTGAATGCGACTGAGTTTTGGGCAGGTCTAGCTACAGCATATTCATGGCAGTTCATACTCATTCTGCGATTTCTACGACGTTTAGCAGTTGATAAGAACGCGAAACGCCCTCGTGCATTTGGCGGTCGTGTGAATTCAGGGAGCCCTGGTTGTGCTTCCGTCGTGCTACAACGTTCACCACTTGTTGTGTGTCAGTCGCGTCACCGCTTTCCAGGCTCTTCAGCGCATCGCCTGCTTCTTCCGGGCATCGCCACGGCTGCTCCAAGTCAATTGCAAGCCGTAGCCTGTCGCATCTGGGTCTATCATTCGGCTGCCACTTCACGTGCGACCGAAGGGCAAGTCACATCCACCAGGCTTCAGACATGGCATGATTAGTAGGCTTACGTGTGAGCAGCTAGTATTGAGCTTGAAAATCTGCGTATGCATGATGCACCTCGCCGCGGATCGCCGTTGCGGCTTCTGGTTGGTGAAGAGACAACACTTTTGCGAGCAAATGTGGTTCTCGTCTACATTTCTGGAATAGGGAAAGGCTTTCCCTTTGCTAACGGAACCCTCTGTCTTTCAAGGAAATTATAGCCTCGAAGATGGCCTTCGAGTTGCGTCAGGATATGACATCAGTGAAAGCGCACGCCACGCCGCCGTCCGCTCACGCTGCCTAACATGATCGCATCAGCAAGCCGACAAACTCCCTCCTGGCCTGTCTAGCTCCTCCTACCCACACATACCAGCACACGCCCGCCGCAAGTCGAGAGAACTCCGCTCACCGGAGCCACGCTGATAGCAAGACCAAGCAAGACGCACAACGAGGACGGCAACGTATGTATCATAAGTTCGACGTATGCAATGCAATGTGGAAACACGGGTCACTGGAATCCGAGTCAGCAGCTGAAGCAAGGCAAACAACAGTTTCGTACCATGAAGCTAGAGAATGCCATCGCTAAGGCCGGGGCGTTACGCAGCAAAGCACAGCAGAACAGAGCGCGCATCCGCCCGCGCCACCTCCCCAAAACAGCAACAATCCAGCAAGTCCATCCGAGGCCAGGGGACTAGTCTTTCGGTAGCATCTACTGTGCGGTGGGCACCTCTCGCCGTTACTACACCTCCGCCATGCTCGACAACCGAGCAATTCATCACATCTTCAACGATGAAAGTTTATTCACACCTTCCAAGAATGTGTTATCCCCATATGCATACCAGCAAGAAAGGGACACGGTCAAAGGTACCGTTACTGGTATTGCCATACTGGAGATACTGTACCCAATCACTCTGCCAGTCGATCCACACCCAAGGAGGCCCTAAGAGCGTCCAAGCTAGTGTAATGTCCGTTCAGTTGGTGCGATGCTCAAGAGCGGCTTAGATACCTCAAGCCGCTCAACCTTCGATTCGAAGAACAACATGGCGGTTGTCACCCCACAAGCAGCATACACTGGCAAACTATGGTTATGCGAGTTCGCCGCACCCTGAGTCCAAGCTAGTTGCGGCTCGCGAGCAGCAAGCACCTTCAATTGGGACAACCACCCCTGATTGGGATGTATGGCATAAGCGGCTCGGGTGCACTATGGAAGCAATAGAAATATCGGCCAGCATTCCACCGACATCCCTCCAGTGGGAGATGGCTTACTGGTTAAGGTTGGATGACAAACGAAGACGATGCCTGTGATTACATCCTCAAGGCAAAGAGTGAGAGCATTGGATTCGTGCTCTATGTTTATGCCGATGATTAAGCTGTTCCACGATTTACAGAAATATCAACCAACTCCTTCATCGATGTTATTGCCTCCAGGTTTCCTTGTACAAGACAAGGTGACTTGAAATGATAGTACAGGGAAAGTCATCGGATGGAAAAGCAAGGAGTAAACTATTTAAGCACACTCAGCTGCCGAAGCTGAGTACATAGCTCTCGACAATGATGCTAGAGACTTGATTTGGGAAGGGAGATCCCTGCGCACATTAGGTATGAGTGTTTTCAGCTCGATCCCAACTCCAATTGCTGCCGACATCCAAGCTGGATCACTTTGGCGAAGAATAAAACTTCGCTTGATTCTACGAAACACATTCATTCCGCTTTCGCTTCATTCGTTCTCTCATCACATCCAAAGACCTTTTTGTCAATTATATCGACATAAATCATAACCGCACAGACTTCTCACCAAAGCTTCCTTGCGACAAGTCCCGATACCATGCAACAGGGATGGGAGTTGAGCAACCAAATGCACCTTGAGTGGGAGTGTCTGAAGAGGAGAAGGACAAGGAACATTCGGTGGCTGCACCAGATCGTTCGGAGGTCAGACAAAGATAGGAAACTTGTTAGAGCTTGTAGGAGGAGTTTGAAGTTTAAAGTCTTCTTAACTGTTGTATCAGTAGGTATGGACCCAATTCTATGAAGTCAGTATACTCTGTTTGTAGTCAGGACTAGATGGGGCAGAACCAGTTGTCACCAGCACGCCCGGGCACCTTACTGGTAGCCATATGTACCCAGGATGCCAAGACTGATAAAACCTACGAGACTGCTGTTCACTGTCGTCATAACTCTGCAATGATAATTTCTTTCGAAAAAGAAGCAGACAATTTTTGTATATGTCAAAAATCCAGGCTCCTGGGTGCTCTGCCATTTCGACAAAGCAGGCGACTTGTTCTGTTGTTGCGATCGCGTCATCCGCAATACATTCATCCCCGCTCTCTATATCCATGCTATGGTTGAACTCCGTCTCGTAGCCATCTTGGCTGGAACTTCCTTCCCGGTCATCCCGTATCTCGAGGATTAGTGCAATTATGCTTTTCTTTAAGGCTGCATCTTGAGCCAGTTAAGATTCGAAGCGTATGCTACGAGACCTTCGTAGCGTTCTAGAGCCTGGCATTCCATCTCCTGAGTTTGTTCCGTTACCTTCGCTTCAAGTCTTTCCTGGAATGACTTCATTATAACCTCATCGCGCTGCTGATTTCACGCTTAAGAAGTTGGGTCGTCAAAAGGCGACGCCTGCTGTCCGTGAAACTGTCTAGATCTGGTGCATACCGTGTGATACGAGGAATTTGTCATAGCTGTTGGCGTGGAGCGAACCAGCGGTCTTCTTCCGCAACGCCAACCATGACAAGTAGCCTTGATATTGCACCATACACAGGCAGCTTTCCTCTAAAGTATAGCTTCACTGGCGACAAACAAAGAAGAAGGGTTCTCGGCCGTCGCTTGGATCGTGTCTGCATAGAACCAAAGAAGAAATGGCAGGTCTTTGTACACAATATCATTGGATCCCCATACAAACGTCAAGTTGATCGGCTACATCGTTCCTGTTATCTGCATCCCCCCCAGGAGCAAGAGTACGAGAGGAAGCAAGATCGACTCCCTTTCGGATGCAGCGTGCACGGCTCCTGGGTGCTATCTCTAACGATGTATTCTACCGGCACTGGGCGTCTGGGTAATGCCGTAGTTCGTTGACCGGTCCACGATTGCCTCGGAAATCGAAAACGCCATCCTGGTAGGCATCATCGGTGAATCGGGTATCGGGTCGAATCTCACTATGCTGCTCCTCTCGGCGGTCACTCGCATTCGTATGCGCAGGATGTTAATTTATAGCAGCTAGACAGCTCGGGAGGTCATGTTCACGCCAAGCACGCCAACTCCACCCCTTCTTTGTCCAAGAACAGCTGCTTTTGGTCCTGAAGCCTCGAAGGGAGCCCATTTGTGCACGAGAGTCGCGTCTGTCTCCAAAGTAACCGAACCCCCACCTGCGACCGCAGATCTAACTATCTCCCTACAACAGGCGGTGATCCAGCCTGCTGCGCTCGGCATTCCTACGCTGTGTACCTTTCGTTAGACGTGCTCCGAAAACCAAAAAGCATGTTTCTGTTTTCTAGGCTCTCAACTCTTTATAATTCTGGGAGTCACAGCATGCTTGCAGATAAGTTCGACAGCGGTGCGAGTAGCAGTATGTTCTCCGATTGGGATTATTTGTTTCCAGCGTACAGTCGATCAACTGTTTCGACTAGCTCATATTGTTCCGCGTTTCATCACATGTAAACAATGTCCTGATGGGCAGCCGGGCGGTGGGATACCGATAAGCAATTGCAATCCGCATTTTGTTCAGAAAACACATATTGCCATCTGATCCTTCCTCAGCTCACCCGACGTGACCAAAGCGCATGCAAGCGGGACAAAAGCTTGGGTGAGACACGTGCTGGCGCCCGCGACCCTGTTCAGTATTGCTGAGCAGGAATTACAAAAGAAAGTCAGTGATATGAGAAATGCCGAGAAGGCACTAAGGAGACAGATGGAGGATCAGGAGACGGCCGTTAGGGTATGTCGCGCGGATGACTTCCAGCTGGAATCAATTTCGGCTGAAGAAGATATTGTGAAGGCTGCTCCGCAAGGATCTCTTGCCAGAGCCAGAGCCAGAGCGCAAGAGACGTAGTCTCATTCGGCAAGGCGGATGAGTTAGTCAAGCGCCTGCTTTCGATGTAGGTGGAGATCATGAATAATGCGAAAGAGGCCAATATCTGTAACCATTCAATTCCCTCTAGCTTTCTGCTTCTATATTGCTACAGTGCTATACGATACACACGAAGATGCTGCTGCTCACTGCTCCGGCGAGCTTCTCTATTTCGATGATCGATACTGCCTCGATATACCCTTTGCTGCAGCGCTCAACGACAAGCCGAACCATCTTGTGCCAAGGCGGCCTGCTAAAATATACGGCTATTCGTGAAGCACTCTTTCTCGCTAACAGGTAACATGGTTGGTTCCAGATTTCTATGTCATTGTACATCTGCTTGGAGCCGACGAGCGCTTCTGCCGAAGCCGGATCCTTATATATGGTGAACGACGATTGCAGAGTCCGCTCGGCTCGGCCAGTGGCTTGCAGGATGAGGAGACAGGCGTGCAGCTTATATTTAAGCTGGAATACATCCTCGAGGAAGACAGGTAGCTATACGCGTGAAGGAGCTAATACAACTGGTGGAACTTGATGAGAATCTGTTTAAGGCTCGGCTCGTAAGTGCTCAATGAAGCTAATTTTGTTTTCTGAAGGAACAAAACATTCTTCGTGCAAGGTGAATGCTCAAGCCCCTGCGTGCTCTTGCAATATCGACAAAGCGTGCAACTTGCACTTGTGTGGTAATCGCGTCATCCGCCATGCTCCCCTCTCTGCTTTCTGTATCCATGCTATGGTTGGACTCCGCCTCGTAGCCGTCTTGGCTGGACATCTGGTCATCCTCCAAATCGAGGTTTTCTATACTGGGCCAGAATACCTTCTGCGAACTTATCGAAGAAGCCCTTATCTGTTAATTCTCGGCTGGGTGCTTTCTACCGTTGCTTAAGGTTTGAGAGGAATCAGCGGACAAAGCGACGGTGCTGGCATCCGCAAACGTTGATTGTGTTAGACAGTATATAATCCGTGTGGCCGTCATCTAGTTCCGTGTGGCCGTTTTCGAGATCTTGTATAAAAGAAGCAGAATCTTCCTCGTTGTATCTTGACTTAGTATCAATCAATACAGTTCATCAGGTTATTAGTACCCTGTCTGCGCGACATCCACCTTGCACATACTACGATCCAACAAATGTCGGAATCCGCAGAAACTCATAACGACACTACTCAAAACTCAATGGGACTCTCAAGCCATTCCTTTGGTAGCACAGGTTATGCAGCAAGTGCGGCTAGCAAGCCCGACACCCGAACCTCAGGAAACCTACGCCTCTAATGTAGAAAATCAGCTCACACGTCAACAATCGAAGTAGTCACACCTACCGAAGTGAATTACCGTGAGTGGCGTAGACGAGTTGAAAGCTGCTTTAGAGCAGTTGGCTTTTGGGAAGACATAGATCCATCTGTCGCACCATCCGGCCCATCGACCCACGTCAAAACCGCCTTACAAACGTCTTATCACCTCAATGTGCGCGTGAACCTGCAATCCTAATCAAAGAATGCAAATCAGCCTGTGAAGCAATGAAAGCCCTGCATAAAGCATATGCGGGCACCACACCAGCCTCCATTATGATAGCAGAACGCGACCTACTTAATTTAGCAATGGAACCAGAAGAATCCATACTAGCTTGGTCCACCCGAGTCCAAGACGAAGCTGGAACTTTTGAGGACATTAGCGCTCAGAAGGTCCCATTCTACAAGCGTCTTCAGATCTTGATAGATGATCTTCCCGAGAGCTTTGATGCAGTCGTAGCTGTAACCCTCAGCACGCTGGAAGATGAAGGTACTTTGAGCTGGTCAAGCGCAGTCAGTATTCTGACTAAACAAGAGCAAAGAATGCAGAGATCTACCAGATCTGCATCATTTGCTTGGAAAGCACAGGCTACTCACCAGAACAGCAGCAATACCCGCAACCCTGTCATCTTCCCTCCCCGTAAGCCAGAGCATAAGTACACCGTATGCCCTAAGTGTGCCAAGATAGGCCACTCCGAGGAGGACTGTCGTAGCTGGAGCCCAGGCGAGACCCTGCCACCTAGCAATCTTATCCAGAAGCAGGACTTGGATACGAAATGACACAACTACGTACCGATAATGATTCAGTCTACTGCTCAGCACAAGCAAAGCAGCTCTACCAAGCGAACTCCATCCACCATTCCACCTCAGTACCCTACACTCCACAGCAAAACGGAGCCGCAGAGCGCGCTGTGCAAATGCATTAATGCAGCAAGCCAAAGCAGATAGATTAGCTTCTGGCCTACCAGCTGAATATTGGGGATAAGCAGTACTCACAGCAGCTTATGTTCGTAACCGAAGCTGGCATAAAGGAAAGGACAAAACACCAATCGAAATGTTAACGGGAAAGCGTCCCGACATCAGTCACCTACCTACGCGTATTTGGGTCATCAGCCTTTACGCATATTCCGCGTCAACTTCGTCAAGGCAAGTTCGAGCCCCATCGACTGAAAGCAATGTTCGTCGGATATCCTTTAAGCCAAAAGGGATGGCTCTTTCTTGATGAGACGACCAAGAAGATCTTCACAGCTACCCATGCCGCTATTTTCGAGGCACCAAACTTTGAGTCAAGCGAAGCTCAAGCAGTGGGAGATGGTGCCGCATGCGAAGAAGATTTCACGGATGATGAGGAGGTGATGGGTTCAGTTGCCGAAGATCCGGAGATCACCGATGTTCCGGCATACCCTACAGAAACGCCACCAATTCCGGGTAGGGGTAGTCAACCCATAAGGAACACTAATGCACCCTTAAGCACCATTAATCCCTCCATTACAACCCAAAGGAGGGGTAACCCATCTTGGTTAATGCGCGAAGAAGCCGTCCCTAATCAAGCACAAATTCCGAGACAATTACAGTTCGACGGAGCAACGGACAGGACGGCGATCACCGACATAGGCAGCATACGCGCGACACGCTCAGGACAGAATTTCATGGCAGTCACAGCAAGTGAGATGGACTCGGAGCAGGCTATGTGCCTATTGGTCCAATCACATACCATAAAAGCAAAGATGCCGAACCTTCCAGTAACTTTCCAGCACGACTCAAACTCGTCTGATAGTAATGAATGGCTAGCGGCATGCGACTCCGAGCTCAGCAGTCTTCAAACTAACGACACATACGAAGTGGTTGAGCTTCCTGAAGGTCGCAAGGCAATAGATACACGCTGGGTGTTTGCCCACAAGCTGGCCAAAGATGGTTCAATTGACCGATACAAAGCACGAATTGTGGCAAAAGGCTTCAAGCAACTTCCAAGGTATTGACGACTTTGACACCTTTTCCCCAGTAGCTTCATACGGCGCAACCCGCACCTTCCTGTCTATAGCAGCTCAAAATGATTGGGACATACAGCAAGTTGACGCAATCACGGCTTTCCTCATTGCACCTCTGGATGAAGAGATCTACGTCAATGCCCCGGGCGGTTACTCCGAAGCTGACGGCAAGGTATGGAAACTAAAGAAAGCACTATACGGCTTGAAGCAGGCAGGAAGACAATAATGGAAAATGCTGCATGGAGCTCTAGAGGACTCCAACTTGGTCCCTACTTGCGCTGCCACATGTGTCTGAATGTCCGACGACAAGGAGCTGGGTATTGCCACCATCGTGGACGACATGGCTATAGCAGGACCAGCGGAAAGGGTGGAAGAACTCATCAAGCATTTGGAGGGCAAATTCGCTATCAAGAGGTTAGGAGATTTGAACGTATTTTTAGGACTTGAAGCTACTCGTGACCGAGCTCAAGGTACACTGACAATCAAGCAAACAAGATACGCAAAGGAAATACTCAAGAGATTCGATATGCTTGACTGTAAAACAGTCAAAACACCCATTCCATGCGGTCTTCAGTACGATAGGATCTACGACAATGAAGAGATAAGCGACCAGAAGCTATATCAGTCCATGATTGGGTCCATATGTTCCTCATGCTTGGAACCAGGCCCGACCTAGCATATGCATGTGGTATTTTCTCCAAGCATAACAGCAAACCAGCTTTAAGGCATCTGGAAGGACTCAAGCGTACTCTACGCTATATTAAGCAGACACTAGATTTCGGTATAACTTATGGCAACGCCACGGGCATTACTGGGTATACAGATTCATCAACGGTGATGACAGGGTAATGGTCGTTCAACCTCTGGCTACCTCTTCCGACTCAATGGAGGTGCTACTACGTGGTCCTCAAGGCAGCAAGGACTCGTAACTACCTCAACATGTGAAACTGAATACGTTGGTCTGACTGAGGCCGCCAAAGAGGCAATCTGGCTCGCTAATCTGTTAGAAGCCCTCGGAGTACATGCACGACCGATCAAATTGATCTGCGACAACAGTGGTAGCATAGCTCTAGCGCAAAACACTAGAACTACAGGCAGAACAAAACATTTTACTATACGCCACCATCCCATTCGAGAATGCATAGAAGCAGAAATAGTCAAATTAGCATACATAGCTACTTCAATGCAAGTAGCTGATGCATTCACCAAGCCAGTTCGGCTGAACTCTTAAATAAATTCTGCAAGGATAACTCCATTAGCTTTTAATTAGATCTATCTCATCGAGTGGGAGTGTTAGACAATATGTAATCCGTGTGGCTGTCTTCTAGTTCCGTGTGGCCGTTCGGGATCTTGTATAAAAGAAGCAGAATCTTCCTCGTTGTATCTTGACTTAGTATTAATCAATACAGTTCATCAGATTGTTGTGTACCGGAGAGGTCGTTATAGAACTCCGGGCAGTAGCAATCGATAGGCATAGCGCGGTAGCTCGGGAAATGTAGATAAGGTGGTTCGGTAAGCTCTTAAGAGGCCTTCCGCGCCATTGCCCTCCTTCCTTAATCATACTCGAGCGGCTTAATCATACTCGAGCGGTGCAGATCGTCGAGGCATCGGAAAGGTTTCAACTGGATTGAGCGCTCCATTCGTCTCTTGATCACGTAATGACCGTTTTGAGGATCCAGTTCATCGTCACTATTTGCTTTGGGATTGCGAACCAGCATCTGGTATCGACGGGGATTTTGCCGCAGGAATTTCAGACGAGCTGTTAAGGTAAAAATGCGATCAATCAGAAAATAACTCAAGATTGACTGCCCTCCAGGCGACGCTCACCGAAGTTCGTTGTCAGTATATCGTGTTGAGGCTTGCCGAATGCTGAACACTTCCCGGGTTTCGATTTTCTTTGCCGCGCAGTCTGGGCTGTAGATGATGTACGAAATGGTCATAAATGCTGATGAGCACTTCCATGTCGGTAGCTGCCATAGTGTCAACTCCAACGAATGCGTATGAGTCCATACTGAGAGCATGTAGTGGTCACGGCCACTGCGTAGTTGGATTCTTCCGATCCCCAGCCAAGTTCACCATTTCAGAGCGAGGGATCCGGGAACGCCGCCACCAGTGCACTCGGGAGCTTTGCCTGTCTGGTTTCGGGTCTAGGTGGGTGCGCGCGGATGGGATCTTCTCAGACAACACACTTGTAGTGATTTGCGCACATTGGCTTATATGATACGTGGAATTGATTTTCCTTATCCGTTCTACCGCCATGTAATACATCTAGCAATGCCATCAACATCCATCACTATTGTTTGGCCTCTGATGAGCGTTCGGTGCGTCCTGCAGGCTTTTCGGGAGAGGAATTTGGGGCGGGCGCCAGACAGTAATACGGGCTTTCAGGATTCGTATGCCATTACCGCCACCCGGACGGTCCAACCTTAATGGGATATGAAGATGGCGTAAAGGGCTGGAAAATATGGGATCCAATGAACAAGAAGACAATAATCAGCAGGGATGTTCATTTTGAAGAAGCTAGCATTGGCAGCCAAGCTTTCAAAGCTACCCCAAAACTCACCATACTAAGGAGAACATAGCCACTGTCATGGATCGGTTGACCGCAACAGGGGCCAGTGACATTCTGATCATAGGAATCGTGAGTGTCGCATTATCTGTAACTACTGACATTGCATTGACCTGTCGACTGTGGCGCAGAACAATTGTAGAGTAACAATTGTAGAGTATAATCAAATCGTTACACGATGTTGCGTGGTTTCCTTCTGCTTGATGCTGGTAGTCATTCACAACATGTTAACCAAAGTTTCCAACTGTGAAAAAATGGCTTGTCCCGGAAGCTTCTGTGGACTTTTCCTCATTTACTGACGTGACCAGTGTCTCCGCTAGCACTCACACTCTACCCTCTCAATACCGTACCTAGAGCAGGACGGTCGGTATGTTGAAGGTTACTGGTACGTTCTCGGCAGGTAGTCCGCCAGCTTTCTGATTGAAGGCCATGCTGCATTGTTTGTAAGTACATCACAGGGTAGGAGGAGGGCAGAGGGAGGGGGGGGGGGAAGACATATTTGGCTGGAGGGCATGCCATCAAGGTTTTGCACTTGAGACTTCGCAAGAGGAGGTGTAACATCAGAGTGCTCAGGCGCTCGCTGGGGCAGATCCTCGCTGCGTGCAAGACGTCTTGAAGCTATATACCGCTAACCACTCCTGAGAGATTGCACTGAAGCAACTGGCGAAGAGAACGGAAGCGGCGGCACGTTGTCACAACATTTGTTCGTGATCTGTCGGACAGGCGGGACCGCCCGCAGGCTATTCAAGTGCCACTGGGAGTATGGACATATGTGTGCATGACATGGCACCCATGCAGGTTCAGCTCTCGCTTCGTACAGCGAGGCAGAAGTACTGAGGAGAGTCTGCCCTTTCAGGGGTGGGTGGCTGCGGGAGGCAGCCGCCGAGTCTGTCGGCAGGTGCCATCAGAACGAGAGGCAGTCTAAATCGAGGCTTTGACAAAATAGCTGTATAGGACATATCCTGGAAGCCTCGCGCTTTGCTACTCAGTATATTCACACATCGCAACTCTTTCTAGCTGTGCTTTCGGAGCAGCGGTATGCGCTCGGTGTGGAAGACATGACCTCGCTCGAGCCTGACAAAGACCTGCAAAAAAGGTAATAGTATGTTGCGTCAACTGAAAAGGCGCTCGTGTGACAGGCAGTGACCTCTTGTACACGCACCGCATACGTGGCGACTCCCGAACACACCGCTATAAAGCTAATGAGTGCGGCCCAGCGGAATTGTTGTGGCTGCGATAGTATCATTGTTACGACGTATTTGAGTAGATCCGCTATGTTAAGCATGCTGAACTGTAAGCCCATGCTATTGTCGGTTTACTTGAGAGTCAGCATCACGCAACAGCATTCTTGAATATCTGCGAATTCTTACAAACGGTTCCGATTGTTGTTTTCATCCAAGGAAAGCTGCAGCTCCTTTAGCTGGCATAGGTCAAAGGCCCACAAGCCAATACGCGACGCAGCGACGCCTGCAAATTTATACGAATGGTCAGTTCTGCTTTGACAGATGACATACCCGGAGCTTCCTTCGCATACCTCCGAAGAGCAGAGCTTCAGCATAGACCGGTAGTCTCGCTGCCATATGTTTAGGCAGCAAGAAGGCGACGACAACCGGAACGAGGCAAAGCATCTCGGACGAGATGCTCCAAGCGCCTGCTCTCACAAGTCCGACCTTCTTCTCGAGCCACGGCATGAGCAGCGTACCCAAAAGGCCAGTGACAACGCAAATTGCGCGCTGCCCCGCGATAAAGGGATCCGAATATGTTCGCGTCTTCAGCCACGACACCATTGTTCCATCGAATGAGAGGACTGTGAAATAGAGCAGTGATATAGAGACGGTCGATGCGAATACCGGCAATCTGCTAAACTCGCGCCAATCGTGGTAGATCATGAAAAGGCGGTGCTTGCGATTGCGTCGATCGGCCTGTGTAGATGTCTGCGCCCCGCAGTTTTCGCCGTCCGTTGCTTGCAGATTGACCGCCGGCAGACGATCTGTCTCTGCCAGGATTGGGAAGGTGGAGTAAACCACTTGAATCCATATTGTTTCGAAGATGAGCGTTGCCGCGGCAAAGCCCATGATGAAGGCGGTCGCAAAAGTATAGCTCGCCACTGTAGTCAACAGAGACGTAAATAGCGGCGCCAGGAGCTTTGTGAGCAGATCGATGCGCCGCACATTTGCGTTGAGCATCGTTAAAGTCCCTTCTCGGTGAGGCTTCGCAATGGCCGTCACCCAGTCGCGTTCAACAGCGACGTTGATACCAATGGTAGATAAGTTGAGAACGCAGCCAAGGGGTTTAGGGTTTTAGGGTTTAGGGGTTTAGGGTTTTTAGGGTTTTAGGGTTTAGGGGTTTAGGGTTTTAGGGGTTAGGGGTTTTAGGGTTTAGGGGTTTAGGGTTTTAGGGGTTTAGGGGTTTAGGGTTTTAGGG
>JACWFZ010000043.1:0-16643 GCA_019775285.1 Cystobasidium slooffiae | reverse complement strand
CAGACTGCAGCAGCGAGGATCGTTCGGGTTGAGAATTGCTTGACTAGAGGAGCGATCAGAATGCCCCGATATATTGCATGGCCTGCTTGACAGCCTGTGCAGCACCAAGCTTATTCATAGCATCCTCCGCACGAAATTGTTGAAGCCCCGAACGTCAGCCTTGCCTTGCCTGCTCGATCGTCGAAGTGAGCGGACTCACATTAGTCGCCAGCGTTGTGATGCTGCCGTTGAACAGCTCGAGTCCAAATTTGTACGTTATGATTCCGAAAATTTCTTATTGGACACACATTATTAGTGGCTGCCCACCCTTGGGAATGAAGAAGAAAATGCGGACCACTTACAGATTCCAATATTGCAGCGTTGTTCCGGATCGTATGAGCGCCATACTTCTCTGAGGTAAGACATCCTAATGAAGTAGCGCACTCTGTGTAGGCATTTTTCTTGCTTGCTAGCCTGGCCCTGTAATTAGCGTACTTAGCGGGACCACGGGGACGTAGCAAACCGCAGTGTCAGAGAAAAGCCTGGAGCTACCCTAACGTAATGCGTATCGATTATACCGGTGTGTTCCTCAGTCGCGCACTTAGCAGTCTAATGGGCTGCGTTCCATCAACGATATCCCATCAAACAGTCATTTCGAGCCCCCGCGGTAGAGTCACAGATTGGACAAGGGGCCCAACCCGCTGGCCTAAACCCCCAGCACTTGCCGCGGGTATTAGCTTACTTGTGTCGTTAGCCGAGGCCCGTCCTCAACGATGATATTGCTGACTTCGTTGGAAATAGGTCTTGGACCCGTCGCCTTCGGATACACCGCCATGCTCGAAGGTTTCAGGCTGGTCTTCTGGGTCCAATTTGCTCTAGCTGTGCTCCTTACCATCATCATCTACTTCGTGCAAGCCGAAACGCGAGAGTCGGTGTTACTTTCGCGAAAGGCGAGGTCAATACGCTCCACAACCAAGGATTCAAGATTTGTGGCACGTTCGGACGAAGAGAAGACCTCTTTTGGGACTATGATGAAGACTACCCTCACACGACCAATGCGGCTGCTTTTCACCCAGCTACCCATTCAAGCGTGGACCATTTACGTCTCTTTCGCTTGTAAGTTGGCTGTACTGTGAAGGGCCTGTCTAGCTCTGTTCACAAAAGCACCCTTTGACCCGGTTTACTCCTAGGGGCGGTCTTGTATTTGCTCTTACTTTCCATCAGTATCGTCTATTCCGAAGTTTATGGCTTCAACCTCGGCGAAATCGGCCTTACATATGTCTCTCAGGTGATAGGGTCGTGCTTGGCCATGCCAATCTCTGTCTACTGTGACAAAATCTATCGCAAGCGTGTGGCTGCCGAAGGTCCCGAGGCGCGCATGTACGCTGGAATGGTGGGAGGCATCCTCGTTAGCACAGGTGCCTGGATCTTTGCCTGGACTACCTATCCTACGGTGCATTGGATTGTGCCCCTTGTGGGAGTGAGCTATCTCTACTCTGGGCTGCTTCAAATCTACCTCGCTGCGTTCAATTACATCACCGATGGCTATGGTACATGGACTAGCAGTGCACTTGCAGCTAGTAAGCAATATCCTTAACGTCTGCAGCACGGGAGTACCATTGCTTTGCTGAGCTCGCTAGCGCTAGTGAACTTAGGAAGGAATCTTGCCGCTGCAGCTGTGCCACTGTTTGGCCATCAAGTCTACGACAGCATGGGGATTCACGGAGCAGGCAGTCTAGTCGCCGCGCTTGCGACGGCATTAGCAATGGTTCCTTTTGCTATCGCAAAGTATGGCGCCGCCTTGAGGGCGCGGTCAGCTGTACCGTCAGCGCCAAGCGACATATAATTCGAATTGTCAGTAGTTGCTGTCGAATACCGGGATAGCACGAGTATGCCATGCACCGAGCTCTTATGTATCAATCACCAGTCGGCTTCGTGCTATCGCGATGCGGATTGTGTTGCGCCTACTATGCCGCCCAGCTTCCGCGATCCACAATGATACTAATATGTTCTCCCACCGAGTATAAATCAGCCCCCCAGCAGCGCATTCGGTAAGATATTCTTCCTGCACTCCACCACTTGCGCGGCCTACTTTGTCCTGGCCCTCCTGACCGTCAATCAAGCGCCAGTATAAATTGTCTGGTAGTAGTCTGAGGTGAACCATGCGCAGCAAACAGCGCTTCCTAGCGGAGATTGTACGAGGTGCCAAAGTGATGAGACTTTACATCCGTAACTCCCGAGACCCTGGTCAAAGCCAATTTGTACGAATGGTATTGCTAGATCATCCATTGCCCGTTCATTGCCGCTTGGACTGCTGAGACTAACGCTGCCAGTTTGAGAACAAGGTACACAATGGTTTGCAAAGGGGTTGTACTCATAAAAGGTACCATTGGCCACAAAGAAGTACTGAAAATGCAAAGCAGACCCGTCGGATCTCGCTGCAGTGTACTCGTGGGGTGTCCTTCTTCGATCTTCGAGAACGATAGTCACGCCTCTTCCTCATTTCTTGCCAATTGGCCCAAGCGGGCCCCATCGCTCGTTCGGGTATTTATATATTTCCCTGAAGAAGCTGCTGCTATCCGTGAGCTCCTATGACACGGCGAAGGGCAGCCTATACGCACGGGTGCGTAGGCACCGGTTGCAATTCGCGGCAGATACTCCGTCCGTGGCGTTTGAGCAAAGATATCAACAACATGCCCTTTATTGTCACATGCCGAAGCTTTTAGCGTAGCATATGTATGGCCTCTATTATTCGCTTTATCAAAGAAAGCTGAAAAGCGTATTGCTGAAAGACAACCTCTGTGCCGTCCTGAGGTGGTCCAAGCAGGCTGTAGATTGATGCCATTTCTATTGTTTCAAATCAGAGAGCTAACCGGTTCTATGCGGACCTTGCGCAGGTTCGCGCCTGCAATTGCAACTCACAGAGGCTATGAGATCCACTAGGTGTGCAACACGATACCATCTATTCGCTCTGCACCCATGCAGCCACAATTCGTTCGAACAACGGATTATAGCGGCCGCCTTGCGGTAGTCTTCTGGAACATCATGAGTCATTTGGACGACCCAAATTTCCATACTTGGCTTCAGCAGCGAGATGAAGCCATGATGAAGGCCTTTGACGAATCGATCCGAGAACAGGTGACAGTGCAAACGCAAACGATTCAAAGAGTGGCTGTAGAGCGTTACGACAGTCTGGTATCAAAAAAAAGGACACCTTGAATTGGCTAAAGATGCGGCTTTGAAGAGCGCGCTGGAAGAATGAGTATATTGTAAGCGGCAGTGGCGAGTCACCCCGAGGTCCGCTTAAATCGTAACTCGGAAACAATTGCGGCAAGGTCAGACTTGGGCTCAGTCTGGAAGCTTTGCAACATGGAAGCATCATGAATGCTGGATACTGCGTTGCCACACCGACATTGTAGTATCTAAGGCTGCTACGTAGCTGGGCTCTCTTGATCTCCAGCCAAACAAAGTAACTTGTGCTTCGTTTTGTCCCGAGATCTGCATGGACCGCCGCGTGCAGTTCATTGTTATAGGCTATTGTGGCGTCCGCAAAGGCTGGTGCATCAGTCGTTCTCCATGTCCCGGATTACGGAGAAGGACTGATCAACCCAGCATTTACCTACCTCCTATGCCAGCTCCAGCGTCAGCTACTCAGTCTATGGCTTCTGTTGCCTTCTCACTGCCGGCTGAGGGCATCTCTTCGAAGCTCTATGCAGTTTGGCGGTATTGAGTGACAGATCAAAAAGACTGCCCATTCGTCTCAACACTTCTTAGCCACGGCCGGACTGTTGCCCTCGCACATCTGCTGAAAGCCAAATGTCGCCAATCCTAGACATCACGAACATCGACAAGCACTGTTATGGAGGCCATGCGCCTCGAGCCTCAGTTTTGAAGTTCAGCAAAACTGCCCCGATCCCACTTTCTGTTAGGGCTCAACAGAGGAATGTCTGCACTATAGCAAGTGATTTTGCAAAGCTTTGCAACGGCCACTTGGCAGGTGGACGTCCGCCCGTTTACGCCTGAATTGCCTAGCTCAGAACTTATACGTGACCACCCTGCATAGATTGCTTTGGGAGTCGCCAGATTGTGTGGATGCAGACATGCTTCACCATTGTTACGCCAGACCTCATCACGACTGCTGAGCGAGGACTCGACCTACTATAAGAAGCCAGCACAAGGGCCGCGCATTATCTGTATCTTTGTGTAAAGTCGCATATAATTAACGCTCAACAAGTCGAGCCAATATATAGCTACCTGCCAGCCGTTTGATGCAGCAGCTACACTGTGCATACAGTCGAAAATTCCAGACTTCTACATTTTACAGATCATTCGTGTTGCCGCAGCTTCTTCCAGCACCAATGGCGGCCTGGGCAATTCCCAATTCTAATGGGCAGGAAGTAGTTCCTACCCTTCATAACAGCACATGAAGCGAAAAGCTACCACACCGGATAATAGCAATCAAATCCGAGACAGCGATCGAAGCGGAGGTGCCGCCACCGTGCAGCCGATCTCGACCTGTTGGCTGAGGATACCGGACATTTGATCTTCTGATAGACGTATGATGTGGCTTACCTTAGTAGCGAGCGCTCCCACATCGAAGTAGCCCCGCCTGCGCTACAAGATGCATAGATTGTTCTGTAGCAGAGTCGCACGCTCAATTGAAGGGAAAAAAAACGCTGCCGACGTACGAGTGCAGGAGGAAAACAATCACCTGAATGAGCCCTGCCACTGTCTCACGCCACTCAAAGTCGGTGGCGAGCACTTCGCAAACGGCCATATGCGGCAATTAGCAGCTTGTCTTCAAGACTGTGGCCTGAAGCCGAACTCGCTATGGCATATACTGGAATCGTGCGCCCGCCTAGATGTGGTTAACAAGCTGGGCAATCTCGAGTCTCTCGTGTCATCTCTTGGCGCAACTGCTTTGCAAGTTTCCTGCTCCACCTCCTGTCTACAATCCCGCCTTTGTTCTATCAACGATGTGTGCGTCAGGGGCAGCTTCAGCATATCTGGTAGGTTGGTCCTCAAGTCCTCACCGGCCTGAGCTAACATTCGGTAACTATCTAGGACATCTATTAGCTCCCGTTGCAGAACTAGTACTACATCTACTCCCAAGTGCGTCCAATGAGAGGTTACTGGGCAAACAGACTATGCCGCCGCTGAAGGGACCAACAAGCGCTACTGCCTGCGCAGACATGGTCACAGCTGCCTTTGTCCACGCAAATGACATAAGCCATGCAGACTCGCCAATCCTGAGGATAGGAATGACAGACAGGGTGCGTATGCCAGATGATATGTCTAGAAGTGTACTAGAGGATCATGCGGGATTGAACGATTCCAAGGAGGTCATTCAGCCGGTAGAGGATCGTCACATAAGGAATATCTTGTGCGATGGACACTTAGCCTAGCTGTTCCTGTATCAGATCCTTATCATCATCAAGTATGGGGCAAGCTTTTTCGGTCGCGTGACAACTGCGCTCCTCGCGATACATAAAGAGCTTGCATGCGAAGAAGAGAACTTGACCAAGATGTGCAATGCAATCTAGGTAGCAATATCGCAGGCCATCAAGCACGACTTCAGGCGGGACGAACTATACACATGGCGAGCGATTCTGGGCCTATGGGATGAGGTACAGGCATCTGGGTCGCGACGAGACTCAGACAGAGGCGTCCTCAGGCTTGAAACGGCAAGCGCCCGATTCCAGCTTTTCTGCGCGCAGTTGGAGTCGCGCAAGCTTGCCGAGAACTTGCATGTACAGCAGAATCGAAATGCTCTCCAGATGTTCATGGAGGTTCAGAAGCGGCTATTTAGTCTGACACAGTAAGTACATTACAGATGCGTGCGCTTAAGTCAAGCGATGAAGCTATGCCACTGCAGGTGCGTTAGTGACGCTTGCGACATGCTACAGCTGTTGCTGCACGAGCATGATGCACTCCTTGGAATGCCAGCATCGAAGGCTTATCCCCCATGGTTTCAGGGAGCTCAAGAAACTTCTGCAGCAACAGATGGCGTACTCTCCGGGAGAGGGCACCCTGCCCCCACACTAACCTCAAGCGGAATTTGCGGCTTATTTCATGTTAATATCGCGCTACAACAGTCCCTTCTTAACGGTTCTACAACGAAGTGACGGTCATTATACCAAAGCTGGACGACTACGCTTGTGCTGTTTGCAGCGACATTGCCTGGAGGCCGATAAGGCTAGACTGCTCACATGGTCTGTTGTAGATGTGTAAGCAGATTGCACCGCCGGCGAGATGCTGCAGGCGAGCTGAATCGGGCTTTGATTGCTTGTGCTCGGCCCACTTCCGCTTCCGTAGCTGGTAAAGCTTCAGAAACAAGGCGTGTCAGCATGCCCACTTTGCAGGGCTCCCGTCGTTACCCAGGCTGGCGGTAGTGAGTCCATTCCCTATTGGATAATGCTTTCGGACCGTATGTTTGGCTTCTTCTCGCTAACAGCGCGTAATAATCAGAGAACTTAGATGGATCGTTTGAGCTATTTCTCAAGATATGGTTTCCGAGAGAGGTTCAACTGAAGTACAAGCAAGACAGGCGGGAGATTGAAGGCGAGTTCAACGAGGAGATGGGTATACAAAAAGGCTGTGTGATAGCATAGTGTACTCGGAAAGCTTCTCTGCATGATGTAATAGTGGAGAGTAACCGTAATTTGCGTTAGGTCGTCATGCCGTTCCTGGAAAAGAGTGGAAGGTGACAGTCTCCTGCCCGATCTAAGCAGCTGTCAGCTTGCAGTCTTGATGCCTCTGCTGCCCAACACAGCCGGCAGAAGACGCAAGGATGAGTCATTATGGGTAAGGGATTGGGATTATGTAACGAATTTTCACGATCCAGCACGGCTTTGTCGTCATTACAGATATGCTTTGATTGCGAGTACTTAGGGTGAGGGCAGGCTCACCGAGGTTCATGATACGGACGCTTCTAACGGAAATAAACAGCTTGAACAGTGCCAGAGAGGATACCACTTGTCACCAATCTTTCTGTCTGGCCTTGGGCTGTATATTGCTATCTTCAAACACAAGAAGTTGCAGCTAGAAGGGGGGGGGGGGGGGGGGGGANNCCCCCCCCCCCCCCCCCCCCCCCCCCCCCCCTACGGTTTATACTGTACCCCTTTCATAGCCGTGCTGATAGGCTGACTTATACCCTATTGCCAGGCAACCCTATTCAACAATTTCGGCTCTGTATTCAGGACTTTCGTTCCCATGATCGGTTACTTCACCCTTATGTGGACCGGCGCATTCGCATTCATCTTTCTTTAACACGTTGGAAAGAAGAGCAGTTTGGATACGAGATGGCAGTCGTACAGGCGTTACCGCGGATATCAAATCTGAAATCGTGCTCTCTCTCTCTCTGCCATCGCACAAGCGTACTGATACTATCTGGTCTCCATGTCGTAGCTTCGAACAATTTTGAGCTCGTCATTGCTGTCGCCATTGCGGTATACGGAGTGGGCAGCCGTCAAGCACTGGCTCCTACGATTGCACCGTAAGTCCCAATACGATTGATAGCTCCTTGGCACTTCACTGATCAGGTTGTTGCTACCGCCAGGCTCGTGGAAGTGCCGGTACTACCCTCCTTGCTTAGGTCTCATTGTGGCTGAAGCGGCGCTTGCAATGAGGACCAAGACTCAAGTCGCCTGTACGAAGCCAGCCTGATCAAAGTTAGCTCTACAAAGCCATGTAACGAAACAACCTCATTGATGCTGCGTGCGATATCGCCTAGTATCTGTGGTCTCATCATGTGCCTCTTATACGCCCCAGTCAGAGGCAGATGAAGTTATACGAAAGGCACCGGAAAATGTTAGTCTGTCATACTCTGTCTTGCTATCCCGATATTCGAGCCCAAGATGTCGCTCTATCGCCAATGCAGATAGTGATAGGTCGCCGCAAATGCAACTTTACGAACTGTTTGACTACCATAGCTTATCTTCCATTCAGAGGTTGCGGATAATTCTGCAGGCTCATCAGATGCACACCACCTGAGACCTGGAACTATAACTGCATGTCTCCCCAGATCGTCCCTGTATACTACATTGGATCGCCGGCACTGCTCCACAACCCGTATGGTAGATCCAGCCCACTTTTCAGAAGATTATTCCTACATACGGCGTAATCGTGAATAATGTGCAGAATATTTACGATAGGAGGTATTCTCAGGAAGAGTGCGTCCTGCTTTTCTGTCGTTTTAGTGTAATTGGTTAACACGATTGCCTCATGAGCAATAAGTCCCTGTTCAAGCCAAGAAAACGCATTAAGGCTAATGATAGTAACTTTTTGCACTCGCCTGTCTGAAATACGGGGGTACTTGTTTAAGGGGAAGATAGTAGAGGTTACTGCCTTTAAGAACCCTTGCAATTCTTTACGCAAAGTAGATAGTCACTGCAGCCACTAGGACAGCATTCTGAAGCCAGTACAAGTGACTGTGTTCCTTAGAGAGCAAAGATCAATATCGAATAGCAAGGGTTCTCCCTTCCTGGCAGTCAAATAAGCGCCAGTATCAAATGTCTGGTAATCTGAGGGGAACCCTGCGCGGCAACCAGCATTCACCGGTCTCAAACTTATACTCGGCGTTCCCTGTGCCACACTGCTAGCTGTTCTGCCTCATTGCATGGAAGGGAGTGGTGGATTCAGCTGTGACTGACAGTTCTAGGTGTGGCAAATCTTAGCTTGTTGTCGTCCTGCCAACAGGAATTACCGTGTTCCCGCAAGCACCTAACCGCCTGTACACATACCAGAACTTGCCATCTTGGCTGAGGTTATGCCTTCTCTGCCGTCTTTTGAATGGCTCATCGATTTATCTCTTTCGATCAGCCAATCATCGAGGCCATGTGCCACGGTGTGTGGCAGAGTCCGGGTGATGACGCACGCAAATAGCCGAATAGACTCTAAGAATGGGAGCGCTGTCTGTGCGGGGAAATGGCGGCGCCACGGCCTCCTATCATGTTGCTGGTAATATAGAGCATGTACAAGAAGAGCAAGTCAATGCTCCGCTGGGGACCCGCCTATCGCTTTTAAGGGCAATGTATACACTGCCCTTAGCCTTCTGGAAAGACGTTGCTTGCACAAGTCTATCGGATTGCACAGTACTACGCTGGTTTTCCAGTGCAAGTGAAATTTCAAGGAGGACCAGGATTCGATAAATCAAGAGGTTTCAAGCTGCTTGGACACAGGGTGGCGTTTGACGCGGAAAGAATACGGCGACTGAGTCGAAGTAACTTTGCGAGGCTTCGCGCCATTGCCCCCCTCCTTTGAAGATAGTAGGTCGGACGGCGAAGCTGGTAGAGGCGCCGGTTGAACGTTTCGGCCTGACCCCAATGCACCAGGCATCTTTTGATCGCGTAGTGACCGGCCCCTCAGACGTGCCGTGAAAGCTAGAAGGGGACAGTTCGAAAGTCAAGGGGCCTGGGATCTACTCGAGTAATCTTACTATGAAAGGCAGGACTGGCAGCTTACATAGCAGCTATCGCACAACAGGAAAGAAAAGACAGGCAGGCATCTACGTGAACCAACAATCTGCCACGATCGGTAGACTTGACGCAATCGGATCGTGATATACCATACAGCATCGATAGTGATGCCTTGGCGAGGATTGTAAGAAACTCTCCAGCCCTCAGGCACCAGCCTGCTTGGCCATACTGACAAAGTGGGCGACCTGTTCTTGTGTTGTGCTCGTGTTATCCGCGATGCTTCATCCCCGCTCTCTGTATCCATGCTATGATTGGATTCCGTGTTGTAGCCATCTTGGCTGGAAGTGTCCTCCTGGTCATCGGGTACTTCGAGATTCCGTATAATCAGAATGCCCTCTGCGTACTTGTCGAAGAATCTTTTGTCTGATAATATCTCGTCTGCATGCTTCTTGCTGTTGATTAATATCTGGGAAGTATCGGGGGAGAGGGCGACAATGCCGACATTCGCAAACGCTGTTTGTTGCGGCCCGGAAAGATCGTTGAAGAATTCTGGGGAGTAGTAGTCGATGGGCATAGCTTTTGGAAGCTGTGGAAACACGGATGGAGGCTGGTTCGATATTATCTTGCGGCGCCTTTCGCGCCATTGCCCTCCCTCTTTGAGGATAGTCGAGCGGCGCAGATGGTCGAGGCGTCGGAAGAAGGTTTCAGCCTGGACGGAACGCTCCAGGCGTCTCTTGATCACGTAGTGACCGTCCTCCAGATCTACCTCATCATCACTATTTGCTTTGGGATCGCAGACCAACATCTGGTAACGGCGGGGATATTGATTCTGGCGTAGGAATTTTAGACGTGCCGCTGCAAGCTAAAAGGGGACCGTTCGAAAGTCAGTAAGTATATGGCGAACGATGAATGTCCACGACCACTGAAATTGTCTATTTGGTGCGAACCTACCGAATTGCGCCGTCGGTATATAGTGTTGAGGCGTGCCGAACGCATCACACTTCCTGGATTGCGAGATTCTTTGCTACGCAACCGCGGCTGTAGATGATGGACGAAATGATCATAGATTCGGATGAGTATCTCCATGTCGGCTGCTGCGGTAGTGTCCAATCCAGTAAAAGCGTAGGCGTCCATACTTAATGCATGTCTGAAAGTGGTTAGGGCTACAAGCCGGCAAGCAGAGTTGTAGATTGAGTACGGTGATTCTGAAAGATTCGGAGACCAGACGTATAGCCCGTATTTAGCGCAGTATGTCTGCATATAATCGAGAATGTCCTCCTCTAGGAACTCTACAGCATTTTTTTTTCCTCCTAAATTTTGACATCTGTAGTTGCGGGATACCAATACCAGGTTTTTGTCTATTAATAACCGAGGGGACCGGAGTGCTGCCGCCACATCGTTTGAATTTGTAAATTTTGAGCCGAAGGCGTGAATTTGTGCCGTTGGTGGAGTCGGAAGAACAGCATTGGCATCCTGAGCACCCCACAGAATGCGGAGGTGAGTAGTAAAGGCAGTCTACAAGAGCGAGGTACCGAGCTCTATTAATACAATGAAGACGCTTCTTACCTTGACGACTTGTTGATTCGCATCCAATTCCACCTTCATTAATCGATGAATATGTGTACGAGGCCTGGGCTGCTTGCTTCTGCCTCTTAAGTGACCAGGCGCGGCAGTAGGTCGTGTCTCCGCGTGGACGGCTTGCTGCCCAGAGACCGTAGCTCGACCGATTTGTTCAGGCTCACAGCTGGGCGCCCTAGAGCCTTCCCCGTCAGCATTGGAGATTGCTGGTCGGAGGATCGGGCTGAATTGATGCGGATCAGCAAAGTAGTCTTAAGAAGGCCAAACACCGTAGATATCCGGGATAGCCCACCTGACCGTGTTAGTACGATGATCACCATCACGTGCGCGACGATCTACTACATCTTGCTGTCGAATGCGCACTGCTTCCCGAAGTTCATCTATTTTCCGCAAAGCGTCCTTCAAGGCTATGTCTTTAGTTACCTGAAGTTTTGAAGTGCTTGCTACGAGAGCGTCGAAGCGCTCGCGAGCCTGGCGTTCGATCTCCCTAGTCTGTTCCGTCACCTTGGTCTGTAAGGTTTCCTGGAAAGCATTGACCATCGCCTCATCACGCTGCTGAATCCAAGCTTGGAAAGCTGGGTCGTCGGAGCCACTCATGCTGCTGGAGGAGGGTGTTTTCTAGCTGTCGAGATCAGTGTTTGTCTTTGGGAGCGTGGAACAAGAGCGAACCAGTCATTTTTTTGGCGACTACCATCGTGAAGTATAGGCTGGATGCTGTGCCATTGCTACACAAAAGCCTTGAGTGTGTCAATAAGCGCCAACAAAAGGGGTTCCGGCCCGCCTCGGCCGTACGCTAAGATCGTTTGGCACGCGACAAAGGGGGAAAAGAACACAAAAGCGCCTTTTGCACGCACGCAAGAGAGCGCACCCGCTTGTACCTCTCCGATGCTATACAACCAACCTCGGGAGCAGAAGTGTCACATATCGAGTTACAATAATGCCAGGAACTGCATAGACGTAAGGCATTCGGTGGTACGAGATGAAAACAGGCATTTGTACACAAAGGCATCAGGTTCACATGACAAAGGCGAGTGAAAAGAGAAGCCAACTTGGCTGCCCGCTCGGATCACCTATACGAAGAAAATATGAAATAAGCGTCTTCTTCATACGCAAAGAAACGCACAAGGCACTTTGCAGAGTGTTCAGAGGGTTTGCGTGCTCTGCGACCTGCAGTTACTCAAACTAGTGACGGTATTTAAAGGTACTCTCCTAGAGCAATGGAAACCTCAGCAGTAATGCCCAGTCAGCCGAGGACTGCATCGGAGATGATTCGGCCTTGTAGACTCCATCAATACCACCGCTGCTTATATTGCGACCGATGGAGTGAACGACCGTTGGGCAAGCAACAGCCTGTCGGGCGCCACAAGTTTTGCTGGCTCTTGGGGATTTGCGGAATGAAGATACTGCAGGCCTTTCCTGCGGCATCGTTCTCGAAAGGGAGATGATTTCCGGTAATACGTGTCTATACCAATGGGACAGCCTGAAATAAAGTGACGAATGTCTCAGGGACAAACTCTAAGAAGACAAGGATTAATGGGAAACTGGTGACTTCTTACTTATTCAGCCCGACATGCTTAGCGCTGCTGTGGGTTAGGCTGCGTGGAGATATCTAAAGGACAAGCCGTTGAAACACGGTATTATGCGCTTGTCCAACCTGACTAAAAGGAGAAGGAAGAAGCCATACCTGGGTTCAGAAAAAGCTTGACGCATCTTCAACTATCGAAGATATCACCTTGTCAAGAACACATTTGCACTGCAGGAGTAGGGAAGCACTGCCCGCCTCGATATGGACACGTAACCATTCGTCTCCAACGAGGGGGGGTGCATGTCCTGCCATCAAGGCCGAGAGAAGGGTCTTCAACCAAGGCATGAAGTCCTCTACGCTTCTAACTTTCAAAGCTGACATGGACTGCATACGCAAAGCTTTCCTCCAAGGTCAGACAAGATGATTCTGGAAATAATCGGCCAGACTCTCAAAGCATTCACTCCAGGCTTCAGACGGCTGAAAGCTTTATTGCTGTCACCGGACGTAGGTCGAACAAAACTCTCGCAGGACATGCTATGGGTATTAAATCCCAAGACCTAGCACTTCGGCCTTGTTGGCTCTCCCCAACATCGCCAATCTCGTAAACTTCGCTATCATCGATATTCCACTCCGGTAAGCAGAAATTTTCAACAGGAATTGGACCACGCGAAGTCACTCCACAACAAAGGTGTAACGTTGCATCACGTTCTGCAAGAGCTTGCGTCCTTTCTATCATTGGGCGAATTATCGTCTAACCGCCATGCCCGGGCGAGAGAACACCACCACGACCGCTAAAACAGAGTGCCGAAAAGTCATAAGATTGATATAATTATAATAAAATGAAATCACAGCACTGTTAAAGCCTTTTGCAAGTATGGTGTGGCTGTGATTGCTGGTTGTGTAGAGGATTGGAACCTAGCCAAAGGAAAGAGCACTCCGCGCGATATCCAAACACACGGGTAATGAAACGTACACACGGAGGAATGCACATGTAGCAGGCTGAACCGGCGTCCGTTTGTCCGATGTCACATTCGTATCACATGTGAGTTTGAGTATCTTAGGAAGGGAAGAGTCGCCACTACTGTGTCGGAGGTATAGGGACTAAAGGCTAAGCAAGGCGGGGCAACAGCTTAGCAGACTCACCTAGAGGCTACAACTATATTTATCCTGTACTCAAGTCCTCACTAGACTGTCCAGATACGCATACTGATTTATAAGAAAATGATCAGAAGTGCCCAAGTTTTGGCTAGTCTATGTTGGAGACACTAGCCCTTAAGGCACTCAGGTGATTAATTTATAGCTTGATACGGTAAATCTCCTCCTTGCCTGGGCTCCAGGCAACCCCTCCGCATTCTAACAAGCTTACCGATGGTTATCTTCTCTAACTTCGTAACAGACTCTGCAGGAACGGCCTGCAGCATGATTATCCCGAACATATTCACAAACAAACAGAATTTGTGGCCTCGCTGCAAGCGCTTGATCCAGGCTGGCGCCCTTTTGGAGAACATAATCAAATAAACTCAAGCTTCTCCAGCGACGTTTTATACTTGCAAACCGGAACAGCGACCGCTCTTCCCCCTGTTCAGAGACTGATAGCATACGAAACCGCATTGGCTTGAAGCCCTAGCCTTAGCGCGGAGCGAACCAGTGGTCTTTTGCCATAACGCCAGTCGTTGGATTATACCCTTCCTATTGCACCATACCATGGCAGTTTTCCAAAAAGGTATTATCACTACCGACGAAAGACAAAGAAGAAAAATTCGACTTGCCGTCCACTCGGATCATTTCTACTTAGAACAAAAGGAGGAAAAACGATAGCGCGATTTGTGTTTTTCCCGGGTAGCGTTCCACAGCGCTCCGATACCTGCCACCCCATAAACCTTCGGCCAAGGATAATGGCCACATGTGGAGGAAGAAGAACGCTGGCTAGGAACGCACAGTCGGGATATTTGCTGATATTTCTGAGAGGTGTTAAACGCCGTACTGTGAAGCAGAGGCCGAGGCTAGCAGTATATAGAAGCTTGAATTCCCATCCGAAGCCAAAACACTCTAGCTGACGCATGCATGTGACACTTCTTGCGGGCTTTGCTCGCATAAATGGAACTTCGGGTGGGGTAGCTGTCGGCTTTTGTCCGTCCTGTAAGAATACATATCCCTGGATGGCTCGTACCGCAGATGGCTGTTTACGAGTGTAAAACTCATGCACGTGTGTCCATTGAGGCGTGCAAGCGGGGACGCGCGCTGTTACCTAATAATAGGCGAACAAAAGACAAATGGAAGACGGCCCTGGTTATTCACTTCCACCCAAGACCTCCTGCACAATAATGGGTATAATGTGTATATCACATATTGCCCGAGCCTGTCTCGTTTATTTCCAGTGTCAATGTAGCTGACGGCCACACCCGGGTTAGCCAAGGAACGCGATCGCGATCACGAAATCTGCAGCGTTCTGCAACTATATTGCTGAAAACGAGTTCGAGCAAAGCACCGAGGATGATCGATCCATTGGCTACATTCCGCGACAAAATCAGAGCTTGGGAAAATCATAAAGTCGATACACCCATAACAGGATGTGGTCTCGCACGAGTTGAAGCTATCAGTAAGCATGCTGCGACTGCCAGTATTATGTGCACAGAACAAACCTACAATATCGGTATTCAAGTATATCTAGTACAAAGGTTCGCAGCGGAGGAACTTTATGCGCAACAAGCGAAACCTCGCTTATTGGTATGGAGATAGTCCGTCTGCCATCACATGTGGTTTGATTGCCTCAGACTGGTCGCGGCTCCCTGCGCAAATGGGCTTCCTTCGAGATCTCAGGACTGAAGACTGTGACCGAACATAAACCCCCAACCCCTGAGAGGTCACCTAGAGAGGGTCGCCTTCTAACCAAGTACTTGCATTCTTAATTCTCAAGGGCTGTCCAGATACGCGTTGATAAGCAGAAGGTAATGATGTGTCGGTTGCCGCTAACACATTGACATTAGCGCTCATTTCCGCTAGTCTATCCTGAACTGACTAGCCCTCAAGGTGGTCCGGTGGTTGATTCGTAGTCTGCTACGCGATCAGCTTGCTCCTTGCCGAAGTTTCCGTTCCCACCTCCATGAGTTTGCGCAGGGTTATCTTCTCGGTTACTACATCTAGAATTGGAAGGCGCACCTTCATGGCTACTGCAAGGCCGAGAAGGTTCACAGGCTCCAACAAGCATTCCCTCATCTGTAGGGGTAACCGCTCGTGCCGTTCCATTAATGCCCCAGAAATCGTTCCATTCGCATATTGAAGGCCTTGATATCAGATTTTCTATCATATAGGTGATATGGCAGGTGTTAATCGAGCCGGCAGAGCCAGATAATTCATCATCAGGACCAAAATTTCTGTTTTCTCATGGCATCTTCTGGGTCAAAGACACTGCAGACCATCAGCTCGCTTGTAGAAGTAAGAAAGGAGGATCTAGACAAGGAGGGTCGCGATCCATAGAGTTGCGAAGTGATATTTGAGTCTCCCATTTTCGCATCCAGAGAGTCTTTTGATGCTATGCCGGTGTTGGAACACCTCAACATCATCTGCCTTCAAACGACGCACGTATTTGTTACAGGTCGCGTCTTCCAGCGCCTTGCCTAGTGGGTTGAAATGAATGTCGATCAGAAAGCGATGTGCTGCGACAGCCTGCTTCGGACTATCAAGTGGAAATAGGTAGTGATTATTATTGCCTCGGTCAGACCGCTATCTCTATAGTTACCATCATCGCTTAAAGCTTCAGGAAGCGGTTTGGATAGGAGGTGAAGATGCCTGGCTCTTTCGGAATGCTTCTTGAGCAGCGTGTACTCCATATTGGCTATCAGCAAGATGGTTCAGTTGGTATGCTATTCCCCAGTACACCCTCCTCAATGCAAGGGTGCTGCTTACTCGGATGGTTGTTTTTTCAGCCAGTTAGGAAGGAATACATCTGACATCGCAGCACGAAGGTCCAGGATGACAGTTTTATCGATTGTCTGGTAGCTAAATACCTTTTCCTGAAAATTATGAACGCACCATCGTTGAGTTATTACAACTCTTCCGCAAGAGGTTCTAGGATGTTGTTGATTGTAATCATCGTTGCTCTCGGGGCACAGGCGTTTTGCCAGCGACAACCAAGTATCCGACTC
>JACWFZ010000041.1:75858-386960 GCA_019775285.1 Cystobasidium slooffiae | reverse complement strand
CCCTGTAGATACAGCAAGTCCAGTCCCACCCATAGAGGCGCCAAGTCCACCACCACCACCGCCTCCACCTTCAGATGCGCCTGTAGACACGGCCAGTCCAGTAACACCCGTCGAAATACCGAGTCCACCACTGCTGCCGCCTTCAGATGTGCCTGTAGAGACACTAAGCCCAGTAATACCCATAGAGACACCGATTTCGCCTCCGCCTCCACCTTCAGATGTTCCTATCGACACGGCAAGTCCGCTACCATCCATCGAGACCACATTCACACCATCTCCTCCGCTCCCGCCTTCAGATGTCCCTAGCGACACAGCAAGCCCAGTGCCTCCAACAGATACAGCATCGCCTCCAATCTCAGATGCGACTATAGACACGGCGAGTCCATTGCCGTCCATCGAGACCACATTCACACCATCTCCTCCGCCTCCGCCTTCAGATGCGCCCGCGGACACAGCAAACCCATTACCACCCATGGAAACACCGACTCCGCCGTTGCCCGTACCTTCCGATTCGCCTGGAGATTTCACGCGTGGCTCAGATACAATCTCAGACAGCACGGGCAATGCAGCTGGATTCGCAACAATTTCCCCGCCAAATCTGGATCCAAAGCAGACCGATCATAGACCCGAACAGGGAGATATGAGGAGTAATGGACCTGAAGGTGGAGGCCTTAGCTTTGACACGGGCAATCCTCCTTTGCCTACCGAGATGTCGCCTGCGCCAAGCGCAACAGAGTCTCCTGCATTGGTATCAGACAGTCTGGAGAATGATAGAGGGAACAGAAACGACGAGAACCGCGGAGGTGAAAACCGAGGCGGCTTTCAAAACGGCAAAGGAGGTGGGAGACAACCGTCGCAAGGAAGCGAAGGCATCCTGAATGATACCACAAGCGCCAATGACAGGCCTTTTGGATTTAGACCACCGGTACAGACCCCTGCACCGGAGCGTGATAGGGGGCCGCCATCAAATGGTACACCAAGTCAAGCTCCGAATGACACTCCAAGCGGTGTACCGATCGACACGCCAAATGATCTGCCAGAAGACATACCGAATGACGCACCAAACGATATAGCAACCGATATACCGAACGTCACAGCATCGCTTGATACAAAACAAGGAGACAATGGCTTCAATGCGCGTCCTCCCTCGCCCAACCCGCCCGCGGAAACCCCTTCAAGTGAAGGCCCTGCTGGTACTCGGAGACCTAATGAGGACTCGCCATTTGCAAATGATGCAGGCCCGAATGTTCGGCCTTCCAAGACAGCATCGCTTAGCGGAGAATTGCTAAGGGAGGCCCCTGAAGCATTGCCAAATGCTTCGCAAGCCCCAGATCTGCCGGAGCCTGCGGACGTTGTGAAGGCAGATCCGCCCGTGAAAGAGATACCTGAAGAGCGCCCACAAGATGCTGCACTGCCTACATTGTCGCAAGCCCCTCCAGCACGCACCTCCAGTAAAATCAACACCGCAGTATCTGAGACTGAAGGAAGCTTTGATGGTCCCGCGAAAGCGCTCCCTGTCGTGCCGTCTGCTGGTCCGGCTCTGGACGCAAACGATGAAGATCTCGCGGACGTCAACGTGGAAGCTCCTTCACGCGTGACAACCTCATCGAAGGCTTCCATTGCAACGCCTACTTTCACTGAGCTCAAAACTACGTTGCCGAAAGAGGCTGCGCCGACCCCCCCGCCAAAAGAGGAAAACCCGCCTCCTCCTGAGGAGCCAGAGGCGGAACAACCGACTACTTCGACCAAAAGTACAAAGTATGTGTGATTTCTTTGATATTTTGCATCAGATCGCTGCCTCCAGTGTGGGAGCACTGTCATCACCGAACTCTAATTGATTCCTGTTTGTCTAGTCTATATGATTGGGTGCCTTCTTCTACTCTTCTGCAAAATCCGTCGGCGATGGAGACCGAGGCTCCGAACCCAAAGGCATCAGAGACACAGACTTCTACTACTGCGGAAGAGGCCAAGGCCACCTCGGAGCCGGAGTTGCCTAAAGCAGAGGAGCAGCCTAAAGAGCCTGTGTCAAGTACCAGCTCGTCTAAAGCAGCGCTTCCGTCGGAATGGCCTAGCAGCATTGTTCCTCAGCAAAGTGATGTCGAAAGCGAAGATGGGGTAGAGGCAGCACCTGTTGGATTAGCAGATGCCAAGACCGCACCCCGACCGGCAGACACTTCTCTCGTTTCAGTTCTCTTGACGAAAGCGTTATCTTGGTCGTGGCTACTGGCTCAGAGCGACGCCTCCGCGCAGGTTTTCGCATATATGCCAGCCCTGATCGCCAAATCTCTGAAGATCGACGAGTCCTTGGTGATAACGGTGTCTTTGGAGGCCTGGGAGCCACCAGGCTGGAACGGAGATGGCGCTGAAGTGTAAGTTCGTGTGCAACACAGTAAGATGGCATGTTTTGACGGCATGATCTGCACTCAGCCGGTCAGTATGGGTGGGACACATGCCAACAAAGAAGGTTGACTACTTGGCCGCTCTGATAGTCAATTCGTCAAGTATTTTTTATACGGAGGGCAAGCCTATCGTTAAGCAGCTGTCCAGCTGCGTAGACCCTTCCCTGCCGCTTCTGTCTTTGCAGAACTCACTGGGACTTGAGCCAGAGGCGGAAGGCGGCGATGGAGCCGGTGCAAAGGACGATGAGAAGCTGAGTAACAAACAGACAGCCTTTGTTGCATCTGCAGCTGCTCTTGGAGCGATCGTTCTTGCCGTTGCGGCATTCTTCGGATCGAAATACGCCATGAAGAAGAGGGCGGGATCATCACGTAGCGAACAAGACAATTCATCCTTGTATTCAAACGACAACAGTAGCTTCACGAGCCGCAGTCGTGACATACCTGGATACGAAACGGCTGCAGCTCCCATGGATGTGGACCAATATGATGCCAGAGACCGCAACAGCGATTATTACGGAAGCCAGTCTGAGTACCCTATGACAGAGCGGGAATCGATGCGTGACACGATGAGAGATACTTACGGCAGAGCATCGACAAGACCACCGACCATGCCACTTCCCGAGCCACCTGAAGCTTACCGTGACTCTTACAATTCTTATGGCGGCGCACCGCTTGCACGAGCAAACGGTCAGAGCTCATTTTATCCGACAGAGCGATCATTCATCAATACTGCACGCTCGGGTTCGGGCAGTAGCGTTCAGAGTGAGATGCTGGACGGTACTCGCCGACAGTCGTCCGTTGATATACCCTTACGGGATACTTGGTGGAAGCACGCTTCACAATGGAATCAGCCTGGTGAACATGCTGGAAACCAACGAGGCCAGTCTGTCATGTCCGATCCAGTACCTAAAAGCGGTAGAGTCATAACGTTCGACAGACCTTTCTCAGCATCGACTATGTCGAGTCTCCAAACTGCGGAAGGAGGTGAGTTCGGCAGCCTGGGACCGTTCGGAAGTCAGCATCCATTCGGCAACGCACCTTACAACAAGCCAGGCAAGATTTCGGGTCCATACCTTCAAGACAACAGTTTGATGCTGTGATCAGATAACCAAACTGGATTCCACATGAATCAAGCTTATCTTGGAGGAGTATCCTTATTCACCAGATCAGATCACGCACGGCGCGCCTACGACGCGCCTGCTTTTGCCACCAAAACTCACCTATGTTGCCATTCTTCCTCGCTTGTTACGTGCTGCTTTTATGTATGATAGCCAGGGCATTGAGATTGTATCTGTAACACTAGTACTCAACTATACTGAACCTCTGCTGTCGCTCCGGCAAGTTTCGCCACTCGCCCTTCCCTCTGCCTAAAGCAAGCTTGTTTACAAAGCCGTGCGCGAGGTGCTTTTGCTTTTCCCCACCAACATAGAAGAACAGCAGCACACAAGCCGTGCACGTAGACAGGTGACAGGCACGAAGGTATTCATGAGCTTGCCTTAGGAGTCTCAAGAAGCATGGCGGGCTATCCTAGAAACAACCTTCACGAGCAGCTCGCTGCGAAGGGCAAGAGCGGGACAGCCGCCAATGGGCCTGCAAACCTAGGCAAGACGGCTAGACAGCAAGCTGGATTAGCAAGAGAGATGTCTGGACTTGGGCAATATGTCAGTCTCAGCTTTAGCTTCCGGATAGCTGGCTTGTTGGGCACCCATTCTGCTATCGTTGCATGCTGATCGCAACCTTTCTTCTCGCAGGCAAAACCCGCGTTCAGCTATGCATGCGAAGGCTCAGCAAAGGTGCCATCGGGCAACAAAAGACAACCCATCTCACTTCAGTCTTCGACATCGTCCTCAAATTTCGCTCCTGTCAGCCGGAACGGTGTAGGTCGCCTACCCGCTCAAGCCAGCACTTTTGCTCCATCCAAACAGACGTCGAATGCACCATCCACGAAAGGCAAAGAGCGAGCTAGAAGGCATGAAGGTATTTCACAGTATGGCATGGACGTTGATCAATATCATGATGATAGCGGCTTCTCAGAAGGACCTAACAGTAGCAAGCGCTTCAAAGGCGATGTGATATCTCAGGTAGGTTTGTTGTCAATCAGCCATTTATCACGTGTTTCCCAGCATGCTTTGCATGAATCACTGACATGGATCCCTTGCCTCTTGTTTATTACCACCTAGGATGCCGAGATTGCGGCGAAGACGGTTGCGCGTGACCAACTTCTGCAATATCAGCGTGATGCAGTCAAGAATGGCAATCACAGTGTGGCCGCTGCTATGGCACAAGCAATGTGAGAGATTGTAGATCGTAGCTTGGCTTGAACTGTCTTGCTGATGGCTGTCATTCTCCCATTGACAGAGACGCAATCAACAAGGAACTCTACGCGTTGGCGAAACGTAACCCTTGTAACTCTACACCTTCAATCCGCCCTACTGTCAACGGTCGAGGCAGCCTTGCTTCGACGAGTCGAGCCAATACGGATGGAGTACATCAAATCAACGGCAGCAACACAATTGCGAGCCCCGATGATTTTGATGATATGTATTTCGATGACATTGACTTCAACAACCTTCCGCCTGCCAAGGCGGTACCACCGCGAAATGGAAAAGCTCCATTACAAGTGATAGCTTCGGCACACCAGCCAGTGTCCAGGACAGCCAATCCCAAAGCTTCAATACCGATACAGAATGCACCAAGAAACATTGCTGTTGTGCCTAAGCAGCCTGTCCGAATCGTGGCTACAGATCCTGATGAATTGGAGCAACATAGGTGGAGCGTTGATGTGCGGAAAGCACTGCGGCAACGATTTAAGCTACAGGATTTCCGCCCGAATCAGCTCAAAGCCATCAATGCTACACTTGCCGGCAAGGATGTCTTCGTGCTTATGCCTACCGGTAAGCTGAAACAAGTCGCTGTTCCAATAAACCATTGCGCTGACTGTTTCATGTTTTGCAGGTGGTGGAAAGTCGATGTGCTACCAACTGCCTGCGGTCGTCACCACTGGCGTGACGCGCGGCGTTACAGTAGTTATATCACCCCTCATCAGTCTCATTGTTGACCAAGTCACAAGCCTCATCAATAAGGGTATAACGGCAGTCACGTTGAATAGCACGATGGACGCCGAGAATCGAAATTTTTCGTATGCACAACTAAGGTCGAAAGAGCCAACGGCTTCACTCGTTTATGTTACTCCGGAAATGATCGGCAAGAGCGAACAGTTCAAGGACGTACTGCGAAGCTTGTATGAGCGGCGCAGACTGGCTAGGTTTGTAGTTGATGAGGCACATTGTGTCAGTCGATGGGGTCACGATCTTCGTAAGTACAGCAATGCACACCGAGCTTTCGCGTAAAGCTTATCGTCGCGTCTTGCAGGCCCCGATTACAAGGAGCTCAGTTGGTGCAAGCGCACATATCCCGACATTCCCTTAATTGCTTTGACCGCTACCGCAAACGGACGGGTAAAGGCGGACGTAAAGCAGATTCTAGGTCTCGGTCGAGACTGCATCACTCTTTCGCAATCATTCAATCGCTCCAACCTTTTCTACGAGATCCGAAAGAAGGGTCAGCAAGCGGTTGAGGACCTTGCAAAGTTCATTAAGGGCGAACACCATGGGGAGTGCGGTATCGTGTATTGTCTCAGTCGACGTGCATGCGAAGAGACTGCTGATAAGTTGAAGGGTGCCCATAAAATTGCTGCAAGTCATTATCACGCCAAGTAAGGCTACTGACTATTCAGACTGGTTCGATATGTTATTGTGATTGACGTCTTGCTTCATCTCTCCAGTATGGACAAGAGCGACCGTCAGAGGGTGCAGCTCGCCTGGCTCAAGGGGGAAGTCAAAGTCATCTGTGCGACCATAGCGTGAGTCGTTGTTACTCTTTGTCTCTACATTCAATGTCTCACGCCGAATTGACACTTGACCTGCGCCATAAGCTTTGGTATGGGTATCGACAAGCCAGATGTTCGCTACGTGGTGCATCTTAATCGTAAGTACTGAGTGGCTGGCTACTTGATGCAAATCCAAAACTAAGCTACTCTTCCGGCCACAGTACCGTCGTCGTTAGAAGGCTATTACCAAGAGACCGGCAGAGCTGGCAGAGATGGGCTGCCATCGACTTGCGTTCTGTATTTCAGCTACGCCGACATCCGTCAACACGAACGTTTCATTAACGATGCCAGCGTATCATGGGAACAAAAGCAAAGTCAGCGTGAGAACCTGCAAAAGGTCTTGCATTATTGCATCAACACCGCAGACTGTCGCCGAACTCAAGTCTTGCAATACTTTGGCGAGACCTTCGATTCTGCGCAATGCAAGGAAACCTGTGACAACTGTCGCCAAAACCGGGGCGTGGTGCCGGAGAGAATAGATGTGACCCGCCAAGCGTGGGAGATTCTCGATTTGGTCAGGTCTATCCCACACGACCACAAAGCTACGAATGTGCAGCTTGCCGACATCTACTATGGCAGCCAAGCCCAGAAAGTAATATTTGTTTTGTTCTGTTTCATGATTACGCATTAGCTGACATTGGTAACTGCAGATCGTAGAGCATAAATGGCATAAACTCCCTAATGCCGGCAAGGGCTCGGATTTGCGGAAATTGGACATCGAAAGACTTATACTCCTGCTCTTAAGTGAGAAACTCCTGACGGAAACGGAGGTCCGCAATGGCAAAGGTTTCTACAATTCTTATGTCGTAGTGAGCTTCCAATTGTTTGAAAATACTGCCAGACAAATGCTGAATCCTAGTCGTGGCAGGTAAACGAGCAGAAAGCAAGGACGTGGAAGACTCCTCTGCTCATAGTCCCGTGTCAGCGTGCTCCTTCCTCGAAAGCTTCCACGGATAAGCCTCAGCCCGGGGCCAAAGGTAAAGGCAAAGGCACGGTCTATCCAATGCCTCTGAACGGTAGCAAGCCTGTGGCATCAGGGCGGCAAGACTTTGTGGAAGAGGAACACGACATTGATAGCGTTGGCGAGGTCGCGGAACACGCAGAAGCCTATAATGCCAGCAAGAGCCGCGGTTCTAGCATCGCCTTGAGACCTAGGAATACGAGACGGGGTTCAGCAAGTTTACGGCTGGGGCTCGGCTACGGAGATGAGACTGATCACACATTCATCGCCTCGGATGACGAAGGTGATGCAGACGAGGAGGATGAAGACGACGACGAGGAGGAGGAGGAGGAAGACGAAGAACCCAATTCTGACGATGCTAAGTTCATCGATGACTCCAGCTTGCACGATGAGAACGATACAGAGTCAGAATCAGGTGGTACGGATGACGAAGTCGAGATCATTCATCGAATTGATGAGGAAAGCAATTCAGACGACAGCGATATCGAAGTTGTGCCCTCCGAAAGCAAAGCTGGCAAATCAGCGAAAACATCTTCGACCGACGGGCCAGCGAAAAGCAAGAGGAAAGGCACCTCAAGCTCGCAGACGTCGGATAATATCCGACAACATTATACGGAACACATATTCTATAGCCTACAAGACATTGTTGAACAAGTACAGTCTATTTTCTCCGCAGTAGCGATAGTACAATGGCTGACCGACTTTCACAGACATTCCTGGAGCAAGGTGCAGAATATGATGGCAATCTAGATGATATCCTTACACGTATTGCAGAGAAGAGATGTCAGGTACGCCAATGTGTCTCAAGCATGATTTCAGCTATCGCTAGCTGATCAGAATCGCGCGTATTCGTTCTGGCATGACTTCCTTTATACCTTTATAGAGTGAGTTGTTTGCTGTAGACACAGGCCACCGGACAGTGAACATTCACTGAAGTCCTTCCGCGTCAGGTTTCGCCGATTTCGCGAAGGTCAAGGGCTGGGACGAAGATATGTATGACCAGTTTGGGATATCGTTCAAGGCGGGTATCTGTCACCCAACATAGTTCGAACTAAGCTCATGCTGTTCCCCTATCAGGCTTGCATAGCGCGGCAAATCAAGCTCGAACAACGAATGCTTGATAATGCATCACAAAGGACGGGCGTCGGCAACATTAAGAAATCCGTATCTGGCAAACCGAACGGCCCCTCCAAATCGACTACAAGGAAAAGAGCAATCTCTGTCACTTCAGATTCAGCCTCTAAGAAAGGCGGCTCGGCAACTTTGTAAGGCTTCACGGCTCGCAATCCTTCGCGATGCTCACGGCGTACTTTTATGTAATACAGAAGCAAGTTTTTTACGACAGAAATAAGCAAGAAGGACATAAAACCTCAGTCCAAGACTAGCAAGACAGCTTCGAAAGCCAGCAAATCTGCGGAATCAGCCGCAATCTCCGCAAAATTGCGAGAAACGTTCACTAGCAAGCCTGTGCGAGCCAATGGCCGGGCTGCGAAGCGTTAGGACACCACGAGGGCTCAAGCCAACAAGTCACGAAGAACACCTCCAAGCTCCATATCTGATAGCTCATCTCTCATGCGCAACAATTGTTGTTGTACTGTTTACGTTTTGCACACTTCGTATTTCTGCTTTCACCATTTCTATCTAAACGAGCAATGTAGAACAAGCTCTCGTATGCTTACAATCCATTTCAACAATCTACTCTCGAGGTTTGTAATGCACCTCCGAGCATGCCTGGAGCTTCGTCGCTGCCTGCTCCGCCGTGAGATCTCGTTGAGGTTCACCAAAGAGTTCGAATCTGAAAAGCACACAACTGGGATTGAGCCTAATCCAAATTGGCGCGCTCTTGCTACTACTCACCCAACCAGGAACTTGCGCACCGAAGCGCTTCGCAAAAGTGGAGGATCGAAAGCCAGGTGAAGCTGCGCAGATCCTGCGAATTCCTTATCGTGAAGCGTCGGAGCTTGATAGATTCCCATCGAGTAGGGAAAAGAACATTGGAAGACTGAAGCACAGTGTATTCAGTACAGTATAGTAGATCAGCTTCCTCGTTCGCTGGGCAAGGCTTAGCTTACGATTATCATATCGGCAGGTCATCTTTCGAATCGTCTCGGCCAAATCTTCTCTTTCCTCTTCCGTCAAGTCTATTAAGTGCGGTATGTGTCTCTTTGCGGGACAGATGATGACCTCAAATGGCCAGACTGCCCAGTATGGTACCAAGGCGATAAAGTTCTCCGACTTGACAACGACCCTAGGTGAGTCGCTTTCGATTTCGGCTTTCGCGTACTCTAGCAAGAGATTGGACTTGTTGGCTTCATAGAATGCTTTTTGCGAGCGAAGAATCTTGTGCGCTTCTACCGGGATGTACGAGAGTGTCCATGCCTGTCCGTGAGGGTGCGGGTTGCTGCATCCCATCATTGCACCTTTGTTCTCGAAGCTGTAGGTCTTGTATCAGCTGAGAACAATGAATGTCAATATGTTTTTCACCATACATCTGGATGTAGCGTATCCAGTCATATGTTTCTGATACCTCCTTGTACAGGCTTTGCCTATGGAAATAGATCGTCAGCTCTCGGCACCGGGCTTGAGAACGGGGTGTAGGTGTACCTACCATTCCGCAATGACACGCAGCATCTCCTCTTGTTCCAACTGCGCTATCGTCAAGTCATGACGAGGCGAAAAGCACATAACGAAACACTTCCCTCTGGCCGCCTCCGTCTTGTATAGATTTGCGACTGCCTCTGATTTGTGGGCAGCTTGTGGTGCAAGACTGTCAGGCATGTCGACTTCTAGCTCTCGCACAGCTGCAAAGTCATTCTAGCGAAACCAAAGGTGAGGTACGATGCGACGGATTCGAAAAAAAAACGAGGACATACTTCGAAGCGGAATGTTCCTTCGTAATTTGGGTTCTGTAGGTCGCCTGCGCGCTTGTTGCCTGGACACAGGTAGCATTTCGGGTCATACTGGGCTAATTTCGTCAGACTGCGCCAGTGAAGCGTTAGTATCAGCTAGGTTGTCCACCTGTGCGTTGTTTTAGCCTCTTACTCGGGTTCTTCGGTTTGACCTTGCCACGGCCGCTTGGTTCGATGGGCTGCATCACCCGAGTGTGTCAGTTCGTCCAGATGCTCTGTTTCCCGAAGTGTGCCAAGTTGTCATTTACGTGAGCAGAGGACCCATTCATTCTTGAGTGGATCTATCCATGACAATCCGAACAACGCAGCTGTCAGCCAAAATCCCGGCTATGCAGCGTCACTGTCCACGATAGCTGAAGCTCACTCCATCGACGGTGGGAATGGTCGCTCGGGTCGAACTGAGTGTTGTGCATGTCTTGCTGTGTCAAATGAGAAGCTGTGGAAACAGTACCGAGTTCAGTCAAAGTAGAGCAGCAACTCGTGTTCATGACTTCATTGTCTGTATTTTTGCGAAAACTTACCGATGACAGCTTCACGTGTTTTCAAATTTAGCCGAGGAAGCAGAGTAGCATGGTGCTCTTTTCTTCTAACCATCGCGTAACGTAGTCATAGAGCTGCAAGATGACAGGCATCATGGAAGAACCGATAACCGTCTTCAAGAAGCTGCCAGCGACCAAAGCACGCCTGAAGCATATCGTAGAGACTTTCGAACAGACTTATGGCAGCCAGCCTACGTATATCGCCAGAGCACCAGGGAGGGTGAGTATGTGCCTTTGTTATGCACTCCCGCCTCATTGACAATCTTCTTCATTGTATTGCTGTTCTTCTCTCTGCTCTATCGTCAGGTGTCTATAATCGGAGGTACATCATGATGATCGAGCTTGTACAATGTCTGCAACCGCACAGGTGCTCGGAAGCTGACTTATGGGTTGGCTGTGCAAACAGAACACATCGACTATGCAGGTCTGTGGTCTAGCTACATCCTTGAGATTCTCCCTCTTCTTGCTGACTTAACGGTTGTATCAGGTCTATCGGTCATGCCAGCGGCAATTGACCGCGATGTCATTCAAGCATGCACTGCAACACCTTCCAAGGATGGTAAATCGAGAGTGCACATATCGAACGTGAATGGAAAATTCAAAGCGGAAGAATTTGAGTTTCAGCCTGGGAAGGAGGGACCTGCCATAGATCCTAAGCATCACAGGTAAGAAGCGCTCGCCAATACGGCCGCTTGGATCAATGCTAATTTGGGTGCACGCCGCCTAGTTGGGTCAATTACTTCAAGGCAGGTATGAAGGTTAGTCTTACCGTCGCGAGGACTCCCATGGCAGCCGTCAAAGCTGAGGTTGCTTCCTTCATACCTTCGCAGGGGGCCCTCGGTTACATGTCAGCACAAAACAGCAATGTAGCCATCGAACTTCACATTCTGGTCGATGGTAATGTTCCACCTGGAGGAGGCCTGTCGTCAAGTGCAGCAATGGTAGTCTCGTCGGCGATAGCCACCTTGAAAGCATTCAAAGCGATAGAGTCGACTACGCAAGGGGAATTGGCTACAATAGCTATTGACAGCGGTCAGTCGTCTCCACCATGAGTGTGCTGCTTTTAAAGACGCCGTGAGACTGACATTTCGCCTCTAGAGCGCCTTGTCGGTGTGAATTCTGGAGGAATGGACCAGTCTGCCAGTATATTCAGTCGCGAGAATGCTCTTTTGAACATGTAAGTCATCGCAACCGAGAGCATAGAAAGGAAACAGAAGAGTAGATTGCTAAGCTTTCATTATTACAACAACAGCGGTTTCGTGCCCAAGCTCGTGGCTACTCTCGTCCCCATACCCACAACCAAGCCAGCCATCACCTACGTGATAGCCAACAGTCTCGTGACATCCGAAAAGCAAGTTACTGCCAAGTATAATTACAATTTGCGCGTGGTGGAGATGCGAGTGATAGCCCGCTTACTGTGTAATTACCTCAAGCTCGATATTCCGATGGAGTTGCCGACGTTGAAGCATGTCATGGATGCGTACTTTTCCTCCAGTGCAATGCACACGTCTTCTGATTTCTTGATTGAGCGCAAAAGAAGATTGAGTATCATGCTTGATATCGTGGAAGATGTCTTCGGAGACAAGAAAGAAGGATGTACATGGGAAGAAGTGTATGAGCGTCTAGGTGGAATGGACGAGAATAGCTTCAAGCAAGCATTCCACGCGGATTTCGAAATCGAGGCAGAGAAGTTACAACTATACAAGCGGGCAAAGCACATGGTAAGTAAAACTGTCCAATCCTGAGTACAGGCCAGGAGCGACTCACAAATAATGTCTTCACAGTACTCAGAAGCTGCCCGTGTGTACCAATACCGAGGACTTCTTGAGCAAGCCGGAGAGCATGACTCCGAGCTGGCTGCCAAGCTCGGTCACTTGATGGACGAAAGTCAAGCGAGTTGCAGGGATCTGTTCAACTGTTCATGCCCGGAAATAGACGAGATCTGCACCATTGCAAGGAAGTCAGGTAGTTTGGGGAGTAGATTATCGGGAGCTGGATGGGGTGGTTGCACAGTGAGTACTGCCTATGGCGAAAATGCCAGAGCTTGAATCTGGAAGTAAGGAGCTGAGAAGTCGGCTCTCTATAGGTGCATCTTGTTCTCGAAGACCGACAAGAAGAGCTTATGCAGGCATTGCGAAAGGAGTACTACGCGAAGCACTTCCCGAAGCTGTCGGAGGAGGAACTACAGGAAGCGATATTCGCCACGAAACCAGAAGAGGGTGCTTGTCTGTACGATCTGAGCACCTGAGGACGTTATAGATGATTACTTGACAGCGTGAAATACGAGCTCCAATCCGGCAACCGTCTCCTGCAGTAGTCCGGGTAGCACTGACCGGCTGGTGCGATATGTCCCGCCATCGTTACACTGTTGCCCCGTCGCCTGCTTCAATGCTTTCGCTAGCTTCAGACTTTTCCTGATAATCTCCCCATATCTTGCCCGCCATCATTATAAACAGAAGAGCTGGCAAGTGTACCAAGCTGACAAAGAAGAGAGATCTAGCGCTTGCGTCTCTAGGATCTTTGTCTGTAGCTCTGGCGCCAGGTGCGACAGCCGGTAGACCTGATTCTTTTGCTTTTTGTAGACTTGCTTTACTTCCTGCTCTCCAGAACTTCCATGCGCATACTCCCAGTGCTCCACTTGGGATGAGTGTAGCTAAGCCGACTGCCCAGCTTGTCAAGCCGACCATAGGTGCAGCAACACCCGCGGCCAGAGCGCCTGCTACTGTCCATCTCAGACTGACACGAGCGTTCATAGCGGGATTGAGAGCCGATAACATTCTGTATCCACCTCTTGCATATTCACTTCGAATAGTCCAACTTAAACTGTTGAAGTGCGGAAATTGCCATGCGAAGAGGATCAGTGCTAACACCCATGCACCTGCTTGCCCGCTGAAGGGATCCAATGAGTTTGTGCATGCTGCCCATCCCATAAGCGGTGGTATACCTCCTACTAGAGCTCCTATCCAGGTGTTGACGACAGACAAGCGCTTGAGAGGTGTATATACGCCAGCATAGAGGATGATGTTGAGCAATCCAAGAGACGCAGTGAGAGGGTTCACGCAGCCATAAAGAAGGGCGACACCGCTGACTGCAGTGACTGAACCAAAGTTGAAAGCGTGTAGAGGTGAGATAAGATGAGAAGGAAGAGGTCGTTTCGCTGTTCGTGGCATTTGGGCATCGTAAGGAATTTCAATAAGCTGATTGAAGGTATTTGCAGAAGCTGAACAGAGCGCTGTACCAGCTGCAGTAGCTAAGAGCGTTGTAACACGGAAGTCGTTCAGTGCCGAGGACGCTGAAGTTGCTGATGTAGCGGAAGGTGCAAGGTCTCCTGCATTCGACAAAGCACTACTAATAGCTGTAGAGCCGAAAGTATCTTGCACTAGAGCGTCCATTGCCAACTGAGCAGCAGCAGGATCCGTGGGACACATAGCATATCCAGCCATAGCAGTGAGCACAATCCATGCTGATAGTCTTCCCTTTGCTAATTGCTTGTATATCGAGAGGTAGGAAGATATGCTTCTGCTTGAGGCTGATGGAAGCGGCCGCCATGCATCTGTCGGGGTAGCTATTGGCGGAATCGCAGCGAGATCGCGCCCGATGTTTTGGAGCGGTACATCTAAAGATGCTGCAGTACTACTTGAGGAAGCAGATATCATGTCCGCGGTAGTGTCTCCTGCCCGTTGCTTCCCAGCTGCTCCTGTAGTCGGATCCGATCTCATGAAGCTTTGCTTGAAAAAGCTGGACAGCGGTTTCGAAGCACCACCGAGGCTTGATGCAGGAACAGCATTGCTGCTGATTGCTGGTGTTGATGGTGATTCTCCAGTTCTAAATGCTGTGGCTTCGCTTGTAGCAGCTGTTGCCGATGCTGAACTTGCAGCTGCCGAAGTGCTCTGATATCCACGCCAGAGAATTGAAGAAGACGACGACGGCGAGGAAGAGGACAACTGGCTGGCTTTCACCCAATCACGGCGTGGTGGTAGAGATGTTCTCGAGTATCCCTTCGAGCACGTACAGCAGCATAGCGATAAGCTGCGGCTCTGCATCTTGAAAGCCTGACTTGTCGACTGCATCGTGGCTGATTCGGAACTCCGTCAAGCCAGTTGAACTTTACTTTGGCACGCCACGGAGAAAAGCATTTCTATGGGCAACATTGGTTACATATTGGCGAGATATCCATTGACTATGCTACATCTGGTCTATGCTAAGAAGTCGCTATGCTGAACTGTCACTCAGTCAGGAAGAAGTCTCGCATTCTACGCAGAGCTGGCGCTATCACAGCAGACATGAAAGTTGGTACAAGAAGGAAGCCGCTATAACAATGCAACAATTTAGCTATTATACTTTCCCCGAGAGTGATCATGGTCGCTACTCACTGCACTTCGTCATCCTCTCGATATTCCTCAACCTGCAAGCCGGCTTCGCGCAGGTTCTTACACAAGGAATCTACTTCCGAGGAGAATAGCTCTGCACCTCCAACGAATATCAAGAAGCTTAATTTCCGTGTCAGCTTCTGCCACATTTCGACTGCCTGCGTAGCAAGAGTCGTGCTTACTTTGGGTTTTTTTGGCCAAGTTTCTCAGCAGTCGTTCTGATCCTCGCGAGCGAAGAAACGGACGAGTCTGCATCTGGCACTTTCTTCAGTGCAAGCTGTGACATTGTATAGAGATCTGTATACTCACCCAACGCTGGAGAGAAATATGGGTGTTTTCGACCCATCTTTGCTATACTGCCTTCATCTTCTGCATCTTCAGCTTTGGCGTATCGGTCAACAGTGCATGTATACGCAGCCGCAGCTGCCCTTAGCATAGTAGGATGTACTGAAGAGGATAATTCATCAGTATTCGATTCCCCTGCTTCACAAGTCCGAGCAATCTCATGCTTACTGATATCAAAGTAGACGGTCTCTTTGTAGTCATGTGAAAAAGTCAAATCCGCCCAAGGGCTATAAAAGCAAGCCGCAGCAGGCATGACGATCTCATCTGGTCGTTCATCCTTCCCGGCCATTTTAGCGAGGTATTGCATCAATGCAAGTGCTAGCCCAGCACCTGCTGAATCCCCAGCTACTGCTATGCGCTTGTATCCTTTTCGAATTAAGTAGGCATACCCCGTGATCGTGTCTTGGAGAGCTGCTGGAAAGGCTCGGTCTACTGTTACTGACTTGCGGTAGTTGATACCTAAGACTGGTAGGGAGGTCATGCGGGCTATGTCATATACTCTACTCGCTTCGAGAGGATGGCCTGAGGAGAAAGCAGCTCGTCAGTATAAGCAGTTACAGAAGCAGTTGACGATTGAAGGGCACCTGTGATATATCCACCTCCTACAAGGTACATGACAACCTCAATACCACCCTGTTGTGGTTCTTTCTTGATATTATTCGACTTTATCCAAAAAGCAGCCAGGTAGTCCTGAGGTCTGATAAGTCCAGCAGGATCGACAGATTCATCCTGTATCCATTTATCTTCTTCTTCTTTACTTGAGAAGGCCGCATTCGTCGGTTGGATAGATGTTCCTCTGCTGTACCATAACTTAGCAGGAATGGGTATGCTTCGGTCGTCAAGCGGTGTTGAAGGCGGCGGCAAGCCAAAAGTCACCGACCTGTGGAAAGCATCCTCAGTCTTTCCCAGCTTATCGAAGCAAGTTTCAGTGATCTCACCAGACTGATCTTGCTAATAATGGATAAGTGACCCTCTGCCATAAAGTCCAAGAAGGTCTTCTAGGAAGTATAGCCGGTCCCAGAGCATCGCCCCACTGCTTAGGTAGCAGCTCGAAGAGGAGCACCAGCCCAACCCATTGCGGGATCGTCGCGAGTACCCATACTACCCGTACATATCGATATATGAGAGAAGCCAAACCAGCCGGCGGTATCAAGCGCTCGAGTGGCGGAATACAAGGTCGCCAAGGTGAGAGTGGTATCGGAGCGTAGTCGCGAGCTACGCCTGTTTAAATCATGTCAGACCGGTTTAAAAGCTCCTCAGAGGGCAAGCCTTACCTCTTTCAGAGCTCCTTGTCGCATTTTTTGGGTCCAAGAAGGCATACCCAGATTCCATCTCGAGATCGCCCTTCTTATGTGACAATGGACGGAGACGATCTTCTGGCAGGAGCTTGAGGTAGCCAGATCGGAAGTGTTCACCAGGCCAGCATGACGATAAACTGTCCCGTCACAGCTGTAGAAGCTTGAAATAGGGAAGAAACCATGTCCATTGTCGCGGTCGATGATGCGCACACCGAGCTTCATCTCGATCATCCTCCCGTCAGGCCGGCTTCTTCCAGTATCAACTGCATGAAGAACAGTAGAAGTCAAGCATGATATCCTTCAAGCCTCACGATGAGCCCCTCTTCACTCTGGTGTCTATCTACAGCTTGCTCGGCGTTGTCGCTTTGCTCGCTGTAGCTCATTTCTCCGGGATGGCTCTGCTGCCCGCGAAGACACGAAAGTTTGACCATGCTGTCTTCGTTTGGCTTGTATGTCATTGATATTGGTGCTCGTTATATGATGACACTATACTGATGCTGTGAAAGTGCAGGTCTTCGATTCCCTGATTCACTTGTATGTCTTCGCATAACCTCGTTGACCCCGCAAAAGCCGGGGAGTACACCGACAGGTGACTAATTATACTGGCTTCGTAGTATCTTCGAAGGTGCTTTCTTGTACAACAGTCTATATGGCAAGACAGTATTCAAAGGCGTAGGCTGGTCAGCCGAGCTATGTGAGTTCCGCACCTTCGGCCCATCTCCAAAGTCACATGATCTAACACAAGTGCCTCCTCAAACAGGGAAAGAATACGCAAAGGTAGCTTCATCATACAGGGTATGCTAGTTCAGCGGCAGCTTACTGGTAGGCATACACAGGCCGATGTCCGATGGGGAAATGCCGATGCTACTGTAGTCTCACTGGAGATATTGACCGTCTTCATCGGCGGTCCTCTGGCTCTATATTGCGCATATCTCCTCACAAGAGACAGCATGCACAGACATCCTTGGCTTCTCATCTTGAGTACGGGAGAGCTATATGGAGGGTAAGCATCTACACAAACAAATTTTGGGGCGTTCTGACTCGAAGTACTGAACACCTGGCTCTCACTTAGCTGGATGACATTTTGCCCCGAAGTATGTCTAATCCTGGTCCTTTGCAGGAGGATGTGCCACTACACAGACTGATAACATCTCTTGTCCGCCCTATGCAGTGGCTTACTGGGTCAAAGAATCTCCGCACCGACAACTTCCTTCATCTGTGGATCTACCTTGCTGTAGGTCGACCCCCTGATACTCTCGACGACAAATAAAAGACTGATTGATCTTTCCCCCCCTCTTTCCAGCTCATGAACGGTAAATTATAGCAGTGGCTGCAAAGGCTTTCACGTTCGTATGGCTGATCGTGATTCCGGCACATCTTGCAGGATTGTGGGTTATAATCCCGTTCGGCATCATGGTCGATTCGTATCGCGCCATCATGAAGGCTTTCAAGGTATCCAAGCAGCACATGCGAGTGGCCAAGGGCAAGTAAGCTAGTTAGAAAGGCGATGAAAAGCAGCTCGAAGTGTGACAAAAGCAAGCGTGTCGGAATCTCCCGGGCCGAGTGGGCTGTGACCGATATTGGACAGGTGGTTGACCAGCTCTGCACAAGCTATGACCGAACCTGCCTTTGGTACACGGGTTCCAGACACCGAATCTGAGCCTGTATCCGTTACCTTATACAATTGTGGCAGATCTCTGGAATATCATGAAAAGGTCTACCTTCTCTACGGTCCACGTCCACCCAAGTTTCTCATCCACGTCTATATGCTTACAAGCCAGCCGAGATTGTGTCTATCGCTGCCCAGGCCATGCTGTTGCCGTTATGCCTCACTAACCCTTGAAGGCTCCCATCGCAGCATTGGCGGCTGCACTACCAAGACTAGCACCGAATCCGAATTCACCAGCTTTGGCGAGGCCTCCAGCTACTTGTTTCCCGTGATGGTGTTCTGATGATAGCCAAGCTGTTAGCAATTGCTTTCCAGCATGGACAACGGAAAGGCACGCTGTGGGAAAATGAATCAGAAGGTTGTCCACTGACCTTGTTCGGGCGCTGGTTGTGCCGGTGGTGCTGCTTGTGGCTGCTGCTGCTGCTGTGGAGGTGGAGCGCCGCCTTGTGCCGCTTGGGATTGATCACCTGGGAGAGGCTGCTTTTGCTTCTCGATAGCTCTGTGAATGTGGTCCATGGTAGCTCTCACTTCTGTATTTGTCAGACTTTTCAGATCCGTCTCGGTCGAGTTGTATAGCTAGCGTATATACGGTAGGAAGAGTAGGTGCTGGATCAGGAATGGTTGGAAGAGCACGGCTCTCATTAAGATATGACGGAGCGGAGCATTCGAAAGATGAGGGGAGGCTCTTTTATTCCAGGAGTAGAGAGTACGTGTGCCAGATAGTCGATGTCATCGCTACCGATCTATTCATAGACGTCGCTTATAATAGAGGGTACTATAGAAACGTGACTTTGAATGTGGCAAAACCAAGACACGGCTGTTTGGATTGAAATGCTGGAGGCGTTCAGTTGCTGCCATATGGCACAGCGGGCGCCTGCTGCGCTAGAGGTCTGCAAGTACATGAAGCGTGTCTGATTCAGGTAACAGCAGATTGATTTATGTATACAGCGAAGCGAGTACCGGTATAATAGTCGCAGCTGGAAGGGCGTGAAGAAAGACACTTGTATATTAGAACAACAACAAAGCTGGATGACTGCCCAAGTCCAGCCCCAGTCGACCGTGTGCACTCCTCCAACATAATGTGGTACTCCAGACCCAACGTATCCTTCTGCTTTTCCACGAGTGCTTCAGGAAGTGCGCAACGGAAGATCGATGGAACTCTGAATTTTCAAGTAAGCTGACTTGATTTCTGAGTAGCATCAGTAGATTGTGTCTCCATATCATCTGCTTTCCTCTTCTTGGCCTTCTTATTGCTGCTCGTTAAAGTCTTCTCATCTTGCTTTACCAGGGCATCGTCATCAGCTTGTGTAGCTTTGCTTTTTGTGACATTTTTTGCAAAAGCTTCGCTTTGATTTGCAGTAAGCTTTACGTTATCCTTCTCTACTACCTGCGTTGAAGAAGGACCTTGAGCAACTTCGCCTTCTTCTCCTTCATCGGTACTTTTCTTGTGTTTCCTCTTCTTTGGCGTCCGACTCCTACTTTTCTTAGCTGGTGGTAATTGAATAGTATACTCTTTAGGTCCTTTATTTGCAGATGATTTGAGGTAGGTCTCGTACTCAGTCAATTTGCATGTAGATAGGATGATCTTCATGTATGGTGTATGTTTCTTCTTCGGACTGGCAGAACGAAAATCAGACAACAGGTCAGGCGGTGTCACATGATAAGAAAAGCACAGGGGGTGAACTGACCGCTTCTTAGCCCTTATTACATGCGTATGAATAGCGTCATTCAAGCTCTTGGCGGCTTTAATCTTGCTTTTAACAAGATCAGCTTCGACTTTTGAGCTTTCTCGAGCTTCGTCGTCTTCGTCTCCATTATCGTCATCCTCAGAATCAGAGGAAGGACTGTCCGCGTCTTCGTTATTATTGCTGGACGTAGATGCGCCTGGCAGCCTTTCGTATGCGTCCAGTATGTTGTATTGGTATACTCTGAGAAGAGGTCGTTGTCTCTTCTTGTGCTTGGCTGTAGTCGAGGTATCCTTCGACGTACTAGCAACTGCTACATCTACCTGAGCTTCAGCAGCAGTCTGTTCATTTGTAGCTTGAGCTTCGACTTGGTCCGCCTCGTCTTCCTCTTCCTCTCTAGCCCTCTTCTTGCCCTTCTTAGTACTTTTCTCATTCTTTTTCGCTAGTTTCTTCCGCAATTTCTCATCTTCCAGTCTCCAAGATTCCTTTTGATGGTTCTCAAATTCTCTCTTGATGATCTCCACGACAGATATGAGTTTGCATAAACCAGCATGGCTGTTTTTCGCTACGATAGAGGTAGTAGCTGTGCTACTTGAATTGGAAGGTGACGGTAGAGTGTGTAGGATCAGAGGGGCGGATGAAGGATCTGAGAGATGGAGGAGCGAGGATGAGACGATGGTCTGGATTGACGTGGAGGATGTGATGCGGACACTAGGCCAGGCAAGGGATGGATCTGTCGTACTCGCAGTATTTGCGGAAGTGGCAGTCTTCGAGTTCGACATGATCGTAGTTTCTTCAAATGACAGTTACACTCGTCCAGCGCAGCAGTATAGTATGTTCAGGTCATCATCATCTCATAGGATGTATCGTGTGTTGAAGGATGAAGTCATGGCAAATACTCGTGCTTAGTTAAGTGGAAGTGGATAACCGCAAGACAAGTAGAGGTGAATCAATATCATGTCCTCAAGCCCGTGCATGGAGGATGATCGAGAAAGTCAAGAGGCCGTCGAGATGTAGCTTTTCCTCTTTGCTTTCCCTCTACCTTGGAACACAGTCACCTACCTATACCTGCGGACTGCATCTTCATTGATTCACTACCATGGCACTTGCTCATACGTTCATCACTCCCCTTCAACGTCTGAACCACGCTGCACGCGCCTCCTCTTTCCTGCTCTCTTTTCAGCACATGCAATAACCGAGGAACACGACCGTCCTGACGAGGAACGACCGAGTACTACGCCTTTCACTGACTTCCCTTTCGCTTCTTGACCAGATCAGGAATGTGCATTGCATAGACTTTATTGACTGCTGAGAGCTGCAGCGTACTCTACTTTACCACAGCCTACCTATCTCGCTCTCTTTTCTACCTGGCTGGCTGCTGGAGACTGCCATGCAGGAGGCTACTGAACGACATCAGAGTAAGACGCCATAGGGCAGAACTCACTACGTCAACAGCCGCCTACTGCAATCTATAATGCTCAAACGACTCAGCGCAACGCTGGCACCCAACTCATCCTCATCCACCATATCACCCTCGCACAGCAGCGCCTCAAGCTTGGATCGCAACATTCCAACATCATCAACGGCATCAACCTATCATCACCACTATGCATCTCATCATTCCGCATCACTCAATACACCTTCCATCCACGACATCAACACATACCCTCGTCCTTCGGGGATGTCGACGCCCTATTCGAGCAGTGCTCCTGATCTGTCACCTGGACTAGGATACTTTGGCGTACTTCCTTCCTCTTCAGCGAGTAGTAACGGCGGTGGACTATCGCCTTCACTCCAATCAACATCACGCAATGTTAGTCCAGCTCAATCTCCCAGACTCGAGATGCGATCGTTGCCATCAACGACGGCTCCAGACAATCCCAACTATGCAAGCAGTACACCACCAGTTCCGATCGATAGGCCGACACTACAGAAATCGTTGAGATGCTTGGAAACCTTGCTGGTCACTATGGATGAATACAGAGAATTGAGTGTTAGAATGGCAAAAGTGGAGAAGAGATTGGCTAAAGCTGGAAGGGAGTTGGCTTCGAGTATGACGGAAGAGAAGGGGTCGAGTAGTAGCAAAGGCAAAGACAGAGGACCGTATTCAATTCGTGAGTCACGACGGCAGTTTTCCGATGCGACAAGGTGCCCAGCTTAACCGACATTGACGGCTTCGATTGTGCTTTCTCTGCTTTGGCAGTTCAAGCCCTTCATACTACTTCAAATCTATTCGAATCCCTATCTGATGTATCGACCAAGTTCAGCCGTCATCTTAGCAAAGAATACGACCTGATAAACGATCTAACAGGCAAGTCATTCAAGAAGATAGCAAAAGAAGAACGAACGCAAGATGATCTGATCGAATCATTAGATTCAAAGCTTAAGAAAGCAAATTATACATATGACAAGAAGATTCGTTCTTCTATACCTGGTGGTGGTTTGGGAGGACCATCAAGTAATGGCCCAAACACAATCCAGAATGTTCACGAACAATTTGTACCTATCTTGTCGTCACTGACTGAAGACATAAAGAAAACAAAGTACAATCATGGTATTAATATGTTTGTCAAAAGAGAAGAAATAGTAAAAGAGACAAGTAAGACACTCACCTGTTTATCTGAGATTGAATTTAGGAAGAATTGTGAGCTAGTCAAGAAATTAGGGGGATATATTGGGAACATACTTGCTATACAAGCTTTATTGGGCCCTTCTCCTGGTGGTGGTGGTGGTAGTAATCCGGCAAATGGAAGTGGCGGAAAGGGAGAAATGCCGAATTATTGGCCTCCTGAGTTGCAAGATCCGGACGAATTTGGCAGGGTAGCTGAGGAGCCACAAGAAAAGTCCTCACAGGATATGCAAGAATATCAAGGACATGTACACCCATTGGCTTCTACCCGACCTTCTTCTTCCGAAGACCCGGCGAGCGCTGAACAACAGCAATACCACAATGTGACAGGAGGCAGATCTCTGGATGACCTCCTGCCGCCTCGAGCACCATTCACTCTGCATCCGACTCAGCCTGGATATGACCGTCTACGCAAAGGCAGTGACGCTTCGACGGCGAGCTCAAATGCTCAACGAAACTTACCTCCGCCTACGCATCGTTCATATTCGAACATAAGCAATGGAAGCAGCACAACAACTACGACTTCTAGATCTATAAGCCTCAATCACCTTGCTGATCATGCATCGTCCGAACATAGTACGAATGGTATCAGCAATGAGAAATATGGCAGTATCTCGGCTGGAAGAGGTGTAGAAGGTGGGACTGGAAACAATGCAGGACAAAGATCCGTTTCGTTCCCTGTTGAACAGATGGCCCGACCATCGAGTGAAGCAATGGACCATGATGCTACTGTCACGATGAGGAACATACATTCGAAACCTACAGTCGATACCTCCTTCTTTCCATCTTCAAACTCATCAGTAGAATCGCCTCGTGATCCAGCTTCCAGACGTGGCACTGGAGACTTGCAGAATGGTATGACTAGAGAGACTAGTAGAGATATACCGTCCAAAGAGCCGTCACCTACACTGAAGTCGCAAACGGGAGCAAGGACACCGGCTCTTCAACCTGCTTTAAGCTATTCTCCATCACAATCGGGCAGAGTTGGCTACTTCAGCGAGAAGCATGCACGTCAGATCAGAGAGGAATCAGAGGAAGTCGACGCCTATCCGAAACACCGACAGGATGATGGTAATGAAGGTGGTAACACAGAGGAGTATACGATAGCGCGGAAGATGCCTGCTGGATTCGTTGTTGAAGAACATTCGCCTGAACAGTACTCACATCATCATAAAAGGCAGGAGAGAGAACATCCGAGTTCGCGTCAGTCTAGATCATCCGAGATGAGATCTAGTCCCGAATCAGCGAGTCTGGGCGATAGCCCAACACTAAGCCTGGGTGGCACCACTGGAGCCAATACTTCTACTACTTCTTATTCTCGAAATTTGAACGAGTCGTATGCTAGTCCTCCTTTACATCAGATTTCTCACGGCAAAGATAGAGAATATCGATCTAGAAGCGGTGAAGTCGGCAAGGATGGAAAAGAGGTAGTCTCCAGTAGTCTTAGTGATAAGGCAGGCGCGCAACTGAAAAGATCGCTCTCAATCGAAAGTACAGCTTCTGAACAGAGCTTCGTTGCACGGATGAAGGCTAGATACGCCGAAGAGAAAGAAGCTCGACGTGCTTCTAAACAACAGCACCAGCACACCTCTTCAGGAAATGACCACATACATCACACCTCTTCCACTTCTACGTCTAGTGATGCTAGACCATCAGGAAGGAGGGTCTCTACTATTGCACAGAAATGGGAGGAAAAGTCTTTGAACGGCGGCCCGTCCATCTCAGGAATGGCTGCTCTGGGTACCGGCAGACCCGCACACCACCATCAACATCGAGCTTCCATGCCTGTAGTACCTTCCATGACGACATCAAACAAACATTGGTCTTCCTCTTCTGTTTCATCTTCACCTCATCACACTGGAAGCGGCGGCAATGCTGGCAGCAAACCGGACATGCCGAGATATAGTAGCGCTGGCGCTACAGTAGGCACGAAGGAAAGTCATCCGTCTGTTTGTGGATGCGAAGAGTGCGCTAGAGATGGATATGCTAGTCCGTCCAGAGAGCATGGGATCGCTCATAGGGGACCGGCGGGCAGAAGAGTGAGCTTGCCTCCTGGCCATCATTGATATACGTCAAACGCCTTGTTCATTCTGTAAGAGTGCCGGTGAAAGATTATCATCTTGTGTATGCGGAATATTTTGACTATAGCCTCGTTGTGCATTCGCTTGCAGGTATCGCGCAACTGTGTTCATATGTATTTTGCCTTGCTTGCACCTTCCTTCGACTTAAGGTGTTATGTAGACTGCGTCGCAGCAGAAACATTGCCATTTTCACCAAGCGCGAACAGCTGTTTTGCAGCGAATTTGATGCACAGACCGAGCATAGCGATTGAGAAGCCTGCTAGATCTCCTTGCAGCAGGACTAAGTGTCGATGGAAGCAGAATGAGCTGTTGTCTCGTGAATCTTTAGCAGAACGATAAAGGGGCTGTCCTCTCACCCGACAATGCCACGCTACGATTGACGAGCTCCAGCCCAGTTGACAGCAGGTATTCCACATCAACATTCAATCTTCCATACTGCCATAGATCGATAGACCTGTTGAACGAGTGTGAAGTCAGACCTTGTGGCCATATGAGAGTCAGAGACATGAAGAAGAGTCTTGTTATGCTGGATAAGAATATAACTTCGGGAACAAGTGACCATCTAATCAGACACAATTGGTGGAGATTAGCAACGAAGCCCTTGATTTGCCAATAGGAGCTTGCTCGAGCCCGTAGAGAATAGTTGAGACTCACTTGAGGCCCTTCGTGGAAATAGAGGGACTGCATGCAGCTATCGATAAGCAATGCGTAGCCAGTATGGCTGTAGGGGTTTTTCGTACGTAGCTCAGCGCAAGGCAGCGTGAACGCCCATTCTTCTCTTTCGCGAGAATTACTTACTGAGTACTTGGGGTGCTATAGAGTCGCTCGGAATCTCGAAGCTGTTGCGAGTTTGCAGCACTGCGTGACAGAGGTCAATGAGCTTACTTGTAGGGTCAGCATAACTTCAGAGCCTTGCGCACAATCCTTAGACCATGTCAAATCTATCGGGCATCTACATTCAGCATACAATGCGTAGGAAAGCCGTGCAGCTAAAAGACTTCCAGCGAATACTCACATACATCAGCCAACGTGACCACGAAAGCCAGCTTGAGCAGATGGTGTTTCCGCTTCTCCAGGTTGTACATCACGTGGCGATAGACGGACTTCTTAGCCAGCAACAGGTCAATGAACACAGATAGGGTGTCATTCTCAATGTATGGATCGCAGAATGCTTTGCATGCTGCCTGCGTCACGCGCAAGTCAAATCAGATTGGCCGCATGTACAGTGCATTGTGCCGGACTTTACGCACGCAAGTCTGCAAAGCATACTCGGATTTGCCGAGCTTGTTGATGAGAGACGGGACACATTCGCCGCAATGTACGCAGATGTAAGATGGAAGTGGAGTGGTCATGTATAGTAGCAGTAGTAGGCTGATTAATCTGAGATCCTGGACTGATTGGTGTGTGTCAGATCAGTGTCGCAGGCTGATAAAGAAAAAGCAAGAATAAGGCGGGCCGATCATCATCATCATCAAGCTCGGCCGAGAGAGAAGGAAAGCACATGACAGGCCAGATACGACACGCAAGCTTGAATTCCTGGATGAAAGTACTGGTTGAACATGTTCATTAGACCATTCCTCACATCAACATCACCGTAGTGCATCGCCATTATGCCTAAACGACCATTCAGACCCGGCCTCACCAGCCAGCCGAGCGAAGAGAACGACATCGTCAAAGCAAGCAGTCAGCCTATTCTGGAAGCTGCAACGATGAGAGGACAGGCTGGCCACACTGCTACGACTACTGGCATGACTGTGGATGCAGAGAATGGTGCGATAGTGGCCAATGCTGCTGCCGGTGCACCTGGCAACTCTGCAGACGATGATGACGAGCGCTCTTCACTGCTGGGAAAGTCGCGGAAGATGGTGAGTTGAGTCTCTGTTGCATATCGTAGATCATCCTGGAGACATCGAAGCTGCAGGCTATGAGCAGCGGCACGCTGTCTATAAGCTGGCAGCCGTGCTGCTCAGAATACATACGTGCAGAAGGCTGCCGATCGTCAATTGTCGAGGCAGTAGCGGGATGATCTGCATGGTGTGCCGACCCAAGTGAAACATCTTACTGACAGTGATCAATACCATCTTCTTGTCTTCTACATTTCAGCCCTGGTACCGACGCCCGCACCCCGGCTACGTGAGCTTGCATTATCTACACACTATCATCAGGCCACTGAAGCTGATATTGAAGATCTTGTTACTTCACCTTCCTAGATCCACGTCAGTATGCTCATTATGGCTGTAGGCATGGGTGTACTAGCAGCCGCGAAGATTGAGCAATATACGCAAGTCATCTGCCACCAGATAAACTCCGACATCATGGATTCGCATCCGAACGAAAGTCAAGAAGAGCTATTGCCAATCCTACTTTTAACACCTGAACAGTGTAGACATTCAACAAGCGTACAGAAGAAAGTTGCTCAACTCAATCTATTCGTCAATGTCATCATGGGTACTTTATGCATCGTCACTGCACCCTATCTGGGTGCTTTATCTGATAGGATTGGTAGAAAATTCTGTATTTCTATCAATGCTATGAGTATTGCATTAGGTGATCTGGTACTACTAGTCGTCTTGAGCTTCCCAAGCAAGATATCGTACTGGTGGGTACTGCTTTGTCCGTTCGTGGAAGGATTGTTTGCGGGAATGGGAGGTGGCCAATCCATCATGGGCGCATATGTAGGTTTTCTTCGGGGAGGAAAGCTGCTCTCAGATGGTGACTGATGATCTGATCTCTTCTCAGATCGGCGACTGCACCGGAGCAGGCTCAAGAGCAGGTACCTTCTCAATCATGATGGGAGTCGTCTTCGCAGGCATCGCGATAGGACCAGCCATCGGTTCATTGAGCATTCAAGTCACCGGCAATCCTCTAGCTCCCTTTTACATCGCTTTCATCGTGCATACTCTTCAATTCATACTGAATGCAACGATCATGCCCGAATCATTGTCTAAAGAGAAGCAGTCGAATGCAAGACGGATACGAGATGAAAAGAAGGAGAAAAAGAAAGAGGCCGATAGAGAAGCAACTTGGAAGGCCGAAAGAGAGTCTCATGGTGTCCTGAAGCGTAGTTGGCGACAAGTCAAGAATTTCTGCCGACCAGTAACTTCGGTTTTGGCTCCCCTTGCTCAGCTTGGTCCGAGAGAAAGGCAGGATGGTAGACTAGATTGGAGTCTGCCTGTCTTGGCGTTGACTACTGGCTTCTATACTATGATGATGGTGAGCAATGCCACAGAGTGCATGTCTACCATCCTTGAACGCTGACTTACATCTACGTGTCCCTGTGCAGTCCATCTACTCTGTCAAGATGCAATACGCCCAGCTAAAGTTTGGTTGGACCAGTGTCCAATTGGGTAACTTCTTGTCACTGGTCGGAGCTACAAGAATAGTAGCATTATGTGTAGCCATACCGCTACTTATCAAGCTCATTCGCAAGCCACACAAGGAGCCCGAGCGTGACCCCCATCCATCAGACGAAGGACGGTACAATGACGACGAAGAAACACAAGAAGCGGAATCTTCATCTTCTTCGGGCACTGCCCGAGATAACGCAAATGGAGTCAATGCTTCTGGATTTTCTAAACACGAGGATGAACAATGGGACGCACATAAGAAGCAGCATCGCCTGATACACGACTATAGTAAGCTGAAACTTCATTGGTCTATGGGAGTAGATCTGCTCTGCACCCGACAATTCGATTGACTGGCTTCATTGTAGAATTCGACCTGCGCTTAGCCCGAGTCTCCGTGCTCATCGACTTCATCTCATACGTGGCACTCTGCTTCACCGCAAACGTCTCCCAGTTTATTCTCTTCGTCATGCTTCAAGCGCTAGGATCAGGCGCAAATCCGGCTTTGTCAAGCTTGTGTTTGATGTTTGCGGATCCAAATGAAACCGGAAGCCTGATGGGCGCTCTTTCGGTACTTCAAATCATATTTGCGCAAGTCTTTGGCCCTATAATCTTCAATGGCGTTTATTCGTGAGTATCAATTTTGCGAGATATCCCTTGGCAGGACGCAAAGTGCAGAAGCTGATCAGTCATCTTTCCTTTTGGCAGCGCAACTGTTGACACATGGCCGGAAGCCTTCTTTGTTGTCGGAGCTTGCACTTTCGCTCTCACCTTCATATGTCTGCTATTTGTACGCGTCAGGCGACCAAACTGGAACGGCTATAGCAAAGATCCAAACGAAGAAGAGCCTCTCTCAAGCGACTTCCTTGCGGCATAATTCGTCCCATCTAGGTCAAGCACCTATGTCCAAATATGTCTACACATGAAGATGGAACGAAGCTCTAGATCAGACTTAATAATGTAATATCGACACACACGCAACAATTTCAGCAATTATTCAAGCAGGCGTTCCGCGGTCTCGGACGATCCCAACTATTTTATCAGCAGATTCTTCTTCAAGCCTTCCTTCACTTTGCGTATACAAGCTGTGCCTGCTTCTTCAAGATTTCTTGGAGCGCTTTCGCAAGCGCCTCATAATCGCTGATCTCGTTGTATATTTGGGCTGGAAATCAAAACGGTCACACCGTATCGTGATCACATAGACCGGGCAGATAACGAATATAATTAATTTTGTACTAGTCAGTAAATAGGTAGAAAATCTTGGTGTAGTGTTACGCAATCTTGCATGCGAATACTTTGCTTTCATGAGATCTAGTACTCACCGGCGATGCGGACGTAAATCTTGCCAGCGTACGGATAGCAAGGCGCAGAAATGTTATATTTGTCTAACAAGGTGTCGACGAGTACCTGTGCTAGCTTTCCATGCTCTTCGGGTGGCACAGTTATAGGGAGCTCAATATTGGTCTGTGTAATTCAGGATCGTCTCATAACATCAGCCGGTGTTCCATGCGCTAAGGTTGCGATAGTCTAGCCAAGTGCTTACCATGCAGGCCACTAGTGATTGCTCAGAGTTCTCCATGTAAGACGTTCCCAAAGTATTAGCGAGCAAAGAGGCCCCTTCCAGCACTAGAGCATGATTATATTGCATTATGCGTTCTTCGCCTCCGCAGAATTCTCTAAACTTGAGGGCTATTACGCGAGGTGCAAATTGTCAGCCTCGGCAGGTGATTCGGTACGAAAATGGCATACCGTCAGTGATAGAGAAGATGTTGCTGAAATCTTGAGTACCGGTGAAGGAGAAGCACTGCTTATATGTGGAAGGCGAGTCGACCGTCTTTGCCTGCCTCGAAGGGGCATACCCAAACGATATGGGCACTGTAAATACAGAGTAAGACTCGTAAGTCTCGCGAAGACCTAAGAGTGCCTTACTGTAACTTACTTGTCTCGATCAAATGTTGATTCCTGCGCATCAATTGAAAATCAGTACCGGCCAAGCGACCGCCCTTTCCGTCAGCTACTCACCTTGGCGGTACCTGTATACAAGCAAACTTGCGAGTCAGCCTTTTTGAGGAAGTCGCTTTGGCCGTAAAGATTGCTCACATAGAGTACAGAGACACTCCGGGGAGCGAAGCACCATTTATGTACATTCGAAACCCAGAAATCTGGATCTGTCTGCTTCAAGTTGACTGCCCTATGTCCCATGAGATGGGCTGCGTCCACCAAGCTGAGAATCCCATTATTTTTGAAGAGGGAACATAGTCGCTCCCAAGGTACGACAACGCCTGGCATCGAGCAGATAGCGTCTGTAAGTCCGAGACGTATACGACCACTATCACCAAGCTTGTTACGAGTTTCTTCGATGACTTGTTTCGTCTTGTTGACTATTTCTTCGTGGGTTACGGGCAGGGTAAATTCGACAGGTACGAGCTCCACGCCATAGTGATCGCGGACAAACATGAGGGTACTGCTGCAAGCACCGTATACGGCACTTGGATAGTATAGTATGTGATCGCCTTTCTGCCAGCGAAGACTTCGTAATATGGCATTCACTCCGGTGGTAGCGTTGAGAACGCTGTTGAAAGCAGTGATCAGTTAGAGACTAGCCATTCTGAACATGCGTTTGATGCAGTTGAAGCGTCTCACAATGATAGATCATCGGCATCGGCATGGAGCATCGGTGCGATGGCCTCTCTGACCTTTGGCAGTTCCTTGTAGTAGACCTGCTGCGCAAAACGATCCGGAGCTGCTTCATTTTTCTCTGCAAGTTGTGAATACGTATACTCATCAAGGGGCGTGTGCTGTGGTATCAGAATTGCAGGTAAAGATGACCTACCCATCCAGCGTAATTTGGCTTCTAGCACGGGTTTAGGGGTTGCTCCTCTTCCGCCATGATTGAGATTGATGTAGCCTTTCTCGAAGCAGAAGTATTTATCGCGCATTTCATGGCCGAAGTTTGGGAAGTCATGACCATTGGTCTGGTGATTGTTCTTAGTGGATCTATCGAGACTGGTAGGACGAACGATCTTCCCATCCATTTGACGTCTTCTATCGACTTCCAGATATTCTGCGTCAGCTTGTTCCCCGTTGCCGATCCACATATGAGATTTATCGCGGAGGAAAGCTTCGTAAGACCACAGTGAAGGTTCCAATTTAGTAAGAGGATCAGTCCAGATGTAGACGTCGGTGGGTACCAAAGTGGGCGCAGCGCTATCTAATTCTTCTTCTTGTGACTTCGGAGGCGGCGTCCTCGAGCCAGTCGTCGCGCGCCATGATGAAAGGAGGACAACTTGTACAGGCTGGCGTTCGTATTCCTGCGTAGGTATCATCGAGATCGTTGAGTATTTGTGAAAAGAAGTGCAGTCAGGCGAGTCAGTAAAGTCGAAGAAAAATTTAATTGTTGAGGCGGAGGACTGATGCCAAACACGACATACATCCCCTTCGAAGGTGTCGAGAAATTGGATATCGGAGGCGGTCAATCCTTTGACTACGCTACCCCGGACAGAGGCTTCGTCTTCATTCAAGTCGCGGCCCATCACTTGTTGCCCTTTGCTTGCGGGTATGACGGCAGGATAGTCGACACGTTTCACATGATGCCGTGTGTGAACCTAGGTAAATTAGTTTTTATTTTTTTTCGCGCGAAGTGTCGCAGGTGTGTGGTGTGTCGGCCGCGAACGATAATGACAGGTTAATATTGAGCTTTGGTCCTGCGGTCGACTAAGTTCAGAACGAATATATACCTTTAAGAGGGCATCAGCTATTTGAAGATGATCACTTGATGTTCCTATGACTCGTCGTAGAATTGCATCGTTCATCAGTGTTCCTGTATCAAATACTCCATGATAAGCTGAACGGAAAGTTGGAGCAGGCGGAGTTGCATGACTGGCTCACCGTAGAAGAAGCAGGCGAAGCTTTCAGGTTGAGGATCCATGATGAACACCGACTGGGTATCTAGTACAGAGTAGAGCAGAGGAAAGCCCTCAAAAAGATGTCCAAGTCAGTGTATATTTCCAATCCAGCCAGCCAGCCAGCGAGAGCCACGCGGTGTTCAAAGCGTGACTTGGAATCTTTCTCGATCATGTCGGCAATCATGCGCCATAGAGCGGATAGGACACGACAAGCACAGCACACAGCGGTCGCACTGCACTAGACTAGAGCAGTATAACCGTATCACGTTTCGACTGTTTGCAGCTATGGGCAAGTCTGGAAGACGCGTCCAGGCCAATGCCCGAACCCTGTCCTACGCTGTAAGACAGTACTTCCGTCCAGCACTGCGAGAGATTCAGCCTGCTGCTGCAGAGAACGGCAATTCGCTACTGCAAGGACCAGAAGCATCCACATCTAGGACAGTATTGGTGAATGGGCCACCGTCGCCCACACCAGATGACCAGCTCATCCCTACTCAGCCAGACTACCCTGGACCAAGCCAGCAACCATCAGAGAAAAGCCTGGGCAAACGAAAGCGCATAGAAAACGATAAAGGTGAAGATGAAGAGCAGCAGAACTCACGCACCTCGAAGTCAACAACGGACGTGCAGACTCGGTTTACACAGTCGAATATACCTCCAGCGCTGAAGAAATGTGCGTGCATTCTCCCTTTGGTGCAAGTCCAATTCTTGCGGGGTGTCCACAGTGCTGACTCTTTGGAAATTCTCATTTTCGGTCTTGCAGACTGGCATCAACGCTACCGTCTCTTTTCACGATATGATGAAGGTATACAGATGGATTATGACGGTGTGTACTTCTGTCATCCAGCTACTGTGAACTTGTACTGATTGTATGTCCATCAGGCTGGTTCAGCGTCACACCTGAAAATGTGGCGGCTCAGATAGCAGAACGATGTCGGTGAGTAGTGGTGCCGCCTCGTAATGAACCATGTGGTATCAGCAGACTGATTGACTTCTGTTACACTGCGCTAGCTGTAAAACCGTCGTAGATGCATTCTGCGGAGTTGGGGGCAACGCTATCCAATTTGCCATGACTTGCGAGAGAGGTCAGTGCATGCATCCTCCACTCCTGACCCGCTGAAAGTTTATCTCATACTGACACTGTCTAATGCCCTTGACTTTCTGTATGTAGTGATAGCTATCGACAACTCGCCGATCCGGCTGGCATGTGCACGAGCGAATGCCGAAATATACGGAGTAGAAGAGTACATCACTTTCATACAAGCAGACTATCTAGAATGGGCACAAGCACAAGCTTCAGCGACAGGATCAGAGAAAGAAGACATAGATGCAATCTTCATGTCGCCTCCGTGGGGCGGTATCTCATACCAAGAAGATGATGCTGAAACTCAAGATCCAGATCAGACGATATCTCTCCCCTCGACGGGTATAAACCATTCAACGATAGCAAATCTAGAATATGCAAGCTATCCTTTATCTCGCTTGTTGCCTAAACATGGCAAAGACCTCTTCGACATCTCACGCAAATTGACAAAGAACATAGCGTACTTCTTGCCTCGTAATTTAGACATCCACGAAGCTGCGGCACTGGTGGACCCCTCTGAAAAAGTGGAAGTCGAGGAAGAATGGATGGGTTCGAAGCTCAAAGCTCTCACTCTGTACTACGGCGATCTGGCAAAACAAGCATGACGAGGCAAAGAGGCTGAAGACTGCAAACTTGTAACTGCACATCTTCTGCAAGTAGCACAGTGATTTTCTAGCTTGATTGCATGCAATAGTGCAAAGATGACTGTCGTACACGCTCCGCCAACTTCTATACGATGAACTCATAATACAAAAATGCTCATAAATCCCTGTTCAACTGTCAATGCCAATGAACCCACGCATGGCAGAAAAGAAAACTATGTGGATGTGTCGTACAAGGTTGCGACGCATCTGGAGCGCTGCTAAATGCTGATGATGTTAAATGGAGAAAATGCGGTCGACTCTATGCACTGAAAAGAATTGCTCAAAAGGGCGACGACGCCCTGTATGCCTCTAAAATCTCGATATGCCAAAAATGCTATGTCGGTATGCCGTCAAGCATAGTCTTATGCTCAAATGCTCCTGATGAAATTATACTTGATGTCGATGAAACAATCTACTTCGAATTCGAAAACGGGGAAATGCGTTCGCAAACCCTTCTTCTATGCTAGAATCAAGCATCGTCTGGCGAGCTTGAGACTTTTCTGCGCTTTCCGCGCGGTTTTTCAGCTTTGGATCTATTGGCCACGTAGAAGTGGCATTTGTGAGCGTGCTGTGAAAGCATATACAGTAAGCTCCTGCCAACAATACAGCACATGCAACACGAGAACATACTTTGAACCAATTGGTCGGGATGCGTGCAGCTGGATCTTCCGCTGCGTTCTGCTTTCGTGAGGTATATATGACCCACTCGTTACATTGATGACAGAGTGCTTCAGTTGAAGCGTCCGTTTGAGATTGCCGGAAGCTAACTGGATTGGAAAAGGGATTTCCAGATACAGACGATATGCCGTGCGTGTACTGGCGGTGATACCTGAAACAACACACGGATATCAGCTCGGCGCACAGTCCAGGGTGTTTCAAGCCAGGTGAGCTTACCAGAATGCGCTATTCTTCAGCTGCAACCATTTGCCAGGCTGACAAAGATCGCAAAATCCTTCCTTCTTGGCAGATTCGCCGCGCACCCACTCAGGTGTATACCAGTCGTCGCCAAATCTCAATTTCTGTCTCCTCGGAAGCCCTAAATCTACATCCTCGCTGACGTCCGGGACGGCCCGTACGAGTCCAGATGTGTCAACAGGGGGAGGCACAGAGTGAGCGGGCTGGTTGTCCGGTGCGGCCGTGACATACGTGCTTCCAGAGCTTGAAGACGCTGTTACCGGTACTGAGCCGAAAGTAGTTGCTCCAGCTGAGGTAGACGATAGAGTCCGTGCGGAAAGAGTGAAGCCGGGATTCGGATATGAGCCATACTGGATTCCTTGACTGTCACGTCTTGACCGCTCTGATGATGAGTTCCACTCGTTGATTCCTCTGTCATGTTCATCCTCATCCTCATCATCGTCGTCGTCATCGGAAATCGAACCATTGTTGGCATCATCGCTTGGACGGACCGAAAGGACTGGGGATGAAAGGCGACGGTAAGCTCGATCTTGTGCAGGTGCCAGAGTACTGTTGGGACTAATGCTTTTGTCTCCGGTATTCGTTGTTGACACAGGCCGTGGCTTAGCACCGATGGAGCCTTTCTTGCTAGTGGTCCGTTTCCGCTTGACCTCTTCCATTCCACTTTTTCCCGAATTGGCCTCCTCTCGCAAGGTCTGTCTTTCAAGCTGAGCAATCGGAAGCTCAATAGGTGGTGCATTCCATTGATTGAGATGCTGCTCTGGCGGAATCATGGACAAGCCAGTCACAACAGGCATAGGCGAGACGGTCTTTGAAATCGGATAGCCTGCGTAAGGAAGGGGTTTGGAGATAGAGGAGGGAGAACCTTCGTATGGATCGTTGAAATAGTCCCGATAGCCGTACGGATTGGGTGGTTCCTGCAGTAAGTACCCACTGAGAGGATCGTGAAACTGGGTTTCATTCAAGGTTGTTCGAAACTGATTGCTCATACTTGGCAAGCGAGCTTCATCATCCGGGGGCGATATAAGAGGGGCTGATGATGTCGAAGTAGACGTCGAAGCCCTTCGAGACTCTGAATCGTCTCCAGGTTGCAGTTGCGGGGTGTCCGAGGGTTGCGACACAGGCGTGAGTTGTTGAATCCGCTGAGAAGTCTGCTGACGTGGGTTTGCAGATTGAAAGTGAAAACCATCCTTGGTGTATGCAGACTGTCCACCGCCATTGCTCATACTGGAGATGGAACCAGACTGTCGACGACGATGCGTGGGTGGATAGCCTTGTTGGTAAGTTTGCATCGAGGAGTTTGCTAGTAGTTGGGCAGGACCTGACGAAAGTAGCGATTGAACAGGACCCGATTCAACCGAAGAGACTGATGATAGGCGAGATGGAGCTGGTCCTCTTGGAAGTAATTGCGACTGCTTCATCGGACTGCTAGCAGCACTTCCAGGATCTAGCGCGAAGGTAAAATCGAAATTTGGTTGAAGAGGGTCCACGAAGCGATACATGTCATTGACGACAGGACTCTATAAGTCGAGGTACAGTTAGATTAGCCGAGTAAGACGAGATGGAATTCACGAAAAGAAGATCACCCACCCATTGAGAGCTGGCAATGGAGTCCATTGTCGACATTCGCGCATGGGGATCCCATGAGAATCTGGCTGGTGAGCCATCAAGTGCTTCTGTCGGAGCTCCACGTACATTTGAAGCTGACTGGAATCTCGCATGTGCATTCCGCATGGGTGTAGCAGATACCGATCCAGCTCGTGGCTGAGCAGGGCTGCCAGCGTTAGCTTGAGCGTTCGAACTGGTGCTTGGATCCCAGCCACTCGTCGTTCGCGTCACCTGAGTATGTTGAGGGGTATGTTGACCTTGTGAGCCTTGCCCTGTATGTAGCAATGGCTGCTTCATATCCATGAGACTCGAAGCTGACGATTCTGTGCGTCCATAGGAAGAGCGAGCATCGAAGCTAGTACTTTGACGAGCGGCATTGGCAGCTGGATTCAGATCAATCGTTCTCGCGCGGTGATTGATGCCTTGTGTTGAATAAGACTGGGAAGCAAAGGGGAAATGGGCTGCTGCAATTGGAGGAGGATGGAAATGTAGAGAATACGGTGCCCCGGCCTGGATAGGAGGAGGATGAGCGAAAGGAAAGCTGGACGAGGGCGAGGACAGTACAGTCTGTTCGGTAAGCGCAAGAGAGGAAGGGTCAATTGTGGAATGCCCTTGAGAAGGAGAGAGAACGGATGCAGAAGTCGGTATTGTAAGTGATCTGGGTCTTGAACTGGCTTCATCACGTACGGAGAAGCTTTGAGAGCTCTGTTCACCACCGTGCTGGCCGTCGGTAACCGGAACAGAATCGAGACACTCATTTGGGATCAGCGGCGGTGGAGCATAGTAGCTGTGGTACTGCTGGGGCTGGGCGTGCGAGGGAGCTGAGGAAAGGTTTGCTAGTTTGGCAGGAGATGTAGGAGGTCGGAGTTCACTCTGCGACAGGGACTGGGACCGTGGCTGACCCTGTTGATGATGCTCGGAATCTGCGTACGACTCGGATACACCATTCTTCCACATCAAGATCCTGTGTGAAGTAGCAGGATCTTCTTGAGACGAGGGCGGACTCGTAGTCGTACTCACGTGCGCAGGATGCTGTTGATGCTGCTGATGGTGATCGAGAACCACTGATGGGTACCCGGAAGACGCGTGATAGTGAGGAGGGAGGTGGGACGAGGGCGGGAGGGAGCTGGAGCTGGCAGAGGTGGAGTGTTCACCGAGGTGAGCAGGTGGATGCTGTTGCAGGTAGCTGTACTGCTGTGCCAGCAGCTGCTGATAGGATGTTGCTAATGTTGGAGGTTGTCCTGAGCCTGATGCTCCAGCCTGCGCTGTCAGCGCGCCACCATGTGAACCACTCCCAGAACCGACGACACCACCGAGCGCAGAGCCGCGTGAGGAATCCAGATTGTCGTGGTGATGATGATGATGATGGACGAAGTCTTGAAGTCGATCGAAAGGTTGAGCAGTCCCTTCAGGTGCTTGCTGCTCAATATTCTGCTGCTGCTCCTGCTGCTGTCCTGTCAAGGCCGAAGCCGTGGCGAGAAGGTGTGGAGGTGGATGGGATAAACTGCTGCCTGAATCATGGTGAGAAGCACCGGGATGGGAGAGGGTTGCTTTCTCCGTCATAATATCTCCATTCCCGCTCTCAAAGGATAGTTGGTTGAGCGAGACAGACTGGATTGGAGCTAGCTTCGAAAGATAAAAACCGAAGCTGGTTTCCTGCGCTATTCTTGATTGATCTCTCCTTTCCAGCACACACACACACACACACACACACACACACGGAAAGAGGTCCGAGCCTACACCTTCAGTTCAGCTCAGTCCAAACTTGCTTCTATGCTGTTGTATGCTATTTCGGCGAGATTTGCGGTAACTGAAGTCTTTTTCTGGGAAGTTCCCCTGGCTGGGAAGATCTTCGCCTTGTCTCGTGTATAATAATATGCAGCTGTCTATGATCTGCAGACAAGCTGTCACGGGTATGCAATGCTAAAATCCAGCCGAGTCTTCCGGACGAGACTTATGATAGCAAATTCCCAGTGGTATCGTACGGTATGCTGTGGCGGGCTCTAATAACCATCCAACCACTGACCACCTATAGTAAAATACCGTGATTTGAAGGCACCTGTCAAAATGGCACGTGTATAACGTGGTGGTGCCCCGCAACTTCAGATGGAGATTGCAATATATTTTATTTTTTCTTGAGTTTTTCGCTGGCGCTTTATCTGGCTGGCATCGTTATTGGTTTCAATTTGTTGGAGATGATAAAGGGATCTGCCTTTCCTGTTGAGATATGCCTCTGTCTTTGTTACTGTTTTCTAATGCTTAGTTGCGCGCGTACTCGAATCCACCGATTGTTGGTTGGTTGCTCTTGCTTGGCCTTTGTTACGGTGATTGTGTTGTGTGTCTGTACGATGTGATCTGACTATCGACCTGCTGCGTTTCCGCACTGTATGTATGATAGCTGGGAGTCTGGGTGATGATGCCGCGGAAATTACCGATGGGAATATGTCACGATAGCGATGGATAGGAAGGGTGATACTTCGTCTGCCAGAAGTACAGAGACGACCTGGGACACAGTGAAATGGTGGGGCTGTTTACGGAGAAGGGCGTTGATGGCGATATGGTGCCAGAGACCCAACTTACGCAGCGAGGTTGGGTGTGGTGACCGGTAGCAGCAGCTGGCCGAGTCCGGGCTTCAAAGTGTAGTAGTAATATATGATCTGAACGGATCTGATATCTGAAACCCTCTGCGATCAAGTTCTCGTGCCGCCGCTCTGCTGCTATCAGATCTGACAGTTTTGAGAACTGTCAAGAGCTGTCAAACTCTATCGATTATGCTTCTGAGTCTAAGTATGACGAGGGGCGTCCACACTATGATACGATGGCTACCACTAAGTCACTGGCACTATGATATTTGATCCCGGAATGCCTCACCAAGCGTTTCTCTGTGCCGAGATTCAGGCTTGCCACGCGACTGTGGGCTGGACTGGGTTGCGGGCACGTCACGCTATACGTGATAAATGACCGACCGAGCTTGGAACGTGTTCCACTGCTATGATATACCAACTACGGTGTGTACTGATGATTGGGGGCTTCGGATGTAGCTGCTGCTGTCGAGGCTCTGTAGACTGCGATGCCGTTCGCAGGATGGATATCTCTGAGGCGTGGTGATATGATAGCGCCTAGCCAGCGGTGATCGGACTCTGCGGTATTGAGTGTGAGGTTCGAATGTGTGTGGAAAGCCGAAGTATATAGAATGATGCCAGTGGTAGGCTGGAGAATGGCAGTTGAATAGCTGACCACCTCCTCAATAACAGATTGATTCAACCAATCCTCCCTTTTCCTCCCTCGCTTGCTTGGTTCAGAAAAATGCAGAATATGACGACGGGCTTGCAATTCCAATCCCAGCTGAATCTGAAACCAACCAAAGAAAGCTGGCCCAGACTGCGCTGCTCCACCCTGAAGTACGGGTAATCAACGTGGGAAGAATGGGGGAAGGGGAGAAGAACGAAGGAAGGAAAAAGCCTTCCTTGCACTAACGTCTAATAACTGAACTTCCCTTGCAAGGGGAACTATCTACCTTGTTATGAGAACTATGATACTGCTACTAATAATTTAGGTACCTTTTTCAGCTTGGATACCTACCGTCAACTCTGTGCACGTGGTAAATTGCCAGGCGACTTAGGAACGAGGTTCTCTCGCTGTCCTGTGCTTGCTAATTCTGTCTCTTCTTGTTCCTGTGTCGAACGCAATTGACTGTGACCTCTCGAGGTCTCTTTCTGTGATGTTCCTGCAAGCCGTCACTTTGCGAAGATGAGTCGGAAATCGATTGCAATTGAATGATCCAGGTCTCTCTTTTTGAGATGCCTTTTAAGTCCCAACGCACTTTCAAGCTTGTGAGAGAAAGTGATGTGGCACTCTTGACTCTCAATTACTGAGATGACTGTTGATTGTGCGCGTGTGAAGAGTCTAGTAGTGAACGATGATATGATATGTTTGCCAATGTTGCAATTGAAGAGGGTCTGAATACGTAGTAAAAGCGAGTGACCTGAAACTAAAGCTATATGAAGGACTATTGTTTGTGACAGGAAATGGAATACGGTAATGTTAGGGGAACGTTCATCCGGCCCAGGCCACTATACTGTCTTGTGACAATGTTGTTGCGGACTTACTTCCCACCCGATTGTCTGCAGATTCTACAAGATTGGCTTTCCTGGTACCGGTAATCAAGCGCACATATAACGGAGTGAAATCGTTTATACCGACTATGCTTGACAGGGATCTGCAACCATGCAGCGCACGAGGCAGTTAGACAATGTTATGTGTATACTGGTACGGCATTCACAAGTTTACTGGAGCGCGATGGTCCGGAAGAGAGTTTCTTTTTGTTGAAGATGAAGAGTAAGGAAAAGCGTACCGTATCTCATGAGACTGCCAGTGAATGGTGCACTACGGTACTCCTGGCACCATCGAAGTGATAACCGTTTTTTCAAGTTATCCCGGACGCTATGTCGGTTCAATTTGCTCACGACACTCAGACCGCCGGGCGGGCTGGCAATATTAGTACTAGTACCAAGCGAATTCCGTTGCGGACAAGCACTGCCAGGCTCGGAAGTCTAATAAGTCAAATGTTTTATACCAAAGTGTTGTCTACACGGCTACAGTACAGGTAGGCAACAAGCAAAGTGTTCGAGCCTGGCAGATCTACTGAGAACAGACTACGTTGGCTCGTGTCTTCCATTACTACAAAATACGGTGTTACAGATATGGTATGATACACTGCCAGTATAGAAGTACCGGTACCGTAGCAAGGTCATGTAGCAAGGTCATGCTACGGTAGCTGTGATTTGGCTCGGCAATTGTTGGTCTACCGTAGTGCTCTAGACCTGGTGCTGACGAGGTGGGGGCCGAAATTTCCTTGAAGTTTGAGTCAATTCTTGAGAATAGTGTGATCCCCCTTTCAGGGAAGGTTATCAGCACGAGAGGATCTTAAGTTACTCTACCGGTACGGTACCAACCGGTCTTCAATAGCAGTACACCTGAAATCTCAGACAATATGGCAGTGGATCTTATTAGAGCGTAGCTGAAATATTATCTACCGGTACAGGCATTATATTACACCGCGATACCGGTATGTCACCATTCAAAGTACGGTACCCTAAGCCTGCTGCTCCGTCTGACACCGATTCTGGTAGGAAAGCAGCCCCTGTAACCACAGAAGTTCCTGCTACGACGTTAGAAACCGCAATGTACCGTAGTCTCATTTATAAAAAGCTGTCTCAACAGGCAATCCAAGGTAGTGAGTCTGTGTTTGCGTCCCGCTTGAAAGGACGATCATCTGCGGTACTACCAGTACCGCGACTCTGACGATCCTTTCTTCCTCGGGCTTCGCAGGACGGTGCATGATAGTAGATGAGATTTAGACGTACGCATTGACTCCGTCTGTATGGGCTGGGTGACTATCTAGGCGATCCGTGGCTGACACTGGCTGCATAGTCGAGGCGCCGTTGATTGCCGAATGCGCTGCATACTCGGTATTTATCTGATTGTGGCGTAAAGCTGCTGCGCGTGTCAAGCGTTCGAGGCGTCAAAAAGCTTAACTCTAGTCAGTACCGTATCGTATGGTATGGCTCAGCACATTTTTTGTCGTACACCGGCGTCGTGGCAGGTAGGGGGTCAGATAACGCAAACACTCTCTTACTCGTCCTGGCTACTGTACGGTACCGTTTAGTTGTCGTTGATGCACACACCCTGACACGTTCAGCGGTGCTACGATATCGATGCTGGTCTGGCCAGCGCGCATGCTGACAACTTCAACAAGTGATGTGACACTAAGATGCCCATCATGGTCGACTCGCGATACCAATATCGACACATAGCATTGATTGCTCGAGAGTGGTAGCGCTGCTCTTACTTAAGACGTCATTTTCCTGTACGGCAAGACAGCCACCAACGATGATTAGGAGCACGGCCATCCCCGGTTTTGTGAGATGAGGAATCTGAGCTCCGCCATGAAAAGGTTGTACGCGCTCGAAGCAACCGCTTTCAACTTTTCTCTCCCTGGTGACATCATTTAATATTGTATTGTTAACCATGTCTTTGCTACATAGAAACCATATCGCGAAGGTCGCTACTGTTGCGAGGCGGTCGTGCCATGGGCGTAAGCCTCCTCCACACAGGGATTGACAGCCGCGACTGTCAAGTTTCACATCTGATGAATCCTTCTCCGATCAATCTCAAGCATGTTTGCGCCAAAGCGTGAGCATCCACTGTTTTTTGAGGCGAGGATCGTCCACTGGGTAAAATTTCCTGATCATCATGCAAGGCCTGGCCTGGTCCAAACCTCAAAGATGCATAAGGAACAGTATGTCGCGCGACATTGTTCACCAATCGAGGTAATGTGATTAACTGCAGAAGTTGAGGGAAGAGCTCGTAGAGATGAGCACGCCTCGATCGCCTGGCCGCAGAAGACAATAGGTCTGTGGGCGAGGCCAACGTGGGAAGAGGTCCTTTGGATGGCAGATGTCAGTATCAGCACACAAGGTTGACCGTGGCTTGCTGAAGAGCGGCCTACGTTTGCCTTCCAAGATCTCTTGCAACGCCTGAACTGGGTCCGTCCGAGTAAAGGCCGCCTCGAATACGCCTTCATCGAGCTGGAGGGCGCTCAAGTGTGCGAGTACATTGACAAGCTCCTCTTCCCGTACTCTATCAAGGTAAGCACAGTCAGTACGGCTACCGCGCTGGTATGGAGTTGAAGGCTTACCTGGTGAATGGCACCTTGCCTCGCACGGACACATCGGCAACGTAGTGACGAAGGACGGAAAGACAACGGTCGAAAAGTAGAGGGAAGGACAGAACAGCAATCCTTCTTCTCTTCAGATCGTTCTCTGTCGTATAACGCAAAGGTCAGTCTGTCTACCACCGAATTGCTTGCATCGGCTTCGTCGTTCTCACCTTCCGAGGCTCGATTGCACATCAAGAACAGGAGATCAAGACACCAGTATGCAAATCTCTCTCTTGGAAGCTCCTCGTCATCCATAGTCGTGCCGTCTAAGGTAGTGTCTGCACTAGCCTGCATATAATGGTCGCTTGCCATTCTGCTGCTCGCGTTCGACCTTGCATCTCCACTGTCCCTACTGCTGACGGCGGTCAAGCTGGGCGATGAAGACTTGCCGACCGAACGGTCGCCAGCAGGCTCATGCAGACGCGAAGCATCACGCAAGGCTTGTACCAGCGATAAAATAACGTCGCTTGGCACACACGAAGCACCCAAGCTAGGGAGCACGTCCAGTTCTAAAGTGACTGGGTAATATCACAGGTAGCAGACTTAGCACCTTGTTGGCTTTTGTTATACTGCCACTTACCTATGACCGCCAAATCGAAGTCTTCCTCCGCACGCTGCTCGTCGAGAGGCATGTCCATAACGCTTCGACTGAACGACTAAGGTCAGCACAAGCTTGCAATGCCGCCGGGGTGCTGAAGAATCTACAAAAGCTTACCAGTCCGCTTGCAGAATGGCCCGAAAGCCAGCCATCATCTGCCTCCACAGCTTTGCCAGGGTTTCCTCACTTAGACCTGCGACCCTGTAGTTAGAATATAACAACAACCGGAAAAGCCGGGACTTACTTGAGTTCAGCATGTTCAGGGACTGCACAATGCCCCTTGTGAGTTGCAAGAAATGCTGGGTAGCTGTCTTCCAAAGAGGGGCGTCGTCCCCAAATCGCGAAGGAAGAGGACATTCGTATTTGAGCCTCAGAGGAATAGCATAGGCCTGCTCATGCTTCTCAGTAAACCAGTCGAATGCGCCTCGCTCAATCACCTACCGCCAGAACGCTTTCAATAGCAGTCTCGTAAACAGCAGGCTCGTCTTTGAATCGCTGATATATGTCGAGTATCCTGCCAGTACAGCTTTTGGATAGTGCTATATAGGTGACTTTCTGGTTCTGGCGCGGAGGAGCGGACAGTGTAGGTGATTTCACTGTCTCCGACAGCGTCGTAAAAGCTAGGGTCATGTATTCCGCCAGGTCGCGAAGGACTGCCGAAACGACAGTCGTAGATGACAATTCCAGACGGTCAATTGCCCCAACGACTGCCGCTTGCACTGGCGGCATGACATCTTGATCCGGCCGATAGTCTGGGCTGTAAGGGTAAGTCATGACGCTCTTCAAAACGACCAGTAAGTCGACGGTTCTGTCATCTGTGAAGGCCAGATGATGGTGCTCCTGCAATGCGGACAGGATCTTGGTATAGAACTCGAGATTTTGTTGTGTAAGGCCATGCTTCTCATCCTGCATCACATGTCCTACCTGAAGCCAGGCTTTCCAAGCCAGCAGTGCGACTTGCCGAGCTTGGCCCAGGTTGGTCTCTTGCCATGATACGGAGACCATCTTTTCAAGGGCTTTCGCCGCAGCCGTCGCAACCGCCGGTCGATCATGGAGGAAAGACCTCTGCATGTACCCGATGTAATTTTCGCAAACTTGCTCAAAGGACGGTAGCTTGGCAATGTTGTCGGATAACTCATTGAAGAAGACCGTGCCGGCAGATGTTATCGCCAGAATTTTTGAATCGTCCCATTGCTTGTACGGCAGCGGAACACCGAGAGCTGTTTTCTCAACGTTGATCGGCAGGTCCTCCTGTTCCGTTGACGACAGCCCCTCGTCGAGTGACTCCAGCAGCGGAAAGATGACCCTCGATAGGCAACTCTGCCACGACTCTTGATTCAAGGTTGTGCCGTAAAGCTCGATGCTACGCCACAGTATTTGAATAGCACCGTCGCGCACCTCTTGCCTGGGGTCGCGACATAGCTCCAACAGTCTGTGCAAAAGGTCCATCCACAGCTTGAGGTAAACGTCGGACTCTGCAGTCTGCCGTCGCGCAACTTGGAGATGGTCCGATACTTGCCACAGGAGGTTTCCAGCCTGTGTAACAAATACGGATCAGGGCACGTCGATGATGAACAGGTAGGGAGTACCTTACAGTTAATGCCACATTAACATCAGCTTTCTGACGGCCGAAAGCCGCCAAAGTGATGATACTCATGCCACACTCTTCCGCTGACAAGGCGGTAAGAAAGTCGCTGCAAATGAGTTGCAAAGAGGGAAAGGCCACCCGCACCAATTGCGACGCCTTCGCTGTTGTTGACGCTGAAGTTTCGGCGGACGGGCCAGCAGCAACAAGGCTACTTCCGTCCGGACATGCAGTCTGTAGTATGTGGAAAACGACAGACCAGCCGCACAAAAGGGCATGGCCTTGACCCTCCAGAATCTTGTAAAGGGTGTCTAGTCCGGCCTGCCTGATTTCTACGTCTGTTGATACTTGTGAGCGATTGTGCGGTTCTACTTGCCTCGATAGTGCTTTCAAGACTTGCTCTTGAACACATATTTGACGTTCTTCTGATGCATTAAGACACTCCTTTGCAGCCGAACTAACGATCTTGTCAAAGACCTCGGCAGCCTGTAAGCGCACTATGGCAGGCGCAGTGTGACAGTGCTGCACAAGCAGCAAGTGCGCGACCACTATGTCCCATCCCACTTCAGCATCCCTAGACGTGAGGCGCCCCATGTTCATAATGCAAACGTCGCCGAGCTTCGTAACCGCATAGGACCGTTCGCCAGGCCGCTATAATGACATAAGATTAGCCGATAAATAACTCCGAGACGAACTCATCCTGACTGACCAGGGTTCTTATGACATTGATACCTGAACGCTTATGCTGTCTGGCACTCGTTTCTCCTTCAACATGGTCTGCCTCTTTAGAAGCGGGGCTTGTTCCGCCCGGCTCCACCGCAGCCAGTTCACTTAGATCTGACGTAGGTATTCCAATCATTTCCGCGTTCAGTCTACAGAGTGCTATCATGAACCACCGGAAGCCTGTATCGTCCAGAACCTTCGAAGTCTCGAATAGTCTTGCAGCACGCGCCTGTGCAGCTTGCTCGTCTTGCTCAGATGGAACGAACCGACTGTTTGTGGAGGTGCTGCCTAATGAGCCGGCGGTACTTGAACTATGGGAAGCAGGTGCCGCTTTCGGTGCACTGGAATGCGGCACAATGGAAGGCGGAGGGTGTGATCGCTTCTTTTGACGCCGGCTGGTCTCCGTTCTGACTACGAGGTCAGCGTTTTGCAATGCTGGATATGGTGCACACACACGTCAGCCATCGTAGGAGGATTATGCGGGCTGTACGGAGCATAGCGGTATTTACCTTCAAATACATAGAACCAAGTCTTTTCAAGGCTGCCAGCCAAAGCTTGTGCGACATGTATCAAAGATCTCAAACACAGTAGATTGCGCGTGGATAAGCTCATCGGCTGAGGAGATTGCGTGGATAGTCCTAGTGCGTCAGCACCTGCTGAGAGAACCGAATTGAGTTGCGGTCTTGACGAGCTTGTTGTGGAGAAGTCCGAGGAGGCTAAGTTGGAGATGATTGGCGGAGGCACGGCGAATTTGCAGAGACTGATAAGGAAAGCGTCACGAGGCGTGTTGAGGCCTAAGACACCGCACGTGGTGGTAAACTGCTGAAACGCTGACAGCGTATATGTGAAGAGATCATCATCAAGATTCGTTGTGAGGAAGAATGATAGAGAAGCTAGCAACGCTGGCCAGGCGGCTTCAGCCATGTCATAGGCCGTCTTCAGCAAATCATAGACGGCCTCATTGCGAAGATCGCTGTCGAACTTGATTGATGGAGGCGCTGGAAGCGGTTCCGGGCCTTCTCTCGGTCGGCGTCCCATCAAATTATTGTAAGTCGGAATAATGTGCGCTGCGAAGCCTTCACCGATCGCATTCAAGCACTGTAGAGCGAGAAGGAAGATGTAGGTCTCCGGTATGGCAGGGGCATCCGCTTTATCGAGCTGATCGATACACTGAAGCTTGACTGTTGCAGTAGCCATAGCGAGACCGCCTTGAGAAGGTCCGGTGACACCCACACTGGTGGCAGCTTGATGTGCCATGCCGACAATTCCGTCTACCACACCGCTGACAGTGTATTCACCGGTTTGTGGATCTGCCACCACTCCGGAGGTGACCGCGGTACCGGTGCCGAGAGAAGCAGGCTTTTCTGTCGCCAACTTATTGAGAGCTGTTATCATGCTGGTAAAGACCGGCACTTTGGTAGATTCTCGGTGACGGCTTGTTGGGTGCATAGAGCCAGACGGGCTGCTTTGCGGCTCACCTTGACCCTGAGGGGCATCATAGCGTGACCAGATCTTGCTAAGTAGCTCAAAGTCCCCACAAAGTCCTCGTAGGATCTCCAGCGCTAGCACACGCATCCAATGTGGACTTGAACCCGAGTGTGCAGCGTGAGAGCCTCCACTTTTCCCATCTTTAGAGTGAGTTGGCAGCATACTAGAACTAAGAGGATGTCCACCGCTTCCTTCTGTTTCTCCAGGTGCGACAACCTTAATAAACATGCAAAGGAAGATTTCAGACTCCATCACCAGATGATCGTTGAACTTCTTCAGCAAAAGGTACATGACGCGCATCAGGCGGAGGGTAGTACTGAAAGTCGGCTTCTCCGCCAACGCTCGAATGAGTAGCGGTGACAGCAGTGTCCGAAGCAGATGTAGGAGTTCCGGATGCTAAATGCGAATGGAGCAGTTCAGCCCGAGTCTCGTCGAAGACAGGTTCAGGGGGGCACTTGTACCTACCGATATGAAGACGTTAGAAAAGTCGGAAAGCACACTCTCGATGAGCTCCAGTCCGAAGGTTCGGGGCAGATTCTGTAGCTTCAGAAAAGATGGCTGCTCTCCGTTGACCAACAGGCAGATGTCTTCGAAGACCAGATAGGCATCTCGAGCAGCTGGAAGCAGGTAGTGTGGCTCCGATGTAGTAGTATTGTCGGTGTCTGAGCCTGTTCTGGGTACAAACACGGAAAAGTCTGTCGGGACAGGGCCTAAGCTTTCTATCAGTATCACTCGTCAAGCATCCCCGGCACGTGCACTCACTTGGCACCGATGGATTCTCTTTTGCCTTCTGAGCAGCTCTATCTTCAGCATCGACGTTCTCAAAGACGAACATGATAAGCTGTCGTAGAGTTGCCGCCGCCGTGGACGATACCACGCCAATCTTGGACTCGAGCAGCTTGAATGAAATGAGCAGGGTCTGGCAGCAAACGTGGACGCGTCAGACCTTTCCCATCCAACTGTAGAATGAGGCACACCTCGGCGAGCAATTCATTGTGGACATCCTTGCAGTTCGTGAGGAGCGATACGAGCGTTTGCAGTATCTTGAGCTGTATCTCCACTCCTTGAGAAAGGACTGATCGGAGAGTTGTAAGAATGATAGGCACAGTGCTCTATTGCATTGCAAGCGACGACATCAGCGCTGACGCGTCCTCGACGACTTGATGTGCAGCGACTGTACCTCTGTAATGGCACCGCGGACACCAGTCAGACGCTGCAGTCCGCTCACTGCGATACTCGTCACTTTGGGATTCTTGGTGCTGCAGCCAAGCACTATAGGCGCAAGCAGGACGGGCTGTTTTCCAGCTGAGTCTATCGATAAGAAGCCAGTCCATGTCAGAGAGTACCAGACGAATTGCATGTCGTAGACTTGGCTCACTCTCATGCAGGTCTGACAGTGCAGTCTCCGGCGACGATTTGAGCAGTGCCAGCGCCTTGTCGGCGGCCTGAACGAGCCACAGCACGGGCTCAGCACAGGTACTTTAGCTAGAATGGAAGATTTTGCACGTACCTCTTTGACATCTGCATGCCTCCTACCGGCTTCCTTGGACAGCGCTTGCAGTTCCGAGGTCAAGAAGGGCAGGCTTGACATGGTGCAGCCGATGCCCTTAGCGTCGCGCCAGCGCAAGTGTGCTGGACGGCTGAAGCTATTGGCGACTAATAGCTATGTCTGAGTGCAGGCATGGTCGTGTCCGCTATGCTATGGTGAGTTGGTTGCTCAGCACTTGTAGAGCTGAAGGAGAGAGACACAAGCCAAGATGAACACGTGATTGAAGTTTATCTGTGTGTTCAATGTGTAGGGCGATGCCGTCCCGTCCAGTGAAGACAGAAGGAGTCTGTTGGATACTCTAACACTGCCAGTGTCTGCCACTTATTCTGTGTGTTGAAGCTCCCTGTCTGAAAACTTTCTATGCAATAAAGAACACGTGGCAATGCCGCCTGATCGATGAATCTGCATGTACAATTTACACGTCGCTTGTCGTTGCTTTTCTTCCGCTACAATGCAGTGACAGGCTACAGCTCACCATGGGGTATGGCACACGTTCCTCAAGAGTCCGGATGGACAGCATCGATACTCTGACCTTCTACAACGGCGAGCTCACAGCAGCTAGAAGATCAAGTCCGGTGCCACAGCTGCAATGCGTCGGCAAACCATGCAAGCTTTATCAGCCTGATGTAGTGCAATGCACAGCTGTAGGACGCAGCGGTCCAGATGTAGAGTGGAGTGCGTACCCGTTGGCAGCCTGCACCAGTAGCCGTCACCCTACAGCCGAGCAGTAGAAGGTGCATTGTGCTGACGTGTCATGCTTATGCAGAATGTCAAGCTGAGCTTCCTTCAACCATGTAAGCTTCCATTGTCAGCCCGATATCACATTGACATGTTACTGATAAGAAGGATACAGACGATTTGGTCGAGTCGAAGTGTCGTGTGAAGGCTACGAGTCTCCAGATGATCCATTCATTCTAAAAGGTGCGTGGCGAACTCGAAATCCTGAGGAGGCAACCCATGAACAGGCCAGTTGCTCAATTGTGTCCACGACAGGTTCATGCGGACTCACGTACAATTTGGTGAGGGTCGACCCCAGCCTCGAAAGTGAAAGCTATCCCGGAGCTCGCTCGTCTCGTAATTATGCATCTCAATTTAGTACGTACCTCAAGACTCTGTACTGGCACCACAATTTCTGCTACTACAAATGGTTATTCGATCTGACTGGTGTTTCCTTTGATTCAAAACTTCAGCTAGCAAGTTCTTCAGCAACTTCTTCAACTTTGTCACCTTAGCACTTCTCTTCTACATGCTCTACGTCATTCTCATCCGGCCGTTGCTTACCTACTTCACGCGAAACATGCCCTTAGCGACTGGTACAGCAGGGGGAAGACCACCGCCACCGCCTGGTAGGCCCTGGTTCGGAGGCTTAGGCGGATGGGGACCAGGAGGTGGTGGAAGTGGTGGCCCTGGGACTGGAGGAAGCGGCGGGCCAGCAAGACCAGGCGACGCACCACCTCCATATTCAGCAAAAGGCGATTCAACAGCCACAGGAACATCAAGTTCAAGTTCGATATGGTCAGAATTAGGACGAGATATGAGACGAGGAGCAGCTATGGGTGTCGGGTCAACGATAGCGGAAGCTGGTATCAACAGTTTATTGGGAAGAAATAGGAACAACGAAAGACAACAGCGATATCAGACGGCTCCGCCTATGTTCGCAGCGAGGCAACCATCGCCTTTTGCTCCGAGCTTTAGAAGTCCCTTCAATAGAGACGATGATAGAGGCGAAGGAAGCAGTGGTACTACTGGACTCGGTAGCATGAGGACAAGTTCCGGCTTTGGTGGAACAAGGAATAGATAGGAAAGATATCGCAGTAGAGCACTCTGGGTGGACTATATATGTGGTGCTACCTGTTTATGAATGTTGTGCAAATCAGTGCGAAAGGAGCCCCGCCGTCAGTGTGACCTTGTATTTGAATTGTAGAATTAAAGTCAGGAGAAAGGTCTATTGCATGCCTCTATTGATACCAAAACACGGGAAGAGCTTTGTAAAATCGCTAATCGTCAAGGTCGTCAAAAGGTTATTGTCCATTTTCTTCTTCTTCGGGCATCGTCTCGTTCAGGTTGGCCTTTTGCTGCAAGTTCGCTCCTCAGCTCTAGATTCTTGCTGGTATGTGGTCACCACACTGCGAGTCCACCAAGTAGAATGCATGAGATGACTCCAGTAATAGCTATTGCCGCTTGCGATGATGGCCAGTAGCGACTTTGAGCGCCGCCAACGACTGTCGCAAGACGTTGGGAAATAGGAAGGAAGAAAACGAGCAGTCAGCTACCGCCGAGTATAGGACCCATCACGGATTCGCCATACAAAGAGAACCTGACTTACCACTTGAGCTAGGCGGTGGAGGCGGTAGATACGTAGCTATATCGACCATTGTTCCGGATCTGGGAGGTATCGTAGTAGAGGGTGTAGGTGTAGATGGTGTGAATGTAGCAATACTAGATATTTGCACTCCATCAATGGTCAGATACACAACGTATGTGACTGTGGAAAAAAGGTAGCCATCGAGCGAGCAAAGAAAGAACACAGGTCAGGCAAGGTTTACCTCGGCAGGCAAGAGCGATATGAAAATCTGGACAGTATAGAAGGAGAACTCACCTGGCCTTGTGGAAGCAGTCGTTTCATCTCGCGAAAGTACGTCGTCCCTTGTAACTACTGGGTTTGACGTTGGATCGGGCAAGACGCCAGGACGAACGACACTTGCATCGCCTGGATCCATCGTTTCTGTAGGTTCCAACGGTACAACTGGTTCTGCCGATATTTCTCCCGCTCCTACTCCTGCTGCTGGAATGGTCTCAATGAAGGCTGTTGTAGGCATTCCTTGCTCATCCAGTCCGACTGAGTAGACGACGCTGTTTCCGCTGTGTATGACATAGGAAAGGGAGTCGAAGCATATGGAAACGTCAGCAATGTTGATTGAAAGCTCATGGATGGCTGTCGTCTAGGGAGTAGTCGCAGCATATGGCATAGCCATCGAGCTCGAATGCTTGTATACTGCCAAGCATGATGCGTGCCACCCTTCCATGCGTAGTGCGGCCAACGCAGGCTAGTGTGAGAAAACAGCAACAGCAGAATGAACCTGCAAGCTGCTTCTCTCTGGTATTCATTCGGTAGCTAGTGAAACACTCACTCTGCATCTAGGCTCGTCGCTTCCTGTGCTACTACTGCTGATCCCAAGCATGCCGCCAGTATTACGAGACACGCCTTGACTTGACGCATGTTTCTACTCGATAGCCGTGTCATCTTGCTCAAACGTCACCTATTCTTACGTGCCAACTCCCTCGAGACTGATAACAGCTATGCCTGTTTAAACTCTCGTGCCCTTGAATGTTTGCTGGACTTGGCTGCGCTTGTGTTCTCGCGTGCTCAAGGTGCGGTGAAGGCAGGAGTATTGCCCGAAGATGGTGCAGTGTGGTGCTATGGATGGAACTGTAATGGAGGAAAGAAGTAAGATGGCACTGTGAATGAATGCGATTCAAGTGAGTACTGCCTGTTCCTGCTAGAGTGAGAATGTAAGAATGCAAGCAAGCATGACAAGTTCGAACGAAGTTGCATTTCTCATTTGGCCGTGAAAAGCTTGCTTTTGCCAATTGGACTTGTTAACATTCTTTGTAATTCCGTTCTGTAATGGTTTCTAATTTATCAGTAGCCTCTTGCTGCTTTATTAATGATGTCCAGTTCTCCATTGTAAACTCGCGACACTCATGATTACCCCTTGCCTCGAGGTGGATTCAAAAGAAAGTTGGCTGAGGCTGGAGGGTGGGTTTGCACGGCTATCTAGGGTGTCTCTATGGTGCCTGCTGCAGTCCACATTTAAGTCGACTCGGAGGGACACTTTACGAAGAGAGCAGAGGAAAGCCGAACACAGAGAACATTTGCTGGCAGCGCTTTCAGTAGTCAACTGCTTTCTCCAAATGGCGCATATCGCATGAGAGTCATTGATCGAGTTGGATCACGTAACATCGGCTCGGCTTGGGGCACATCCACAAGAACTACGCTACGATAGCCTTGCACCTTCTGCACCTCCCAGCGTACGCGTCTGGTGTGCATGACAAAAGAAAACGGCTAGTTTGTGTCAGACAGAATCAACGGAACAATCTTTTGACAACGATACAAAGGTGCTTCCAAGGGTCTCTCTAGAGTGAGTATATACACAAAATGAAACTATCCGCTAAAGACAGGAAAATGAGGTAAGAGTGCACAAATGGGATGAAACGGGTGTAATGAATTACCAGACAATTCGCCTGTATGGGATGGGCTCATGAAAGAGCGTGCAAGATTGCTTGAAATAGTATGATGTGTAACTGAATAGTGTCCATGGTGGTAGATGTTTTGGCGAGTGAATGGTACAGAGGTTGAAGCGTTACAGGGTATGGCTTTCTTGAAGGATAGGTGGACAGTGAGTTGCTGGACCTTTCCTTTTGTGAGCGTTCACCATACTGCTACTGCACCTATGAGCATGCTGAGCATAAGACCCAGCGCTGCTACTTGTCCGTTACTTCTTGTGAATTTGGTAGGTCCAGTCGAAGCAGCACCAGTAGCTGTTGCCCACACATCGATAGACAAGGAAATTAAGCGTAAGTATACCTCTATATATCATACGGTGCGGTGAAGTCAGTCATAGAAAAAGACTTACAGGATGAACTCGAACTTGGTGGTAAGTACGAGGAATAAGCTAGTACCGTGCCCGCTGCGGGCTGAACCGTAGTAGAAGGAGTAGGTGTAGCAGCTGTAAAAGTCTCAAATCTTGATGTCTGTACTCCATTTTCGGTAAAGTATACGAGGTATGTGGCTGTTTTTGATGAAATTACACGCGTGTGGGTACAGGTATGCAAGATGTCAGCTCGCCATTTTCTGAGCCATGGGATCCTGGGTGGTGACAAGACTTACTGGGTGGAGCGACCGATACCGTTGATGGCGATGAGATAGCTTGGCCTAACGTCACGGCCGATGCTGTATTCCTGGAGAATAGTTGGGACAGCCACGAGTAAAGAAGGTAGAGACGGGGCGAAACGAGGGTGTCAGCAGGATGCTCTGGAGTCGTGAATAACTTGGGAGTGAGAGATAGACAGCTAGTCTGTTATAGCGATCTGATGCTGCTGTCCCCCTGAATGTGTTATGAGACTGTCTTCCATTCGTGCTGCTCCTTCTCGCTCTGTCTCCAGCTTGCATGCCATGGAAAATGGCAGGGATCCAGCAACAACAGCCTCGCCAGCAGCCAGCATGCGTTTGAATATGAGAGAGGGAATCGCGACGAGAAGTGCACACTCACTCTGGATCCTGGGCTAACACAGCCATCATACATGCAGCAAGTACACATGCACATGCTAGACTCTTCATCGTAAACCGCTGCGATGTCTTCATCGTGTTCGAGGTGGGCTGAGGTTTGCGAGCGGGATTGAAAGCGCCTTCTCGATTCTTGAGGCAGAAGACAGGCGAAGCTGCTTGTGTATGACGGACTACGGTAGGCAATGCAGCACGTATGTCTTATGCTCCTCCTTCGTGTGCTCTCCCTCTCTTCCTGCTCTACGTTCTGTGCTGTGCTCTCGCTGCTGCTCTTGTAACTCAATCGCCTCGCTCCCAAGCCCTGCCAATTCGCTTGATCTGCGGGCGGCTTTGGCTTGTCATGCAGCAGGTCTGATCAGGAAGCCGTTCACGCACAGCAGATACGCAGGCGATATGCAGCTGTACATGTACAGTCACCCACGATAGCATTGGTCTGCCCTCTTTACACCTTGTAGTCTCTTCTGACTTGCATGCCCAAATAAACCATTAGTACTTTGCCACCGTCCGATTTATACTTTTGACACGCTTGACTGACAGCTGTCAGCTATCATACAGTAATGTAAAATGCAGAAGGTTGACACAATGTTCAGCGAATTGCGGAGGAGACATTCCACCTGCACTTGACCTCTAGAGAGACCTTGTATACTTGAACTGTCCAGGTCTATGATGTTTGCTAATGCAAAGCTCTCTCCTGTCTTATATCAAATAGTGTTGCTTTCGAAAATATTGCTTAGTTTCGCCGGAGGTCTCCACCGCCTGCAGTTGACCTGACTTGCACGTGGTCAGTTGGGAGTCGAGCATGATTTCAGGCTGCTCCCAGTGGGACTCTTTTCCTCTTGACTTCCTAGATCTCACTTGTATATTCACGCTACAAAGAGACTACGCGCACCTGCAGTCTATGCTATTAGGTTCTTGGATGTCGTAGCCAGCAAGATGGCTTCTAGCTGGAACGACGCAAAGATGACTGATTCGATTGAAGTCGAGTACAATGGCCTAAGAATACGCTTGGAACCTGGTGAAAGAGCTACCGGCAAGCTAGCATTGGCAATGCTTCTCCAGTGCGGTCTCGTCCCGGAACCACTGGCGTCTAGCCCAGATGAACCTTCCTACACCACCTCGCCTTTTTCACCTCCGTTACCTTCGCCTATGTCACCTTTGACGCCTACAACGCCAACATCACCTGGCGGTACGCACGACATAGAAGTATTGGACCATGGATGCGCTCTTGGAAGCTGTACACACATCCTCGCTGCATTGTATCAAGCTCGGCAGTTGCCAGTTACAGGTGGAGGAAGACTATACTTGACTGCAAATGAAACGCCGGAAGACTTCAGACATCCGCAAAGTCGAGGATTGGAGCAGAAGATCGGGATGCATGGGTGGGAGAATGTACGTGTCTTGAAAGGTGAAATGAGGGTAAGCAACTTCTTCCTCTGTAACATACTTCCGGTATCGCGCTGAGTATGGATTATGTGCTGCAGACCCTACCCTTCGTAGGACCGCATTTCACGCATATATTCAGTAACCTCAGCACTCTTTTCTGTGCTTCAGACGACGAGCCTGTCCATGGTTGGTTCCACTGTACTTGGAGAATTTCGGGATCGTCGCTAACCTTTACTCACCTCGCAGAGATGTATCGATGCCTTTTACCCAACGGAGTTGTCGGATTCTCAAGTTGGAAATCCCTTGGATGGACCTACGATGTAGGACATGATCCAGGAGCCATCGGTGATCCATTGAAAGTATTCCCTTCCAACGGCTGGCGAGATCCAGATTACATCCGGCGGAAACTCACCAAGCACGGCTTCGATTCAATCCAAATAAGTGAATACTCATTTGAGAACAAAGCTAGTCCTGAAGTATTCGCAGCTATAGCTGATAGGCTAGTCAGACATGCTGTTAGCCGGCTTTGGAGCGCCGAAAATAATAATGAAGGTGTCGGAATGACGGATGAAGATGTCGAGCTTATTGCACAGAATGTTATTGATCAGCATCAAGGGAGGTTATTTACTGGTCAGATGGTAGCTTGGATAACGACAGCCAGGAAGCCACCTTTGGCTTGAGGAGTTGGACGCTATTATGAAATGCGTTATCCAGCTGGAATTGAATTAGGGTGTACTCGGTTTCTTCGGATATGTAGCATACATATTTAGTGTTGGGAATAGGGAGATTTGCCATACGGATTTGAGAGTACAGAGGAATCCGCCGTCCCTGCTTTGGGCTAGGTCGTTGCTTCGCATCGGCTTGGTCGGTCGCAGGCTCACAAGAGAGAAGAGAGTGGAGCGCATCTTGCCTGGCTTGCCTCTGCGCGAAGCTCCAGACATTGCGGCTAAGCCATAACGCTAACTCCATGCCAACAGCGAGTTATCAGTCATCACACAGCCATCCTGCTTACACACTCCAGTACTTGAACAGTGATTCAGAGCGACACGAACGCAAGCGATAGCATTACTGGGACCCTTAGTTACGAGTACACTGCTTCCCGATCACCATTATCTAGAGATACAGACGGCAATCTATCAAGTAAAAGCGGAGTGCAGATATGAGTGAGCAGTATCTCTTACATTTGTGTCTTTTAGAAAGGCTTGCTGATCTGCTTTGCCCGAATAGCTTCGCGTCTAGAACTTCTTCCCTTGGAGGTACTGACAAGGATTAGCGAAGAGCTCTGTGTTCGCGGTGAACGAGTAGGTGTCTTTCACCAGCTATGCCGAGATTGTCACTGACTCTCACCTTCACCGGACACCCTGCAGCACCTCTCGCGATTCTCCGTATGCTCGAAGCGCCTACATGCGGCTGCTACACCTCTCCTCTTCTCCACCATCCACATCGACATTACCACGACCGCGCAGGACTGGGCCGGCTTAGCCCTCGCTGCCGTCAATCCGGGTACATGGCGGCACGTCAAGACATGCCATTGATAAGAACATGCGACTGCTGACAGCAGCCGCCGAAGATCCAAGCCACATTAACAAACTCAACCAGCGCCTCAGCCTCTTTCGCCTGTTTCCCTCTCTCACGGAGCTCCACATACAAATTGCTTTTGGAGCACAACCAGTCCATCGAGTGACAGATTACATCCAATCTGCAACCTGGAAAGCATACACACAAGCCTTCCATACGCTTTGCGCCTCCTCTGCGTCAATGCCAAATTCGAAAACGCGAGTAATGCTGTCGCTTTCCAAGGTTCCACCAAGCTTGATGGCAGACGACGGGCTCACGTTGCTTGTGGGACCGCTGTCCACCCTACCCAACTTGGCCGTTAAGGCTCGTCTTGAGCTGTCCGGTGAATACCCTCCAGCACCAGAGGACACTTCGTCCAGCTTTCCGATGGCTTGGGCCAGCAGCGTGCACCTTACGGCACCCTCCACAGCATTGCATCTCGTCGCTCAAGCCAAGAACGTTACGAGTTTGCACATCTACCAGAGGAGAAGGGACACTAGACACGCCTATGGACTGTGCTTGAAAAATCTGGCCAACACCCTTGAAGATTTGGCTATCTTCAACGACAGCTTCGATGCTCAGGAAGGGCCAGAGCTGCCTTCAGAGCTTCCGAAACTCCGAGCCAATCAGTCAGCAGGCAGTTGGGTATCATCGGTGGCGCATCTTTTCGAGATGGTTCGGATGCCGGAACTGCGGTCCATGTTCGTCAAAATCAACGAAAATGATCGCGAACGTCTCTTCATGACGCATCCAGTGGCCGGGCGTCAGCTGCGAGCGTTGGACAGCGCAACAGCACGCCGGCGTCCTCGCCGTCGCTGTCCTTTCATGTTTCGACTCAAGGAACTTGCGCTGTTGCGGCGCCACAGTGATATCATAAGCACGCTTCTCCAACGAGAAGGCTTCTCACTTGAACTGAATTGTGACGGTCTGCCCCTTGAAGAAGACATCGGAATGGATCCACAGCCTCTCCTCCTTGACACTCGCTTGGTCTCTACGGAGTTACCACCAGAGTGGCGCGCGTCTGTTCAGTACCTCACTGTAGCAATCCAGTCCAATACGGTTTCGCGCCCGGAAGGCGGCGACAAAATCGTCCTCGGCGGCCTGGAGGAGCTATTCATTGATATAGGGCAAGACACGCGGGAATGGAGCACGCATATAGCCTATCAATTTTTCGCTTGCTTATCGGCACCTCAATTACAACATATAGCACTCTCAGACCAATCTGACGCGCAGGTTCTTGGACGCATTCTTCACTTCCTCGCTATCTTCCTACCGCTTTGGCCCAAGCTCGAGTCTATCGGACTCAGTGCTAGGCAGATCGCCAACCAAAGCGTGGAGAGAGATCTTTCGACCCTTCAAGAAGCCTGCATATCGAGTTGAACACAAGTGTGTTCGACAACTAGACTAGTGCGGGTCCCGTAAACAACGGTGCCGAGCGAGACTGTCGAGTGTGCCGTCGCTAAGGCCTCGCTTGCATCGAAGTCTCGTTGTTACGATGCCGTGTCAAGCTTAGCCCAGTGCGCTGAGAAACGAGGTTAGTGGTTGCTGCATATCAGATGGCTAGCACTAGTAAACATAGACAGGTCACAGGTCACTTGTAGGCTCCCCTAAGCAGCCGATATATTATGGCGATGTTCATTGTGGCAGAGAGAGTTGTAGGCACTGTCTTTTGCATGGACAGCAGTTTCGACACAAAGTCCGAAACGATGGATGGAGGCGAGGTCACGTGATACATCCAGCCGTGTCAGATTCGTTCAGCTTGTGCCCGTCTACATAGCTAGCTATTCCAGGAGGTCACTCTCAGCAACGTCGTTCTGACCTGTAGTACATTTGCGGTGACGGCGGACCGCACTTCGACCGTACTGGAATCTGAAATTACGCGTCGATCGAATCTGAGGATTGTCTCCTCGTCGGATCCTGCCATTTGATAAAGTACAGGTCGATTAGGCACCACCTTATGTAAGAGTAGCGTTGCACTGTGTCGAGAACTCTCCCAACTGTCTTCGACACATCCAGCTTGCTCGCTGCCGCTGTAGTGGGCACTACGCAGCACGAACACGCGACGAAGTCCGAAATACTCAAAGAATTACGATTGCGAACAGGTAGCTAGCTAGCTAGCTATCTTCGAGCCGAAACAATGCGTACGTCCTGGATCTCCTGAGGATAAGTGCTCAACTTACTAAATTACTGGTGTTCTGCGTTATTGTTTTCTACAGTGTCTGCTTTTGAGAGCTTGCCTACTGAGATACTGTCGCGTGTAGGACAGCATCTGCAAGAAAGGGTGAGCAGGAGGTTTGATAGGTCATGGATACAATCGCTTACGAACATTTGACTTTAGGACCGCACGCCATTCTCCCTATGCTCGAAACGCGTCCACTCAACGATACAGCCGATCATCTTTTCTACCATAAAAGTCGAACTGTTTGATGCCGACTGGGCCACTCAGGCTTTGCTAGCTGTCAATCCCGATACATGGCGGCATGTCAAGTCCCTGCATGTACGGATCAGCACCAATAAAGCTCACAAGGAGTTGAAGGCCACCAACTGCAGCGCCAATTTGAACGTGCGACGGATCTTCTTTCAACTCCTCCCACCCCTCCAAAAGCTGGAAGTAGACTTCACCACCAGTGGCTTCTCTGAAGGAAGTAAACTACTCGGTGTGACCAGCGCAGCTTCCGTCATGTGGCACAGTCACATGCGCGCTTTACAACTACGTGCCCGTGACTTGAGCCTGGTGCTTCCCGAAATACACGCCAGTGAAAGCGAATCCGTTATGTGGGGTCGCCTGGTGCAGCCCTTTCATGGTTTGGCTCCAACGTCCATAAGTCTACATTTGTCAGGAGCTGGAGATGAGGAAGAACCTATGTCAACCGCAAGTTTAGTTGCTATGGTCTAGGCAGCTTGTATCACCCACATAACCCTCCATACGACACCAGATCTCGCGCTTACCAAGCCTTTCTCCGAGGTGAAAAGCCTACACCTGGATTGCGAGCATGTGGTCTTGGATGAAACATTCGCCTCCACCCTGAAAGGCGTCGGTCAATCTCTGGAACATCTATATTTACACAATGTCGTTAATGAAGATGCAGATCTGCCTGACTTGCCGGACGAGCTTCCCAACCTAATCACAATCACTCTTAGTGGCGCAGAAGTATCGCCTGTAGCACAACTGCTCACGAGCACCCGCCTACCAAGACTTCGACAAGCACACTTTACGATTGATATGTGGGCAGACCCGCTCGAGACGTCTCACAGACTTGAAGCGCTTAACGCTTTGGAAGCTATGCTGTCGCAACGCAAGATATACCACACGTTTCATGTCGAGTTTGAAGACGGTCTGCACAACTATCAGTCTCGGTTTCAGCTGTTTGCCCCGTTGGCATCAACGGGCTTGCTTCGAATGACAGCTCGTCTGAGTGGCTTATATCTGCCGGAACAGCTTCCGAGCAGCCTGGATCTCGAAGATGACGAAGATGACGATTTTGTACCGGACTTGTTCTTGGATACCTTGTTGCTACAGCAACTCATATCCAAACCTCTCCTGTCTTCGCTACATGAAATCCGCATCATGGTACAACCAAGCACAAAGTCGAGACCGGGAATCGCGGCTCCAGTTATGCTTGAAAATCTTGAAAAGTTGGAGATTGTCTTTACGGCCAACACTCGAAAGTGGAACTCCATGATCGCGCACCAGCTACTTACGTGCATGCACATGCCAAAATTACGACATCTAAACATCAAAGATTATGCCTTTCTTCCAACAGCCGGAACCTATCTGACTTCATTGGAAGTATGCTTGCCCTTGTGGCCAAGTCTGGGCCGAATATATATCTGCATACCTGACGACGCGCAAGTCGCGAGGAGGGAGGACTTTGATAGCCTTCAGAGGGCGTGTCAAGCCAGGTCAATCAAGCTTACTATAAGTTCGAAACCCAAAGATGCACTTCTAGGTCCGGTCCTGCCAATCTTACAGGCTTCTTAACCTCTTTGGGTCGGATCGAACAAAGATACCTCAAGAAACGCGTTGAGTCAGAGACGGAAGGTCTGGAGATAGAACGGTCAAATTGGCTTCGTGGACACAGCGGTGCAACGAAACAAGTCAGTTGTACATATAAAGTGAAACTTGTACATGGATCTGGGGAGATGCCTGGGAATCACCCATCGTCACTCGCAAGGCATTTCATGTACGCACAAACTCGTGCATGACTAGCAAGCAATGAAGTCTGGTCACGTGGTTTCGACGCGTCAGGGACTTGTACATGCAATTATAGCCAGAAAGCTGCCAGCCATACTTTGAGCAACAGTTGTAATTTGCGCTACATTCTCCAAGGGCCGCGGCCTGAGCAGAAGCAAGTCAGCGTGTTCGCGTACCACCTGCTTCGCGTTGGTGCATTTCAGATAGCATTGCTACGCGTAACGAGATGAATACCACTTTTCACCAACTCTATATAGCTTAACTGTCATACTTTTGCGACCAATACTAGCGCAAATACTCGCCATCTGCGGATACTGCGGCGCACCTCCATAAGCGACACAAAGGCACCACTGTTTAACAAGCTGTAAATGAAGATGACTTTACAAACTCGAAACGATGGGTGCATCGTGGCGCCCCACTCGCCCAATGCTGAGCGTACACTTGATGCTGATCCTGTACTTCGTCTTCAAACACCAAAATGCACCACTCTCCTTGCTGGAGTCGCTGTTCCAGTGAATTCCGGCGCGTATGGGAGCACCTGGACCTTTGTGGGACTGACGCTTCGATATGCCAGAGGACTGGCGGCTTGCTGACTGAGTGCTGTTGAATGTTTTCGACGATTCTAGATTCTCTACATCCTCATTGGCCGGACAACCGTAAAGGGATAGCTCAATTGAGGGCGTGTCTTGACGACTTGGCCTGAGCGCCAAATCTGAATGATGCCTTTCGGAGCATGGCTGATATGTAACAAGCATGTGACTGCCACACCGTTATCGTGCAATTGTAGACTCGTACGAGTGGAGGGGCCTCTAATTATGAAGCACGCGCATCATTTAGGCGTTCACCGCCATTTTCTGCTACTGTTGGTCCGTCGGCTGGGTCCAGGCGAATGAAGACATATGATGCGGTGACAGATACGACGCAGGTTTGCCCTGAGATCAGAGGTATACTTCTTTATGCCGGAGCTCGTCATTGAATTGATAAGACCTCTCCCAACATTTGTGATGCCTCTTTCTTGATCTGAGCCAGCTCGGCCAATGCATGTTCTTGCTGGACCTCAACAATCTTCACTGATCCTTCGTCTTCATTGTCCAGAAGAAAAAGAAGCTTTAACGTATGACTTAAGGATAGCAATGATTCGGTGGCTCGGACCTGGAGAAGCGGCGTTCGTATCGTAAATTCATTGGGCCGAATTACACAGCGTAGAAAGTTTCGCAGGATGCTCACCATAGACTCTGCTTTGAGCTCTACTTCTACTGCATCTTGCTCAGCTTTGAAGCGGTCCTTGTTGCCGACCTGTTCGAGAGGCATTGCATGATCAGCTTGGTGATCTTGCAGCCGTGATGCACACTATGCTTGCTTACTTTCGCCAACTGAACACACTCCTGCAAGCCGTCAACGAGAACAGCGATGTCACCGTCCACCTTCTTGTGAAGCTCTTCTTGGAAGCTGTCTAGATATGCTTCGGATGTTGGTTCGGCCGCTGCAGCTCCATGCGCTCCTGAGGCTGCACCTGCTCCTCCACTTCTTGCGCCCGATGGCTTGATGAGCCCTGCATTCAGGGAGCCCTTGACGACAGCATCTGTCCTGAAAGGAACGTTTGAAGACATGAAAATACTGAGTGCCGCCCTGGAAGAGCTCACATCCGGTTGGTTAACAAGTGAGAGAGGGCCTGCCGGCGTTAACGCCTGTACTATCACTTTTCGCGTACAGCGGGCGCGCTCCACGGGATCCAGCTACCAGTACGCCCGTTGGCTCTAAACGCAAGTAACTCTGGTTCGTATGCTAGAGTCTTCTGACACAGCACCGAGGCCCATCGTAATGTCAGCCTTACTGGCGACTCCATCGGGCACAATCCGCCGTGTCTGGGTGGAAGCCTTGCAAAGGCTATGTATGAAGCATACGGCAAGCCTGATAGCATCTCCGCTATCTTCATGTTGTCCAAGTAACTCTCTCACCAACAGCCCGCCAGGTGCAAAGGCTTGTCTGATTGCCAACAGCAACCACGCTCCTTCAGCACTCAGACCTGACACTACTCCCGCGCAACTCATGCTATACCGAATCGAATCACCCTGAATGGAAGCAACTTGGGCAGCTACTAAGACTGTAGCGTACGACTTAGTCGTAAGACAGATCAAAGAGTCTGTAACATCTGACAGCCTTAGTAGCACTATCAGCAAAGTAAACGGCAAGAAAGGCGATGGAACAGTGTCTGCAACATCGACAGGGACAAAGGGTTCGAAGACGACTTCCTTGGTCAAGCAGGCAGATACGTAGGTCGTCTGCTCATCTGATGCTTTGTCCACAAGCTCATGGCGCTTCGCTACTACAGCTGGGTCAATGACAATCCTACTACCATTATCTTCGCTTGTGTCCTTGGTATTTCCGGCGTCATCCTCGGAGTCGTAGGTCTGTGGTGCTATCTCAGGCTGAGAGATCATAAACAGAAGCTAGTAATGGAGAACCTTGAAGTGGAAGCTGGCAGAATGGCCATTGGTGAGTGACCGCGCGAGAATCTACACTCTGTCAATTGAACTTCGTCCTCCTATTTTCCAGAAGAAAAAGAGCGAACGAGGATGGAAGCAGAGAGTGGTGGTGAGGGCTAACTGATGTCACCAGCTTGATTTACCTTGAGCGCTAAACCCACATTCGTTTATTCCGCGCGCTCAGATGGCACTTATCCTCATTTCGGAGCTTCGAACGCACCTCTGAAGCAGCAAACAATCTTTGGCGACGATCCATATGACGAAGGATACGGGGAAGAGAAAGGTGTACATGGACATGGCGCTAGTCACGACGTACCTGACTCGTACAAGCTAGATGATATCCCGGATGAACTGGAACATCGGACGAACAAGGGACATCAGCCGCAACGCCAAGCCTATGTCACGAATGATGATGAAGAGGAGGGTCTTCGAGACAGCCAAATGCAGGGATCAACTGATGGAGAAGACGATCCCGGTCTGAGCTCATCTGGAGCTCGACGGGCTCCACGCCCTTCGCCTGCCTCCAATATGTCTGATTCGAGAGCCGACTCATATGACGAAGACCCACGACTGGCGAGACCTCAGCTCCGAAGAATGAATCAGCACAGTGACACAGTAGATACGATGGATACAACGGACAGCGATGCAAGGTGAGTTGCGCGTCTTATCACCAGATGCTCGGTGAATTCGCTTACTAACGGCATTCTATCAAACAGAGATTCCGTGTACTCAATCGATGACCGTACTAAGTATGCCTGAATGTCCATGCCTTGAAGCCATGATGACACCAGGCAAAGATGTCGTCTTTCACACTGATTCCGCGGAACCCTCTATCATACAAATTAGCCTGATAAAGTGAGACTTCCGACAGGCCTTGGCTCCTTCTGCGTTGTCTTATAAACTTAATGAGCTACTGTTTATCATACAAAGTCTATCTAGCTTGTGCGATTGAGACGTTGTAGTCCATGATGAAATGCAGCCAGCAATTGATAGACTAGGAGCACGTGTCTTTCGTGCGATATTCGCCACTCTTTGGGTTGAGCGAGCGGCAGCGGGTGAAGCGGATGCCTGAGCTGGTTGCAATTCCTCCAATCCGACATCACATCAGTCTCGTGAGCCAAGTGGAGATTGGCAAGATGGTCAATCTGACAATACCTATCGTCGCCATCGTCATGGGCACCATCGCCGTTGTGGGCTCAAGAGCGGTGCCAAAGGGCGAGAATCAATTGTGAGCAGCATTTGGGAACGCGCTAGCTGTACGGGATGAGCTGATAGCGTGCTTAATATACTAGACTTATACGGACGTGTATTCAGCTCACTATCACATGCTGCACCCTGATGTAGGCGTTCTGCTGTGCTGGCTATGGCTCATTTGCACTCTACTACAGGATACTGACGACAATACCGCGCACGCAGGTGGGCGATTGTGTACCTAGCACAGATGCATCCTATGCAAGGTACGTACTATCTTATCACCCACTGCAGACCAAGATGAACTGACTTTGGCACCTTGGCACCTGCCTTGTAGCACCTAGGCGGAGTGACCTACGTTTTGAAGAGTAAGCTTGGAAAGAGTGATCAGGAGGACGGTCCACGATTGCAAGGGAGTTAGACAGATACAAGGACTAGGATGACTTAGCAAGCCTCGTACCTTGACAAGCGGTGTCTCGGGTGCTCTGCGCTGGCTTTCCAGATTGTAACTTGCAACAGCCAGGATGAATATCAGTACACCCCTCACATGTCGTAACATCATCGCAATGCATAATCAGGCACTTGTAGCATGCCACGAAAGAACCTTCTCCGCACCTTGTTAGTGCGTCGCTACCTTAATGTTCAAAGCTCCGGCCAAATGGTGCTGGCCTTGCGGCTTTCACATCCTCGTCCTTCAGCTTTCGGGCAACCCAATCGACGAAGAAGCACCACAAGGAAGCAGGCTCAATGTCGGCCTTTGCGAGCGTGCAAGCCTTTCTGGATGGCTTGACTGGTCATCTAGGCTCTGCTGCGCAATATGTTGCGTTTCACCGCGCTTTTACAGCGATACCGCTGCTCGGACCTGTGACGCACTTCATCAACGCGCCGTTCGGTCGTTTCAGCATTACCTCGAGGCTGAACATGAACGGCAACCTTGCATGGGTGAGCGCAAACAGTCTACCTAAGCAGATGTCTCTGATATCTAGCTGAGCTTTGACTTGTAGTTCCTGTTTGAAATCGTCTCACCGATTGCATTCGCCTTGTCCCTGCTGGGTGGACCTCTTCGAACGGTGGACCGCACTCTCTTCAGTCTCTGGCAGCCAGACAACGATACCCTAACCAAGATTGGCTCCTTGTCCACTCCGACGAAGATTCTTGCCGGTCTCTACCTGATTCATTGTCAGTCCCCTACACCTGACGTTGCCACTCGAATGCTTGGGGCTGACACCTGATTAACATAGACGCGAATCGCTCCACTATATCGAGTCTGCGTACGCCGGCGCCTCGCTCTCCCATACATCCTATTGTAGTCCTATCGGGTATGTTGTTCAGGCGCTTACACTCAGCGGTCCAAGCTGACATTTCCTAAAAAGCGGTCGTATTCAACGTACTTAATGGCAGTCTCATGGGAACGTGGCTGGGCGGACGAACATCCTTCCTTACAGCCAAGATTGGTGCCGTACCCGAAGCCGCACTAAAGACTCCTCTGTTCTGGGCAGGTGTCGTGCTATGGACCTTAGGCTTCATCGGCAATCTGGTGTCAGACGAAGTACTCTACAACCTGCGCAAGCCTGGCAAAGATGGAAAGCAGAAGCCACGTTACTCTGTACCTCAAGGACTGCTCTACTCGAAGCCTTTCGGTGGCATATCTTTCCCTGCTTACTTCTGCGAATGGATCGAATGGCTAGGCTTTGCCATCGCGGCTTGTTCTTACTCGTCTTCGCCGGCACTTCCGTCGTTCACTTCTATCGATCCCCAGGAAATCTTCTTGGAAGCCGCTGGCAAGGCATCTGATGCTATACACCGTCATACCAAAGTAGAGAACATGCTTGGCAGTCTTGCAACGTATGCCACACCACCCTTTCTATTCTTCTTCGCGGAAATTGCCAGTAAGCCGCCCTAGTCATCCGGAAGTATTTCGTTCCTCTAACATCTCGCTATTCAGCTATGTTACCGCGAGCCCTGAAAGGTCACAAGTGGTACCAAGAAAAGTTTGGTAAGGAGTTCCCAAAAGAGCGTAAAGCCATCATACCTGGCGTTCTGTGAATCAGAACTGCGAATTTAAAATGTAGCATAGTTAGTCTCTTTGCCAAGCTTATTATTCTTTACAATGGTGCACTGTCTACGTGTGTGACTGCCGATGCACAGTTTGTTTCGGTCTATCTAACTTCTGGATATACTCCTTTATCCATTGCTCGCGAGCCTGCGGATCATGATCAAACACAGTAAATCGCTTGTCGTGCTGCAACCAAGATCTTGTTAGCCGATAGCTGTTTGCAATATGGACCTCAACATACCTTGAGTACCGCATTGATCTCTTTCATATCAATTTGTGCCGCCATTGCTTTCAGGTCAACACCATCTTCCGCATTCATCTCGTCATCACCTCCTTCGTTGTCAGCACCCAGAATCTCTTTCGCTCGCTCCTCATCCTTGCCAGCAGCATCTTGTTTGAGGCGCCCCCAATAATCGACAAACTTGCTTTCCGATAACATTATATCGAAGTCTTTGCGAGCTTGATCGAAGCGTTTCTTGTTCCAAGCATCGAATAGACGCTCAATCCGAGACTCGGATAAATGCAAGCGCGTGACAACGGGACTTGCGGATATGGAGGAATACACGTCATCGAAGCGGGTGGTGAGCTTAGGCGCATGTTCAGCGAAAAGGGCTTCGACAGCAGCTACTCGCTTGTCGTAAATTTCGTCCAGATGCTGGTCGAAAAGCCGCCTTTTGTCTGAAAACGTAAGGGTATTGCTGCTGAATCGTGGATCGCTTTCAAGATTCGGCAAGACATCGTTCCATTTTGCTTCATGATCGCGAACAGCGTCGATGAGGAGATTCTTGTATTCACGGGTCGACTCTTCACGCCCTGCTTCTGCACGGACACGACCTGCTGCACGGTCGAGAGCAGCTTTCTCCTTTCGCACCTTTTCCTCCCTTTCCCTCAGTGACGCTTGCTGTTTCGCTTTCTTTTCTTCTGCTGCAGCTTTTCGGCGGTCCTCTTCTTCAGCGTTCGAATCGCGGATCTGTGCTTCTGTCGCAGGCTTAGGCCTTGTGGCCATATATTTCTTGAAAATCTCTTCTCGCTGAGACGAGGATGCGACAGCAGTATACCGTGGATCTGAGGAGAATTTGCTCTTGATATCGGACCATCTTGCTTCATCCGGTATCTGAGTCTCCTTGAGCATAGTGACAAACTTCTCCTCGGCTTTCAGAGCATCGGCTCGCTTGATTTCGCCCAACTCTCTCAACCATGCTCTAAATGCCTTTTCTCGCTCGCGATCGTCTCTTCCAAATTCTCGGAAACGAGAGTCTTTCTTGAACTTTTGGCGGAAGTCTTCCCAGTGAGTCCGCGTTGATTTCACTTCCGACACCAACAATGCTCGATACGCGGTGGCAGGCTGTGCGACAGAAATGCTCAACAGTCAGTATGCTGAGTGGATGGATGGCTATACAGAATGTGCTTACGTCCGCTTTAGTCTGACCACCTGCCGCCTTCTTGGCACGTCTTTCGCGAACAAGGTGCTTGCAATGATCGTCAAACAGGTCACGTCGCTCTCTCAATGTCTTGACACCACGATACCGAGGATCATTGATGAACTTTGGAAGTTCCATATCCCAGGGACGCATCGGGTTAATGTCCTTTTCCGACAGCATGATCTGAAGAAAAGCCACAAGGTCAGTATAATGCTTTACACATTCTTCACGCAACAGAGTATGCATGCACGCACTTTGAAAAGCGCAATAGCTTCATCGGAGGAGAACTCTGTTATCTGCGAGGCCACTGCCGGCTCCTCCAGCTCTTTCTCGAGCGCCTTCTTAGCTTGCAGCTCTTCTTTCTGCCATTCCTCCAGCTCTTCTGTTTCTTCGGCTTTGGCATCATCTCCTGCATGGTCATCAGACATGCTTTCTCCGCCCGGTGCATCATCATCTTCTATTTCAACACTTGTCACTCGCGCTCTCTTAGCGGACGCCTGTTGAGCTTCCTGTTCAAGAGCTTGCTGCTCTTCTTCTTCCTGCAATTTTCGCTTCTTGCTAGCTTCTCGCTCGCGTTCAAGCTCTTCTCTCAACCTTTGCATCTCGGCCTCCTTCTCCTGCAGTAGACGAGCTGCTTCGGCCGCCGCTGCGGCTGCGGCTGCAGCCTTCCCAGCCTCAAGCAATGCAGCCTGTCCATTTTGCTTTTGTTGATCCAGTTTCTTGACTTGCTCTTGTATCTCTTCTGGAACAGTCCACACGCTTGTCTTCGTCTCGGTATTGGTATAGAAGACATTGCCTTCATTTGTAGTCACGCGTATCCAAGGTGTTCCCTCGACAGGCAATTTCTCAACAGGCTTTTCTTTTCTCTTTTTCTTCTCCTTCTTGGGCTGTACTGGCTCTGCAGCTAGCATCGTAGGCGCCGCTGCAACGCCCATGGGCACTGCGGCATCGAAGCCTGGAGGTGGAGGTGGACTTGCTGCAAGCGCCGGACGGACATAAGTTGAGACACCGGTAGTAGCATTGAAGTAGTAAGGGACGTTATTCGGAGCCCAATGCTCTGTCCATCCAGCAGGCAACGCAGCAGGTCTTCATGTGCAAGTGCAGTCATGTACCGTACAAGGTTCGAGAAATGGATGATCGAAAAAGCAAATGTGAGAAAGGTCATATTAGCGATCCACAGAGCAAGACAAGGGTGATAAAGCTTACGGAGGACTCGCTGATCCACCTGGAAAGGGCGGCGGTGGTGGTGGTACTTGTTGCATTGTGAGTTGATGGCGCGGACGCAAAAGACAAGGCTAGCCAGACTCTCACCGACCATACTCCACGAGTGGCGATAATACACTTGACAATGTACAAAGCAACGTGCTCTACGTTACATCTACTGCGCAACGGCGACATGTTGATACAACGACAGGGATAACTACTAAAGTTACTGATACTGGATACCACTTCAGCTTGTGGGCAGGGCTTCAAAGGTACGCGGGCCTCTGGTCAAGGTGACTTCTGTAGGAGACTCGGGTTGAGGGATTGGGGAGGTTGTATCTGAAGCTGTTGAGTATAATGAGACGCAGCCTGCTGCTGTACTTGTGCTTGCGGAGCTGAAGAGAACGGCTGTTGCAGTGGCGCAGGCATAGGCGGTAGAACACTTGCTTGGTTTTGTGGGACAGGCATAGCTGGCAAAGGTGGGTTGTTTGCATTCGGTGTTGTCGACGGTACAGATGTGGAATTTGAGCTTCTTCTACCTATTTGCGGCTGCTGCGATGGCGCTCGTTGGCTTTGAGTCGCAGACTGTCGGCCTGTCTGCGGGCGTTCCGGAGAGGATTGGACCTCGTCATCCTGCATTGTTGGTCTGTGAGAACAACCAATGAGGTGAGAAGCGGTCAATCTAATTAGACGAGGAAGACTGCTCACTCTTCATAGGGTGCAACGCCTGCGTAGTACTCAGGCGAGCCTTGATCAACGTGATACCTACATGGTATGACGGGTGCATCAGCAGTATCCACAAGGACAATAAGTCTTGTTGTAACAGCTTACATTGCCGTCGAATAGTCCCATTGTGGACCTCTATTCCGTCTGTGCCATCTGAGCAGTGAGTTCCAGTTCGAAGCGTCCTTTGCCGCAGACTGTCTGAACTCGGTCAACGCAGAAGGGTCCGATAAGGATGGCCCGACCTGGATAGTAATTGTCTTCGCAGGTATGTTCGTCGGAGCCATGCTTGCTGTGATTTCAGTGCGACATCGGGACAGACAGAGTTGAGCAGCGTCCAAGCAGGCATGAAGACAGCCGCCGGCCTGATCACATGCCGATAACAAGATCATGCAAGCGGTGTGTCTTGACTCTGCACCTGCTTTCGGCGTACGCTTTACTCCAACTGCACAAAGCTCACGACGAGACAACATGTCATGGCCATATGAAGCGTATCTGACGCTCCTGACCGACCTCTTGTCGCCTGGCGAGCTACCTCGAGGAACGCTGGCCTCGGTTGTCCAGCAATTTGGAGCCGTCGAAGATGCCGGACTTGCAAGGCTCGTATCTGCAATGCTGCAATCACCTAGCTTGTTCGGCCTGCCAATAGCTCAAGATCCCTCAAGCTCATCACAAACCTATACCGCTGTCTCGCTGGAAGCTGCACAGAACGTCTTTCAAGCAGTCCGGCAAGGCATCCTCATACGGATACAAGAGGTCAAGAAGTCAAAGGGATCGGCTTGGTCGAAACGACGGCGATTGCAGAAGAGTCTGGACCTACTACATACGAGTGTTTCGGAGTCATCAAATGGTCAGATCACCTCTGAAGCTCTGAAGACTATGGTTCTCACGACGGCCGTTCTTCGTGGATTTCAAGATGCTGCTGCCGATAAGGTCCCATTTATTCACCCAGATTCCGGCCTTCTTCACTTCTGTGAACGCCATTCAATCACAAGTGTAGCCGAGTGTATCAAACTCCTGCCTGATATCTCGACTGCATGTCTTCCAGACAGTAAGTCTGGAGGAACCAGCCATATAAGGAGCAAAGCCTAATGTCGACTCTATTTGATCCTCCGACAGACGACGCACTGGTGACTGCGTGGCATGTAGCTCAAGTCCTCCCAGACATCCCCTCCGACCGCTTGACTTCTCTCGCCGATGCCGTAAGCAAAGAATAGCATGTGAAGGTACCCTAACTAATAATTTACATTACCATAGGCATTCTTCGACTTCGCTGTCGCTTATGTCAGAAGCTGCTTTATGGACGGTCACATACTGAACGGCATATCTGTGGAGGTGTACGAAGACCCTCCTTCAATCATCTGGCCTGTAAGTTACGCACTGCAGTGAAAGCGGATTCTCACGATTAATCCGCTGTATCCCACTTAGGAGGACTGTTCTACAAGTCAGCGCCTGAAGGCGGTCAAAACCTCAATTTCCCATGCATTGTTGGGGCGCTTTTCCCGCTCCCTCGGCAAAGTTATCGAATCAGTCCATTCCACCGATCTGCTCCTACTTCTCCCTCCTCGGCTGGAACAGCTAGAATCCGTCGCAGAGCGTATTCATCGAGCTTGGGCAGCTTGCATCTGGTCTAATGGCAATGGTCCTGAAGACTTGCACGCGAATACAAGAAACAGAGATGAGCCCTGGACAATATTCAAAACTCTTCTTTTCACCTTGACCATGATCTTCTCCTCTCTCATTTCACTTATGAACGCGATGCCTCTCTTGACGAACCACTCGCCGAACACAACTATACTAGATCTCGCTGCATGCGCTGTCCGAACATTCCAATCCATCTACTTTGTCACAAGCAAATTTGGCACTGGTGGATTCGGAGCATATCAGAACGTGTGGTATGGCGCGGTCGACTTGATCAGCCGAGCGCCGCTACTGAAGGTCGAGCAGATAGTGAAAATGTGCGAACCTCACTACGAAAATACAGAAAGCAGGGCGGCTGTTTTGTCGAAGAACCTCCCACGGAGTCGCTTGACATACTGGCTTATTTTAGTTGAACAACTGGCCTTGCCTCTTCCGGAAGAATACATCTCTGTCACAGTGATGCCAGCGCTGCGCCCGTGAGTTGAGCTGGCAAGTTTCCTTGGCCGTCTAAGCGAGTCTTACGTGTCTCGCCAATATTATAGGTATCTCACGAATAAGGAAGATTTAGAAGCCTTTGAATCCGCGCACTCCGTTCTATTAGCTATATTCAGCAAAAGGAAGTTGGTCTCGGTCGAAATCGCACCCCAATACACGAATCTTCTCCTTGTCAGCTACCCAGACTTGCTTTCAATTTCTCAACTGCGGCTGGCCTTTGCTGGCATGGTATCATGTCTCACGGATCTGGGTAGCCCGGAGACCGAGGTTTGCATGACGAAACTTATCGAAGCTATCGAGCTCTGCCCTCCTGGTCCCTCGCGATTGCACTCTGCGCAGATACCTCTAGCTGATGTCTCTACAGCGCAAGCTGGACAGACCCCGTCCCGAACCTCTGCATCGACAGTGGGCCTTTCTGCCAAAGCCATCGAGGCCTCGGCTCTGAAGAGCAGAAGAGGACACTTGCTACTCGTCCTAATAGATCAATTGTCTACCGTGACGCTGGAAAAGATGGATGATTTACTGCCAACTGTTCAGTCATTTCTGCACGAAGAAAAGCGAGCTCCACGAGAGAGCCGAGCAGCCCTCGTACAAGTACTCTTCAACACCCTTTCCGGAGGAATGGACATGATCAAGCGAGAAAGCGCAGCCAAGTGGTGGTTACAACATCGGTCGGAAATCGAGGCTGAGGAGAACCTACTTGAGGGGAACGACTGCAAGACGAAGTCCGGTATTTCCGAAGTTGAGGGCACTGTAGCCCGACTGTAGCATAGTAGCAAAGAGAGAGTCACGGCGAAGCCTGCGCACCTGAAATATCGTAAAGACGTGATGTTTGCAACAAAGCCTACGGACATGCCCACAAAGTCCAAGCTGCTGCATGACTCGAAGCGCTCGACTAGGATACCTCGACGAACTTTCGTCCCACGACCTTCGGTGTTCCGAGACTTGTCGACGGACTCCTCGTCAAGTCCGTCCGTCTCCAAGTACTTGGCTTCGCCAATTGCCGTCAAATACTTGGCAGGCTTTGTGCATACGGAAACCATGATCTNNAGATCATGGTTTCCGTATGCACAAAGCCTGCCTGCCAATCATTTGGCAGTCATGGCCACTAGGCGAGGCAAGAACAAGTCAAAGCAAAGCAAAGCCGTATGTATTTAGACGATGTATAATTGCATTAATTCCATAAACAAGTTATTCCGAGAGATGAGGGAAGCGCACATGAACAGCAATACTAAGCAAAGTCGGGGTATAGGGTGAAACATTATGGAGGAAACAGCTCCTGTAGACCCGAATCTGCCAAGACTACTTTCGAAGACATGAGAAGAAAGGGGAGAGGCTGAAGCCACGAGAAATCTTCTATGACTGTTATGAAGAGTCCACAGTGCGTTTCTTGACATTGTGCGTATGTAGAGAGGAGTAAACGAGAGTAGGAATACTAGAGTCTATTTGCGTGGAGTAGATTTCCTTTGAAAATGTATGAAAGAGCGTGTAGAGATGAAAGCGAATGCAGAACACTGATACTTGAGTGTCGTATCCATAAGATGATCTACAAAGACTGCCTTCTAACAGCTCCATGAGCACTTCCTTTGTTACTTTGATGGATACTCTATTGAGGTCTTGAAGCAGAGCGCTGGAGAGTGACACCAGTCTGGGCAGCCTGGTAGCTGCTGAACCTCTTGAGCTCTTGATTGCTGACGTGGACCTTCTTTCCGAGGCCGAATCGTCTTGTGGCCTTGCTGAGGAAAGTAGTTCGGTTAGAGTAGAGGGACTGGTTGATGGAAGCAGCGCGAGACTGGGTGCGTGTAAGAGGAACACCGGTAGGTCCAGTCTTCTTTGCTCGCTTGGCAGCCTGGTTGCTTCGGAACTTGCGGATCAAGAACTTCATGCCGAACTTGATGAAGTCCAGAGGGACTGAAAAATCGACAAAAGTAGAAGTCAGAATTTGAATATTTCGGTCAAAAAGAGTGTAGAAATACGCACAAAACCAAATAATATTCCAGATCCACACGATTCCAATCCATGTACCCGAAATACCAGCGATGGCAGTGAAGCCCCAGTTGGCATAAGCGGCGATGATCGAAGAGATGACCTGGGCGATAACGAAGGCACCCATGAGAGCGAAAGAGGGTCGCTCCATGAAGAAGAAGCCATGCGAACGAGTAACGAAGATGAGTGCTTGTGAGATCATGGCTACTTGAAGGTAGATAATCATGTGCATGTGAGGATCGTTGGCATCCTTGTATGGCTCTGCGCTGACGGCGTTTTCGAAGAAGTTGGTGTAGACGGCGACACAGAAGAGAGCAATGGTCGAAGCAGCGAGGTATAGACCATAGGCGACGGCATAGGCGAAACTGCAAAGGAGAATTTGTATGAGTACTGTGGTATATATGCAAGTCCAAAGCTCGATCACGTGATCAGAACACATGGCTGAGAGAGAGAACTCACATCTCGGCCAAATCCCAAGAGTCAGGAGTATGCGAAGGCAACACTCTGTCGACTGATAGAGTCATGATGGTACCGTCGTTGAGGATAGCAATGATAAGAACCATGAAGGGAGGGAAGTCGAACTTGAAGGCGAAGGCCATGACAGCGAAACCGACGACGATACGGATAGTAACGGCGCAAGCATAGATAGCGTAGTTTCTCATGCGCTGGAAAATAACTCGGGATTGACGGATAGCGTGGACGATGGTTGAGAGACCTGGCTCGGTGAGGACGATATCGGCAGCACCACGAGCGGCATCGGTAGCACCTTCGACGGCAATACCAACATTGGCACGGGATAGAGCAGGAGCATCGTTGGCACCGTCACCAGTCATAGCGCAGAGATGGCCAAGACCTTGTAGACGCTTGACGATTTCGTACTTGTGTTCAGGGAAGACACCAGCGAATCCATCGGCATCGAGAATCATGTCGTCGAGAGTCATGTGCTTGCCACCGGCTTCAGGACCATCCTTGAGGACCTTGGCGGGGTACATGTGGTCACCCATACCGAGACGTCGTCCAGTTTCCTTCGCAATAGCTAGCTGATCACCAGTAACCATCTTGACCTTGACACCGAGAGCAATAGCATCATCGATAGTCTGCTTGGTGTCCTCACGGGGAGGGTCGAAGATGGACATGAGACCAATGAGTTCGAATCCGTTACCGGCAGCTTCCTTGTCGTTGGCTGGGACCTCTTCAAAGGCAACAGCTAGTGCGCGGAGACCACGACGAGCGAACTCTTCAACATCCTTCTCTAGCTGATCTTCGAGTTCGGCAGTCTTGTTGCGTGAGCAGAGCTCAATGATAATACCAGTCATACCCTTTGTAACGCGCTTCATCTTGCCAGTGTCGTTCTCAATGTAGGTAGCTTCAGTTCGCTTATCAACAGGGTTGAAAGGCTTGAAGTCGACAATCTTGATACCTTCACGGCACTTGGCGAGACCGACGGAACCAGTGACACAGCTGTCAATGGCATCCTGGTTCTCTGTTCGGGATGCATAAGCAGCGAGGAGGAGAACTTGGTCGACATCGAAGGCAGTGTAGGTCTTGACGGTGGTTCGGTCAATGGTGAGCTTGTTGGTGGTCTGGAGGTGAATGAACGAATTAGTATGCTAAACATGAGCTTCACACTGCAAGGGAAAAACCGCTTACCAAAGTACCAGTCTTGTCAGAGCAGAGGATGGTAACACCAGCCAACTCTTCAATAGCAGTAATACGGGTAACAATAGCCTTGTACTTTGCGAGTTGCTGAGCACCGACGGCGAGAGTGACTGAAAGTACTGTAGGCATAGCAATGGGGATACCACCAATGAGTAGGACGAGAATGTTATCGAGACCACGTCTGTAGTTGTATCTGAAGCCAGCGTAGAGGACGAAGATTTCGGCGAGAATGAAGATACCAATGGAGACGAGGCAGAAAGTTCCGATTTGAGCTAGAATCTTTTGCAAGTGACCAGTAGAGTCATCATCTTGTCCAACGAGAGTAGCGGCACGACCGAAGAATGTGTTTGCACCGGTAGCAATGACAATACCTTCTGCCTCACCCTGTTTGCAGGTAGAGGAAGAGAAGCATTGATCACCGACTTTTTTACCTTGAGGTAGAGATTCACCGGTCAAACCAGCTTGATCAATTGAAACATTGATGGCATCGTATAGACGGCAATCGGCGGGAACAATGTCACCAATCTTGAAAGAGATAATATCACCGGGTACGAGATCTGCGGCATCGATTTCTCCCCATTCTCCATTGCGGCGAACTTTAGCTTTAGGAGCCAAAGACTCCATAAGAGCCTTGACTGCATTTCCGGCATTGCGTTCTTCGACGAAACCAATGGTAGAGTTGATAAGGAGCAGGAGGACGATACCGACGAAATCTTGCCAATCGGGTGGCTATTTGTATGTGTGTGTAGTATGTAATGCATGACAAAGCAAAAATCCCAGAGTCGCGTTTGATGATTTGCGAACAGGAGAGACATTTCGTGAAGATAGGAGTATAGTGAGACGAGACAGGAGAGTCAGTCACGTGTAAAGCTTTCGACTAGGAAATCCTGCATGACTGTGGGAGGGTGAAGCTGCGACTTACACGACCACCACCATTGGAGAGAGCAATAGCGACAAGGGCAGCACCTTCCATGACCCATGATAGAGGATTCCACATGAATGACCTAGATTCATCGGATAGTGCATTGGGAAAAAGTGAGACATCCTAATTAGCAAATGGTGATCGCCAAGAAGAAGAAGGTCCGCGCAGGCTTTCTTTCCTATCTGTTTGAGGAGAAAGAAAGGAAAAGCTATACTCACAAGAACTGTAGGATAGCACTTGATTCCTTTGCCTCCAAACGATTGTGACCGAAGATTCCGAGACGTTCGGTGATTTCGGCATCTGTGAGACCTTCCTCGCGAGTTCTGTTGGGAGGCAAAGGAAAAGAGCCAGAAAAGCGGTTAGCAAAAGAGATGAGAGCTGATAAGACTGCAATGACGGAATGTACGCACTGTAGGAGAGTCCAGACATCCTCGAGGACGACTTGCTCGAGATCTACCTTGTCTTTGTCATACTGTTCATGTCGTATTGCATTGGTAATAATAGCCGTTGTGTGTGTCGATTTATCAAGGGGAGCGAGGATGCGAGAGGAGGTTGGGATTTGCCCAAGTCAGTCGAATCCTGAGGGAGTGCGAGCTCAATAGACAAGGTTGCAACATACAAGATCTTCAGCCTTGAGTTCAATGGTGGACATGTCGACCAGGGCATGCTGAGCTCCTGCGCTGTCGTTGTGTGCGTTCTGAGAAGATTGAATGTCGCATGAAAAGTTGATCGCGGGTCAGCGGGAAGCCCTTCCAATGATGACTGAATAGCCAGCGTGGACGACTACTCACGTCTGCAGCATCGAATCGGTTGGCCTTCTTCTCTGCTGGAACAGCCTTCTCGTTGTCGACGACGTTGCCAGTTGCAGTGGTAGGCTCATGCTCGCCAGCTGGAACTCCGGGAGCGCCTGGAGCAGTGGACGGAGGCATGACCCCGGTAGCGTTGACAGAGTCGGCTACGGGAGCAGTAGCTGCGGCCTTCTCGTTGTTGTTGTAGTCTGCCATCGTAGACTGTCGGAGTAGTGCGCAAAGAGCGAAGAAGAAAGCAAAACGACGTATCAGCTTCCCTTCCTTTTCAACAAATTCCCGGCTGCGCTCTCCGGCCAGTCGCTGTTTGGCTGCTCAAATATTTGAATCGAATCGAACTCTTTTGCCCTTTTTTGCCCTCGTTTTTATTTGCTGGCTGGGAAAACCGCACTCGGCAGGAATGCGGACACGCTGAGACGGCCTCTCAAAGCCGGATGCGCCAATGTAATGTAGCACAACTGTCTGATGGTGTGACAGTCATAATTACATGCAATGTACCACATCCTCGTATTCCTGCTCTTATCCCCAGCGACTGCCCTTCTGCTTGCCCACTCATTATTACTGCAAATTCCCAACTCACCGATTGCTTGCCTTGTTTTGCCTCTTCGGGCCGAGGATCCTGCAGCAGGTTATCGGTTCTTGAAGGTCTTGAAGGGAGAAGATTGCTTGAAGGTGGGAGGGAGGAAAAGGGAGAAAGGCTTACAGCACAGTCAAGCTAGAGGTTGACCTTGCTATAATATGCCCTTGAGGTCTTGATGGGAAATTTTGGGGGAGTAGGGAAGGACGGGTAAGAAAAAAGAGAAAGAGAGAAAGAAGAGGAAGGAAAGGAAAAACAGAAACTCGAATTCGCCTTCTAGCGCTTTGCCTTGCTTGCTTCGTAAAAAGATTCAATTCTTGCCTTTTAATAATGTTCGTTCACTTTCCTCTCTACCTTATCCCGCATGTATCATATGTAGCTTATGGTGCGGGTAGCTTAACGCTTCGCTTGCTTGCCTTCTCTTCTTTTTTGGGGGCAGTAGTTCGAAAATAGTATATTATCGTGGTTATTTATTGACAAAAATGCGGGTGAGCCGAGGGGAGGGAGGGAGGGAAAGTTCGTTGGTTGGGTGGTGAAAATTATTATTAAGTGGGAGTGCGAAGAGGGTGAGGATATATGGACAAGACCGAGCAAAATGCGCGTAGGGTACAGTGGTACCTAAAAGATAAGATGTAAAAAGAGACAAACGCAAGGTATACGACTAATACCGTAGAGAGAGATGCATTCGCACATAACGAATACATTACTGCCATGACAATTGCCCAGCATTCTTTACTTGACATGTGTCATACGTTTACAAAGAATTTCCATACTGGCTGGGATCGCGACTACCGTACCGTAGGTACATGCTGCCAACATTCTTAAAAACATACCGTGCGGTAAACCCAGGAATTTCTTGCTCTCTATCAAAAAATTTGCTTGTCCATTCTTTCCTTCAGTAGGTATATCGTGCCGTACCTTTGCAGGCAAAAGGTGCCTTACCTCGTACTGTATACCAATCCCCATCGAAATGAATCTTTGGCTTGTCTTTGTCTTGGGTGGTTGGTGATTTTCTTCCTTACTTTCCTTTCCGCCTGTCACAGGTCCGCGCCCTCCTGCCCAATCTGGACATCCGGAGATCGGTTGAAAAGGACCGTACTATGCTACCTATAGGCCAAGTGTATCTGGGTAGCATCACAAAGTACTGTACCCACCGTAGCCACAAGATTGCAGCTGCTCAACCGGAGCAAGAATGTTCCTCACTGTGCTCGTTTTCTTAGTAGCTTCCCGTTGTAACGTATACGTACCGCTAGTATGCCGTTGATACGCGTAAAGAGCTTTCAAAATTTGAGGGCTCAGCACACACACACTGGGCGACGCAGACTGGGATAAGCTGGCTTGAGAAACAGCATTGTAATCTGCGAGTATCATTAATGGTCGTGAATCTCGATATCTTGCCTCCAATATCTTGCTTTCGTGCCCGGCAACGCAGTCACGTGATTACAGTGCGCTCTGGCATATCATATCATGCATCATGAGCTGTTCATTTTATATGTAGGCGACTCCACTCCTGACGAGGAGATCTCTGAACACTTATGCGGATCATACCGAAGAGCCTGATCAAAGTAGCACTTATATTATAGTCAGATCCTAGCCTTCCCCCTCTACATATCGTACCCTCGAATACTTTCGAGAAAAAGGACGATTGACTAACATTTCATTGGAAGAACTTATCATCATCATCAGAAGGTGTGCCCTCTTCGCCATCTGCCTAGTTTCGGTCAAGGTCCGCCTGCCGCCCCGAGCTGTCTAAAATTGTTTTTCCTCCTCACCTCGCCGGTTGCCATGCTTACAGATTGAATATCATCTAATTTCCGGCGTTGCTTCTGCCTTTTCCGCCGCCTATGCCCGAACGCCCTTGATTTTTCATGCTTGCCGTCCTCACGTCTTTTTTGTTTGCTTGCACGGCACCTTCTCAGCCGGCAGTCAACATGGCGTGTGCCAACGAGGGCAAAGCTAATTGACAGCCGGAAAATGTAGCTGTTCATGGATCTGCTGCGCCTGCCGTCAGGTCCTAGGGAGCGCCGAAGAAATACGGTTTATCATATCGTGTACGGTACCGGCAGAATGTGAGCCAGACTTGACCGTTTTGTCTTGACGATACTGTTTCCATCGGCAAGCAAAACACACATTAAATCGTTAGGAGGCTGTACCGGTACGTATAAATGCAAGCCGCCTCCTGGAACAGCTCTGTAATCACCACACTCTTCGGTTGCTGCCACGGCTCGCAATACTTTTGTACCAAGATATATACACGGTTCCGCTTGCACTAGGCTGTTCTTCGAGCATAACAGTTTAAACCTCTGCAGAAGTCCTACTTCGGCAGAACGATTCAATGACTGCTGATTATCAATTTTCTCTGGGCGGAAATGGTGATGTCGGCACCCGCCGAGCGACCGTTTTGCAGCTCTTCCGCCTCGTACTAAGCGTGTAAGCACGTGTGCAAGCCGACAATTTTTTGTCGCAGACTACCGTACAGCAGCATCTAGCACATACATACACATTGGTGTAAAGTCCCTTCAATACGACATGTCCTCGGTGTCTAAGTGAAGTGTCCAACATTGCAGTGTTATAATATTCCATTGATATTGCTACAGCCCGCGTGCACGTGCCCGGCCAAGCGAAGTCTACGAGTGTTGTTCCGTCGGCTCTACTGAGGTTCCACGCAAGGGCTCCGATTCTCTCAATCATACTGACTCGAGAGTTACTCATTACTGCTTACGTTGTACAATTGCTGTCCCGGCAACGGTCAGTTTGACAACTAGCACACCGTAGTTATCTTGAGCACCAGTGAACGGCTTCCTTAGCCCAGGAAAACACTTTACAGAACATTTTGACATGACTCTCATGTGAGGTCGTACACTACTCGCAACGCAATACCGTTGTATGACCAGCCCGCCCGCTTAATCTTCATCCGACGACGAGTCAATCTCAATTACCTCCTTTTGACGCTTATTAGATGCTGACGCTTCGTCTTGCGCTTCTGAAGCAGCACCTGCGGCCTGTCGCTTTTGGGCACTACTCGAAGGCTGGGAAGGTACTTGCGGTTCAGATAACGTTTGCTGGGGACTAATTCCTGAAGTAGCAGATGGAACGTCTGCCGGCCCAACAGCCATTTCCTCGTCGTCTTCGGCTTCGTCATCGGAGACAGGATAGCAGGCATTCAATGTACCCTCTTCCACCCAGACATGTTCACTTTCCACTATGCAGATATATGGTCAGTGCGTGTAAGAAAATGCGGAGATCTAGCCATGGCTTACCTCCGCCTGGGCCATCGGAGGTTCGTATGTGGAAGTCGCGTATACCCTTTGCATCGTCTTCTTTATCATCAAGAGACTCATGCGTGAAGGGATCGTCACCCTCTTCATCTCGACGTCTGCATTCTCGATATTCTTCATACCCATCTTCGCCGCCTCGAAGCAATGACCGCCTTGCTTCCCTGCGAGCTTCTGGGAAAGTCCAAAAGGAACCCAGAAGTTCGGGTTCGCTCTCGTAGTGGCGATTTGTGAAGCTGCCTGGAACAGTGAGATGAGACATTAGCCTTTAAGGAACAGAGTCGAACAGTGAATTGTATCTTCTAGTGCCAGAAGGCTGTCGTTGATGTTTTGGGCGGTGTAGTGCGGCCCAGACTTACGGAAGACATGGTAATCTGCACATCCTTCTGGTCGAGCCTGTCGGATTGCTGCATGTTGACTCTGAAAGCTCCTGCGTAGGAGGTATTTCTATTGACAGTGAGCGGTCCTGGACAGACCTTGACTGGCACGTGTAAACTGACTGGTTCGACGCGTCTAGCGTGATCGGCCGTCGTAGTATAAGAGCGAGAACTACCACAGCACAGCTTGCACTGGAACACTGAAAAGCATACACAAAAGAACGTATAATTTGTCTGCCAACACCCTCTCCTGTCCCACAGCAACAACAGGACGTTCTTCTTGGGTTACAAACTCGGGCTTGCGCACGTGACGACTTGTCTCATTGAGGCGGCATTATGCTTCAATCACTTGTCAAAGGCGAGCATTAGTCGCTTTCTTGATCGCCATGTCCGTCAGTACCTTCATCGGTATCTTCTTTTGTGTATTCTTTCTCCTATCCCTCTTCGTCTCCCCTGAGCAGTATATCTACGGCCTAAGCTCGCTTGACTCGCTTGCTCGTGCGGGTCGTACTTCTGGTAGTTCTGGAAGGCTGGCTCCGCTTACCACTGTTGTTTTTCTTTTGCTGTTTAGGTGCGGCTTCCGACTTTGACGACTTCACACCACGTCCGAGTGATTCCTCTTCAGTGTCAGGATGGGTCATGCAAGCGCCCAGGGCTCCCTTCTGGACCCAGATGCGCTCGCTATCGCCTGGATAGCAAATTCGATTTACGTCAGAAACGGACAACACAGACAATGCACAGCGACGCTTACCGTGATCATTCCAGGTGTAGATGCAGAAATCCTCGTTGCCTTTTGCATCATCGTCTTTGTCGTTTCGGACTTTGTAGATCTCCTTTATCGAGTTTGTGTATTTATTGCCCTGTTCCAGCTTATCCTCAACATACACTATATAATCCTGTCGATCTTCGCATAAGAGGCTTTCCCTTGCTACTTTGCGAGCATCGGCAAAGGTTCGGTACGATCCTATCAACTCTTCCTCTGGACTGCCGCCCATGTCGTAGTTTGTGTATTCATCTGTGCAAACCAAGCATGTCAGGGAAGATTGTGATGCCGCAGTAGTACGACGCAAAACTGGAGCGGCGCTTACGGATGACGTGGTATATAGTCTGGTCCTCAGTCTCTTTCAAACACGACTCGCAAGCCTGGGCTAACGCATTTGTTCCAGCAGACGCTGTAGCTTCAATGACAGAGGTATCCGCAGAAGCTTCTGATGCTTTGGCAATTTGACCGTTTGGATTGTAACTTGACTGAACCGAGATCTTCTCAACCCAGATCTTTTCAGTATCGCCTGAACACGTGCATGGAAGTCAAGTCAGAAGCTAAACGGCTGGATTCGATAGAAGAACTCCGACTCACCGTAATCGAACAGGGCGCGTATGCAGAAGTACTCATCACCATAGGCTTCACCGTACTCTGATGCATCATCGTCGTGATCAAATCCGCCATATCATACTCGCTCTCGTCATCCGTGCGGCCCTCTCTGTACCGCATGTAAACTGTCTTCGGACGCAACAAGCTGGCCCGAGCTGCATCACGAGCAGCCTGGAAGTTTGTGTAGCAGCCTCGAGTATTGGTGACTTCAGCTTCCGGCCAACCAGGTATAGGTTGTACAGTTCGGTCTGACAGTGTTCATTGAATTCGAAATCAGCCTTGGTCAACCGCAATTTTCGATGCCGGAAAAACCTTAGAACTGACGAAGAACAGTGTAGACGAACATATCGAGCCGTGTAGTGTTCCCGACAATGTTATGTGCGTGCGGTGTATTCCAAAGTAGTCACACCTGTCACAATCAGCACAGAGCAAACGTGGCGTTGGATGTATTCAGGGCAGCAGACGCGTGAAAGAATGCGGCACGTGACCGCCCTTGGATCTTAGCTAAGATGGCCCGGAGGCGTGCTATCATTCCAAGATGAAGTGTCGTTAAAGGCGAGTTCCAACTATCAATGTCGTACAATGCATATACTATCTGGTCATGATGTGATGTACGTATGTATGTATCTATCTTTTGTATAAACATATTCTAAGCATATAATTGCGTAATGGCACATCTACAGGTTTTTGGTTTTTTTCATTATTTAAGTGCGTAATTTGCGTAACCACCCTCAGGCGTGAATGTATTGTAGTCCGTTGTTGTGTTTGTGGTGTCCATTTGTTATTGATGTCATTGAGTCATGTTGTACCGTGTATGTATTGTGACCAAGTTTGTAGTTCGCTTAAGCTTCAGCAGATGCAGTGCGTCTCAGAATGCGCAACAAGCTTTTGCGAGCTTGCATGCGAGCCTTCTTCTTCAAGCAATTTCCCCACCAACCATTCTTCATACCAATAATGGAGAGTGAATCATACTTGCTTTCGGTATCTGATTCCTCCCCTTCGTCATCGGCATCTGATTCATCGGCTTTATCACATGCTTTCTCCTCCTGAACCTTGATGTTGATGCCGCCAGCCTGCGAGGTGGCAGTAGCAATAGAGACTTCAGCTGGTTGAACGAGTTCAGCATTGATGTTGACAGGCTCGCTGACTGCTAGAGCGACAACAGGCTCGATGCTTGCGGTGATAATGATAGGAGTCTCCGAGGTGGTATTGACAGCAACGGAAGAGGCGAAGTCGATAGAAGCTTCCGAGATAGGAGTAACAGGAGACTGCTCCTCGATAGTAGTGGATGAACTCTCGTTTGAGCATGTGTCAATGGTGTTGGCCCACTTGCTGTCAATGCTTGATCTGGGAGAGGTGGTTGGAATGTCGATTTGGATCGAGGGTGCGGTGCCTGTTTCGAGACCTTGTGACGCGTCTGACGCGTTGATGGGGCTGTTGGAGGCAGTGAAGGGTCCAGCTTCGTTAACAGCGGTGGGGATCAATGGACCGGGGACGTTGTAGGTACGATTCGCAGCGAGTATAGTGCCATATTGATGTTGTTTGATGGATAGACGTTCGGTGTCACCTATGAGACGAGGACGAGGAGAGGTAATTTGGAAGAGCGAGTCAGATTAAGGATCACACGCAACTAAACTGAAACACGGTGCAACAGTGAAACCAAAATCAACTCACCTGCCTCCGTTTTTGCCCAGATATAAAGGCGAAGAGGATCATCATTGTAACCGTAGCAGAACTGAATCTGGTCGCATTTCCGAGGTTTGCCAGTGATGGCTGGGTTTAAGTCCTTGCCTTCCATTACCATGTGAGTGTAATCTCCGCCGTTGAGTGCAAACTTGAGAGCAATCTGTGCTTCTTCAAGGCTGGAATAGACACCTTTCTTCTGGAACTTGTAGTAGCCACACGGTTTGGTATATTCGCCTGTGAAGCGTATATGCAAGATGTTGCAAGACGCGTCAGTGGTACTGTAAGACGCGTCGGACTGGAGATGAGAGTGGAGAAGAGACTTACACCATACGCTGTATCTGCTCATTGGAACAACAGGCATCTTGTATGATCAGCTGGAGGTGAATTGGGATGACGGGGAGCCAGAGGTGAGTAATGAGAGCAGAAGAGAAGAGAAGAGAGCAGAGAGAGCAAGAGAAGGTCAGAAAGCTCTCAGCTGAAACCAGCATGAGTGCGCGGCGGTCTCCTTTGCTGGATGTCATAGGGGCCTGCATTGTTCGGCTGAGAATGCTACTGAACGACGCGCCAGTCGTGCGAGTCGGCTCCATCATGCATGATGGCTAGGCTGCAAGGATATATGAGGTGATGTGCTGTGCGAGCAGTAAAGCTCAATGCTTCATGCATACGAGCTCAGCCGGTCTGCAAGAGGGTTGTAAGCTGGCAGTGACAAGTGCACGCTCTGCGCTGGCAGTCAAATCAGGCTCGTACTGACCGATCAATTCAATCGGCTCCATTTCCGACGAGACTTGTCCCGAGCGAACTTGCACGCTCGACTTCGAACCTCTTCAACTCTATTCACGGGGACCTCGGACGTTGCTCTGTCTCGTCAGATAGTCTCTCATGAGCATTGGTACCAATGGCACAGTACAGGACCATCTTGAATCATGCGGGTCACAACTTTCACCGGAGCGAGATGTCAGCTTCTAATGTAGATGGGCATAGTAGTTCAAATTTCAGGGACAATGCATTGCGTTTACAACATATCTATGAGATGAGCAGTCGAATGGAGGCGCCTGGTATCTTTCAGCTAGATCATGCCCTGCTCTGCCCAGACACAGCAGTAGCAAGTTGTGCGACGCAAGGAGCACAGCCGGCAGCATGCGTTACTCATCGCATACAGCGAAAGGAGCGAGGTCGAGCTTCGAAAGATGACGATATTCCTTGTCAGCCAGATGTTACGAGCAAGATAACACTGGGGTCCGCTACTGTACAGCAAGATAGCTACGCAATGAAGGGGATGCGTGATGGCACTTCTTTCTGATATTTGATGTAATCTTGCCCGAAGAACTTGACGAGATACCATTCCTCGGCTGAAGAACAAAACTCAGTATGTCAGCAGATGGCAGTATAGCCCACTATATCTGGAATTAGACCAACCTTTGATGCGATGCGCAAAGAACCGATATAGGATAACGAAGAAAGCGACGAAAGACACCGGATTTCCAATAAGTATCTGAGTTCCCAAAGCCCAATAGAAGAAAGCGAAATAGCTTGGATGTCTCGACCAGCTGTATATACCCGTTCGTACGAGAGAATGTTCAGGTGCTTTGCTGTATTGAATAAGATGGGAGAAATTGGATGCTGCTGTGATCATTGCTGTTGAGCGGAAAATTTGTCCAGCTGCCGTCACGATCAGACCTACGTGGTATAAGGGAGGCAGGTAAGTTATAACCAGTGTACTTTGTCATGTAATGCCAAAGCTCCTTGAGGCTATGCAGAATACTCACCGATTGCAGCTAGTAATGGACTATGCTTGTAAGCCAGCCATTCTGACGGCAAGTAAGTCTCTTCGAGGAGGAATTCGACAGCCGCAAAAGCATGAGCAGCCATGTGATTCTTGTCGTCGAGTAGGAAAGCTAGGGATGACAGAGGAATAGAAGAGTGGCGTCAGATGAAGCCAGACTACATCAGGTGAAGCCTTGCAGGGAGTAACTCACATTTAGGACTAGCTTTGCCAGGATTATATATAGCAGTAGTGAAGAACTCCATCAAGTGAAAGACGACCTGAACAGCTATATAGATACCAAATCTAGGTCCAGTGATGGCAGCATAGAGTCGCTCTTTCGCAGATAGCTCTTGCACGTGTGAAAGTAGTGTGTCCTTTGAGAAGAGTGAAAGTCCATTGCTGAGGCCGACTGTAAAGATGCAGCCTAGTATGAAGGCTATAGCAGCTGTATTCTGCCGTGTATCCGCCCAGGACGTCAATGGCATCTGGGGCTTGAAAGGCTTCTTTGGTTCTCCATTCTCGCCATTCTCGCTTGAATCCGCTGCAGCTTGTCGTCCTTCAGCAAGACCAGCAGCATGGCCATTCGAGGTGGAAGTTGAAGACATGATTGACGACGAAGGGAGTTGTCAAGGAGCAGAGCAGCGTCAACTCATTATGTATCCCTTGCTTCTCTTCTCTATTGGGAATTAGAAATGGTCATGAAAAGAGTTCAATAAGGACAAGCCGTGATCGACAAAGGCGACGCTGCAACAATAGCGCACTCGCAGGCTTTGAGCATTAAAGGAAGCAAATGCTACAGACGAAGCATGATGCATACAGAGACTACTCTAGCTTCGAGGGACCAACACTCCCTCTTCTCTCTAATCCCTTTTTGAACGACCACCAGATGAAGCTGCAGAGGCTGCCGACGTTGCCACTACTTGAGGCGTAAATGGAGCCTTGAAGTCAATCACCGCATCTTTACAGTACATTCCCGCTGAAAGTGGAGCTATATCCGGGAAGTTCTGTCCGTCAGCATATCTCTTGTTGCTTTCTCCTACCTCCAAAGCAGGCTTGATATAAGCTATCTGCGCCTTCTGCTGGTGGATACTGAATGGAGTCTTCTGCCATTTCTCCGTCGAGGTTGCTATTTCGTCAACTGCTGGAAGAGGCGGTTGAAGCAGGTCTAGACTTATAGGAAGCCAGTCTGTCTTCAACTTGAATGAAGGTAGTCGTTTCGAAGGTGTGACTGTTGCAGAGAAGAAAGCTGTTCCTGTATTGGGTTCCTTGACCGTGATCGCGATATCTCCATTAGACAGGTAGTCAAAGTCGAAGTCTGCTTTGTGCTGATGCAAGTTCACTCAGTCAGAGCATGTTAGTCTAGAAGACCATGAGTATGTAAGACACACTTTTGGGATATTCCAGTTCTTTCTGCCATTGTAGATTGAAGCTTCACTGGAGACGTAGATCCTCGTTATGCGGGGTGAGTGATCAGAGATAATCTTGCCATGTTCATCTTGAACAGCAGTCTTGAAGAATCCAGGGATGAACATGATCTCATCGTAGGGTCCTGAGTAATTCACAACATAACCTCATCAGTGACCTGCATCTTCGAGATTGAAGCCTGTTCGACTGACCGACTGGACTTGTTTTGTATCGGTATATGTTGATAAAGTAAGGCGTCCTGGCCAGTTTCGAGGTGCTACTAGACAGAATAGCTTGTTCCTCGTCGGGATGGAAGCTTCCAGGAGGCAATTGAGGAGTCCAGCTCCATCCGAAGAACATGAACGTCTCGGCAGTCAGTATCCATGGCGGTCTTCGTTGCGAGTTGTACGGTTGTTTGGATATAGATAGGTGAAGAGCAGTAAAGGTTGCAGAGGTGTCAGCTAATCGGATCTGTTCTCAGTTGCGGAGTACGAAAGCATACGGTGCTTCGGCTGGCAGCCCAGTAGAAGAGGCCATTGAGTGGATATATAGACTGTGTGAGTTGGCTATAAGGCAAAGAGTCCCCCAAAAGACAAGCAGGATTTGATGGTCAGAAGTCGGGTGCTACCAAAGCAAAGCTCCAGGCCGGTGCACGTGTTTCAGTGGCGACCCTAGCTGCCCTATCTTTCCTAGGCTGTACGTGAGCGAGGTACAAGGTTAAGCAGGTGGACAAGTCAATTCGCGATGCTACAGTATGCCAGCCAGCATAGGCACCGAAGAGGTCAAAGGAGCCCAAAGCAGCATGCTCTTGATTGGAAGTGCGTCGACTTGGCTAGCAAGGACTGCAACGTGAATGACCTAATTCAGACCACTGCACCACAAAAAACAGAGACAGTAAGCGAGTCCACGCGAAGACTAGCTTCGGACTCTAGACACCTGTCATAGAAGAAAGAAAAGGGATAAAACCAAAATTTTCATTTTCATTTCCGTATGGCTTCGGATGGGGTATATTGTATATGATAGAATAGGATAGGAATAAAAAAAGGCTACTCTGTAGAATCACAAGAGATTTGGAGGACCCCGTTTCGGATGCTAAGGTGGTATATTTTGTATGGCTAAGACTGTTAATGCTGTTGATCCCTTCTTGTTTCGTGATTACCTGTAGCAGTCGTAATAATCAAGCTTGCCCTCCTTTCTTTCCGAGTTCCTTATACCCAAAGTCCCCATTAGATTGATCCATTTGATGTCTGGTGCGTTATTTGCAGGACAGACAGTATCTTTTTCGACGTAACTGATGCTTTGACACGGATCTTCGTTGTTGTGGGTGAGAAGGGGAGCGAGTTGTCGAAATAAAGAGACGATGATAAAGCGTGACGAAACGTGAAGTGCGCGTGCTTCATGAAAGATTGCTGGCATAATTTCCCATGATTTGCATCGCTATCATTTTCGGTATCGTACACGTCCATCATATCGGGGGTATAAGGTATGTTTGAGTTAAGATATGTATGCGTGTTCCAGATAGCCACGTGCTCTTCTCAAGAGGGGACAGAGGAGCGACAGTGACCAGGAATGGACGCCTCATGATGTGTTGGTAATAGTCTAAGCTGAGCAGAAGTCGAAAGAGAGAGAGAGAAAAAGTAGAATTGGTATTGCATGTCCGGACTAGCCTGAACAACGCGTGCCTGTGATATGAAATTGGATAATCGTAAAAAGAATGGGTAAAAGGGGACAAGGAAAAGGGAAAGCGGTATATAGAGAGGGAGGGGCCTAATATAAAATGACTACTTTTCGGTAATGAGGAAGAGTGAGAAGGGGGAGGAGTACAAATAAGAGCTTTGTGGGGGGCAGGTTTCAAAGCTTTCAATCGAAAAACAAACTAAGATGGAAAAAAGAGGGGGAAAGTTAAAAACCTCCAATGAAACGAAAGAGTCCGAAAATTGGAAGAGAGAGAGAGAGATAGAGATGAGGGAGAAGGAGATTATCGGTCTGCAAGGTATTGTCTACCAAGAGCATTGATATGACCAGCTCCATCAATCATGAGCGAGTTAGGATTGACACCATTAGCAGCTTGAGGAGTGACGGGACCAAAGTACATGTAGCTGATAATGTAATCTTGTTGCTTGATCCAGTTCTGTGTCTTTGCTACGAAAGCTTGTGTTTCTTCAAGTGACAAGTCGGCTCCCCATCCGAAAGTTTCAGAGGCGTACTCGGAGATGATGATGGCTGATATTTGCAAAACACAAGGGAAAGACACAGGTCGATATGTCAGTGATACTGTTGTTCAGGACTAAGATAGATTAAAGAATGAAGACGAAAGAAACTCACGTAGTCCAAAGGTATTGCGTAGCTTTTGAATATAAGCAATGAAATCATCTGCATTGGTACCATAGAAATGAGTTTGCAAGATAGAAATACCGCAATCCTGGCAGTTATCCATGAATTCCTTAATCCAATTGAAGCCTTTATCATCCGAAGTGCAAGCTGGCGAGGTGATCTTATAACCTTGAGAAGCCAAAGGAGTCAATTGACGTTTGAATGATGCGATGGCATCCCAAACCCCCAAGTTTGCTTGACCTGGTTGATCGGGCTCGTTGTAGCCTAAAATTGTCATGCCGGGTCGGATAACGCCTCGTGCTATTTGACCTTGAATATCGGACTCTTTGCCAGGTCCCCAGTATTGAGGGAGGAATTCCATACCGGAAGGTAGTCCATCAGAGGGTGGGTAAGCGGACCATGCTGAAATAATGAACATTAAATTAGTCAGTTTTTCATTTCATTCTAGAATAATAACTGCCTTTCAAACGAAAAGCAGACTCACTGTAGATATAACCGGCACCAGCCCACTCTTGTAGAACGCCATTGGGATTTCTCCAGTCCCAAGCGAGACCGAGTTTAGCGACTCCATTTCCAGTTGAAGGAGGGGGTGTATAAGCAGGAGGAGCGGGGGCAGCGGAGGAGGATGATCCACCGTTGCCATTGCCGTTGCCGTTGTTTCCATTGTTGCCGTTTCCGTTACCATTGTTGCCGTTGTTACCATTTCCGTTGTTGCCGTTGTTATTGCCATTGTTGTTGCCATTATTATTGCCTGGTGCCTTTGCATTAACATTAGCCTTAGGAGGAACCCAAGTATCTTCAGCTGCTTTGGATGAAGAAGGAGCAGGAGCTTGTTCTTCCGACGACTTAGTATGTGTCGACGTAACATCAACCCAAGAGGTAGTATATTGCGTAGTATGCTCATCCTGCCATTGCGAAGAAGATTTCGTAGCTCCCGAAGCGGGCATAAAGTTATTCTCCGACGATGATGATGAAGTAGGTGCAGCATTGCCATTGTTGGCTTGTGCAGCTGCAGCTTTAGCTTGGGCAATACCAGGGCTTCCAGATGTTATAGTTGCAATGTCATCGTTGTCTCCTCCGTTGGCAGCTTCATCGGCGTGTGTAGGAACAGCAGGGTTCGCCTTTGCTTTTTGATCTACGGATTGATCGGTAGGGCACGGCGTGTACTTGTATGAGGCAGAGGGTGAAGCTCCTGCTTTGCGGACGTAGGGCTTCTTTCTTGGTACTCCGCCTGTTTGTTACGCAAGGATGGGATTGAGGTTGAAGAGGGAGAGGGAGAGATAGGAGTGGTGTTTGTTGGAGAGAGGGGAGCAAGTGAGCGAGAGGAGAGACATTGAAGAGAGGACATGACATTAGACGCCATGAATGAGAGAGAGAAATGCGGGTTTGCAGTGTAGAGTAGCATTGAAAAGAGTGCATCACGTGACCGTAAACAAAGCGGGCATTAAGTCGATTCGCCACAAAGGGTTGTGAGGAATGCCGCGAAGAAATGCATGCCAATGGAAAGTGAGGATGATGGGAACAAGAGGAGGATAGATTGAACAAGGTCAGTGCGAGGTGAGACGACACCAAAGAACAGTAGTGCAATACACACATCTATCATAACCATAAGGAGCAAACTCATGCTCCCTCTTTCCTAGGTCTTCAAAGAGAGTCCTCTTCGCGAGCTTGAGGTGCTTGCCGTGGTGCTGACCAGCATTGTTGTTGTTGTGCTGAGCATTGACGAGGGAGATGACGGATGCAGAGACTGAGAGGAGGGTGAGTGTAGTCTTGATGATGGGGGCCATATTGAGTATACGACTATGCCAGTAGTCGATAGGTAGGTGTTGATGGTGTGTGAGAGTGTGTCGTCGGTTTGATCTTGAAGTGCGTCGAAGTTGAGTTGCTGTAAGGGGGGTCTATGCGGGAGGGAGGGAAGGGAAGGGAAAAGAGAGAAAGAGAGGAATAAACTGTAGAAGTGTGGGTTTGTTATATGTAAAGAGTGTGAGGTTACAGAGTATGTATGTTAGTATATAATAATAATAATGATTGCTGAATGGAGAGAAGAAGAAGAGAAAGAGAGAAAAAGAGCCTCCCTCCGAAAAACGAGGGTTGCTGCAGGATGGAACGGCTCGCCGAGGCATGAGAGAGCAAGAGCATATGGGCGAGTGAGGGGAGAGTGAGGGCACTGACCTACCTTGAATAATGGAATAGAATATATCCCAATAGATAGAGACACACAGCGATAAGTAGACAATGATGAATGACTTGTCCAACAGAGTCTGCACTCTCTCTTTGTCCAATCCATCCATCCTCATCTCCATGTCGACCCTCAAACTCACTCGCTCGCTTGTCTGCTCGCATCCAAACAAACACTCGGATCGCCCCCTATTCTCAGCCACACTACTTACGACAAGGGCACTCGATTTCACACTACTCGCAAAAAGAAAGCTCATTTCATCAACAACTTCATCATGGATAAGCATGCCTTTACATACATCGCCGAATCAATGATTTCATTTATTTATTGTCACTCTCAATTAACGCATTACATTTCAACATCCACTGTGTGACATTACTTCCTCGCCTGAAGAAGTCTGCGCGTAAATTGGACACCAGCGCAAAGACTCCCTCACCACGGTGCTTCAGGCTTCATCCTCTCACTCTGATTCTTTTTCTGCCCTTGTTCAAGATGGGTCATCACCTTGTCAACAAGGTACTGTAAGTCAATAATGGCTACGGTAGACCTCACACAACTTGCTCCGGATACCAGCAGACGACAATGCCTTAATAATGGACTGCTGTCAATTCTATCTCTTCACTTCTAAAGCACATGCTCATGCTCGGTATGGGAAAAGGTCACGCTTTTTCTCGCAGTACCGTAGGTATTTATTGTTGCTTGTCTTCACTTCTTTGACAAGAGGAGCAAAAGCACGAGATCGTTCAAATTGTCTGATCACGTGACATTAGTTACGATAATGATATGTATGGTGGAATCGACTGTATAAAAGTATCATTGCCAATTTACGGCCCAGCTGCAATGGCGTTCGTAAATATCATCAACGAGGCAAGATGAATATGTGCACTTTGTGGAGGTAGGCTCAATTTCGCTCGGTGTTCTTGTAAATTTGCACGCGAACTCTTTATCATGGTAACGAAGTTGCCAGCGTCGGCGTTGATTATGGACAGGTAAGAGGATCATTCTGCACATACTTAGGCTCCTTGGATCATTCCATGCCGTCAACGTCAATCTAGTACAGCTGAACAAAATAGAAAACAGGGACGAAAGCAACACTTCGAGTTATTGACTTGGACTATTCAAATGGTATTCCAATTACGGAAGTATTGAAATTACAGAAGAACAACATTGTATTGATTTGGCTATGATTGGGGTATGTACGCAGAAAGCTACACGGCTAGAGTTTCTTTAGACATCTACCTCGTTCAATTCGTTGGCTTTCTTAAGTACTGGATTTCCGTTCTCTTGTTCGATGACGACGCTATTTCACCAACAGTATGATTGAAGCGAAGTAAAGTCAGCCTTGTACATAAGAACGGAATGACATGTGCGTAATCATTGTAAACGGTAAAGAACATACGCTGGGTTCTCTTCATCTCCCTTCTTCTTGATCTAATTGCACAATGGGGATTCGAATGCATTAGAATCAGTATCTTAAATTTTGGATGAAGCTTCATCTGTAGGATGATGGTGAGTGAGGGAGTTTGAACTTACAGGTTTACCATTCTTGCTTTCTATCTCTGTATCTTCCTCTTTGACATCCTTGACTGTTCCGGAAGGTTGTCCGCTTCCCCAGTTCCATCTGCCATTACAGACCATGAGACACACAATTAAACATCGTCAGTGATTTTGTAGAGAAAGGCTAAGTGCCAAGTTCTAGCAAGAGTATGAGGTCATCCTTGTCTTGCCAATCCCTAGCTGTCTATCTGGAAAGCATCTCTACTGCCTTCCCGTAATGGCCAGGTCAGGCACGTGAATGAGACGAACTTACGAGACTTCATCACCTTTCTTGATTTGATCAGCCATTGTTCTACTGGTGGTTGGAGTAAGGTATATTCTAGACTTGCGAAGTATTGGTATACAGCAATAGGTGTACATGCAAGAGATCCGACTTGAACTTACTCGATACAGGCACGATGTCCTCCTTGACAGCAGTTCTCCGATCGCCGGTGAAGCGTGGCGTCATGCATTGGAGCACGTGCTACATATCAAGTACACAACGTAGGCACCTAGTAGTGCGAGTACAGCATTATTGCTGTTATTACACATCACTCCAGTCGCCAATCAGACGCATCCACAAATCTCAACCGAGAATATGACAAATCTATTCATCTAATCGGCATGTTTCGATTTCACATGGTGTCAATCGAAACATTTTAAATCTAAGCGATACATGAGCATTTCGAACTGTCTATGGTACCTAAGACATATCTCTAAATGGATAAAGAAATAATGGTTGTGTGTGTGAGCCTGTACATATGTGTGTTTGCTCAGATACAATGTCAATGCCGTGACGCATTCCTTTCCTACTTCTTTCTACTGCAACTACCCGGTACCAATCAAGCATGCCAAAGCGAAGGATTTTCGGTTTGAAAAGCCTTTGCGGGATCCACCGAGACTACTACCGTAGCCTCTCTCTAAAGACTTCAATCCTTAGGTTTCTTGGTCTTCATAGAGTAAACTCTAGCATGTCTCCCAGCGATAGCGACATCTACCGAATCTAATTTCTTAGATTTGACATGTCCATTCTTCCATTCTTTTCCGTTGACTATCAAAGCTGAGAAAGAACGACCATAGACTGCGCCTGAATCCAGTCCGAAACTGTATGGATGGAGATCTAGACCTCTAGATGCTGCGTGGCCGTATCTGTGCAGATGCGAAACGTTTCATCAGCTTCGCTGTCCTCATCGGCGTAGTTATAGAAACTACAGGCTGGCAAGAGTGAAAAGATACTCACATCACACTTAATGGTCTACATTGACCGGGTCTCATCGTATTCGCTTTAACTTCGCCATCTCCAGCTTCCTCCGAATCAACTTCAGCGTCAATACTCTGCTGACATCCTCTCATGACTTGATTCCAAATAGGAGCCCAAGCTTCTCCTTTCTTGGTGCTCTTCGTAACCTTTCCATTCTTCTTCAAGCCTCTCATCTCTAACAATGTGAATGGTTCTCGGTTCAACGGGACTGTCAAGATTGCCATTTCGGGATCTAGATCCTTCTTCTTCTGCGCAGTCACGTCACTTGGTGAAGAAGAAGAAACCGGTATAAAAGAGGTTTCACTTGAGGATTCAAGTAGTGATGTATCTTCCGATATACCAAATTCATTCGTGAAGTCTAAATCCGATAAGAAATCAAGGTCGAGAGGATCGTCTTCCATTTCTTCCTCTTCTTCAATTTGACCATCTTTATTCTGCGTGTGTACCTTCTTCTTCTTTCCTTTATTCTTCGGTATCGTCCAAGGTAGCAGACCAGCATGTACGACGTAAGAATGCAATGAACGTATGTGTAGAGTCATGCTTCTTCTTTTTAACCAGTCTGCAGAAGCTTGTGACATTGACTTTGCAATTCTGAAATGTTCATCTCGCCATTTATGTTTCAGTACTTGAGGCAAGTCTTTAGGAGGCTCTTCGTCTTGTTCATTTCCACTAGCAGATGACGATGATGATGAAATTTCAATATCTTCAGTCGTGCCTAGTCCTTCGAGTTGAGACCTCTCCATCCACGCCCGCCAGTCTAAGACTGCTTGATCGTGATTACCGCGTACTGCCCATGCATTAAGTGAACGGATGTATTTGACGGTGTCGAGAGAGGATCTGATGTCAGGATGCTTGGCTACGAGGTCGCCTACGAAGACGAGAGTATCATTGTGGTGGCGAGTTTGATCAGGTGAATAGTCGAGTTCGCGTAAGAATGCTCTGTAGATGGATAAATCATCAGCATTGGCGTTGATCTGAACGAGATGAGGAGCCTTCCACATACTTCAGCTCAGTAATCATTCCATGTACATCTCCTACTATAATAAGCCGCCCTGAGCTATCAGCATCCCATTCTAGGTCTTCGTGCCAAATATACTTTGCCAGGCCCGACTTTATTTCCGCCTCAGCTTTATCATCTTCGCCGTCTGTCTCCTCTTCGCTATCATCTTCCACCTCATCCAGTGCTTCAAGCTCCATCTCCTGCTTCTGAGCCTGTTCATCGTCCGTCATTGCTTTTCCCATTTCGACACCACTTTCCCAAACCCAGCGTTGCATAGTAGGTTCCCAGATCTCTTTCTTCTCCTTGGCAGCATTTCTAGACTCAGTAGCTGCCATCCATATCACAAGTAGCAAGAATATAGCAAGTGCAGATGTTGCTAATGCTCTGGCCTTTGCTCGGGGATGCGTCGGAGCAGGCAAGACTGAATCCAGTAATCCTTCACGCTCCGCTCGTGCTTGCTGTCTGTTGTAAGCCATCTGTTTCCGTAGTTGTCGTAGTGGAAGTTGGAACATCCTATATGTATGAAACGAAGGCTACCGCATGCTTGCTGCTGTTGTCGTGTTGGAATAGGCGTGAAAGCAAAGCGGTCCTGACCTTGAAGGTTCCAACCAAGGGGCAAAGCGCACGTTTATGGCGGCCGACCACGAAGGCCGATTTCACAATACTCAGCAAGGCTATGAGGAGTCTTGTAGTCCATTGTTACAGGGCAATCAGTAGACTGCGTATGCATACTGAGCTGCAAGCAACTCTTCTGCGCAAGTCCCATGCTTCTGCCACCTCGCCACTGCTTGAATGGAAGCCGGCCGGCTTTTCGGAGATGTGATCTTACATCATTACCCATTTCGGCCGCTCGCTTGACGAGCGTTCGACGCAACGAGAACTACACAGACACTTGCAGCAAGCCTGGCCTACAAGGATGTGCATTCTACCGCATGCTCGGACGGGATTGCATTCAAATCTGATTACCTTCCTTGTAACATCAAACAAACCGCAAAATCGATTTGCGAAGCTCTCAACCGTTATCACTAGAGATATCGAAGCATTGTTATCTCTCCTTCCTTTCTCGCGTCTTCACAAAGCCTAAACTTCCTTCTTCCAACCATAAACTTCCGGACTAATGACCGCAGCAGCAGCTCTTGACTGTTCTGTCTTCTGCAGGAGCAGGATCCGGGCCAGCTTTTGAGGGACCGTCGATCAAAGTGGAGTCGTCTAGAGGAACATCACAAGGATTGACAGGATCAGGAGTAGCTTTAGTACCTTCAGGAGCTACAACAGGAGCAGAGTCATCTGGATGGACAGGCTCGGCGTTATTCCCAGGTCCATCGATTTTTCGGATGCGAATGATTCGATCTTCCATCTCTAGACGAGGGAGAGGCCAAGTACCATCTTCAAGTTTGATTGTTCCTGAAGCGGTGAGAACCCATGGAAGCATATCTTTGGGGACGCTAGGCCAGGAATTGGTACCGTCTTCAGGTTCTGGAATGGTGAGTTTGCCTGTACCTTTGACACCGCGAGGGAGAGTCAATCCTGATTGAACACCTAGATCGATAGTGATCTTCGACAATGCTTTGGCTTTGAATAATGGAAGTGTCCCATCTGAAAGCCAGTCTTTAGGCATAGCGAGAGTTCCTTCTCCCTTGAGCTCGAATGATAAAGTTCCCTCCGACAAGGTCTTACCACCTCCGGAGATACCGCCTCCTTCAGGGATCTTTACATCTATTATACCGCTACCATTTAGTGGAAATGGCAGAGTACCATCAGCTTGTAGGATGGATGGCTGTACACCTGTCAGAATTCAGAGGCGTGGGAACCTTAATCAGTCGGAAGTATCGTTACCTTCAACAGCTCTAAGCCTTACCTCCGGTCAAATAAACGGTAGTACTACCACTTCTGAGTACAGTGTTACTTCCACTGCGGAGCTTCAATGCTTGATCAGCTCCAGTAAAGGCTTCTCCCTCGGCTACGACAAAAGAAATGATAGATGCTCCGTTAAGGCGTGCAAGCGAACAGCATCGGACACAGTAGAACCTACGCGGAAGAGCAGTCTCAAAGAGAACGACCGTGGCACCGCTCCTGAGAGTCTCTGAATTTTCAACAGCATCACCATAGGATGCCTGAGCGGCTGCAGGAGGCCACTTGCATCCTTCGGAAGGAGCTATAGTTCCAGTGGCAGTCATGTTGACAATGACTCTAGCAGAGCAATCCGACTTCACAAGGGAAAAGAACATCCTTCCATCGCTGCTTTTCATCGAGTAAGGTAAACCTTCTCCAGTCTGGAGGTCGACAGGAAGAGACAGGTTTTGAATCTTGTCTTCGGAGAGCGGGATGGGTAGGGTCCCATCTTCGAGAGTGCCAGAAGCAGTCATGGCGAATGGCAAAGTTCCTTCCTGAAGGTCTTCCGGAAGAGGGGAAAGCTCGAGAACACCTCGCCCGAACAAAGGGACAGGATCATCCGAATCGTCTACTTTGAGCAGTGCTGGCTTGACACCTGCAGGAAGGGCGTGACCGTTAATAACGAAGTCATTCAGTCAAAGAAGTATGCAAGTCACACACCACCAGTGATATACACGGTCGTACTGCCGTTTCTCAGCATCGTCTGTACCTCCGCACTGGCCTCTCGAGTGCCTACAGAAGGGAACAAGTCGTGGAAGAGCAACAACCATTCAGCAACGACACAGCAGCTCAGAAAAGAAGGACTCATCGTACCCTCACCTCCATTCAGTCCCGGAACCCCCTGAACGAAGACGACAACCGCACCAGACTTGAATGCATTATTGATGCTGTCAGCGAGTGCCTGACTGGGCGACATGCCCTTAGCAGCACGTGCAGCCTCTATGTTCATGATTGAGGTTGGAGCACCGATAGATGTGTAAGGTAACAGGCGATGTAGGCGGAGCAGAAACAAGACGCAATATTCTCCCAAGGAATCTGCAAAACCTACCCGCACTGCTCTCCTGACTATCCGTTGTCAAGAACCGTCCTCCTTTGGTCTTCTGGCCTAGACCTTGGGCGATGCATCCCCAGAGAGCAGGCAAACGATGGCTTCGGTTCAGGCAGATATGGCTCGTCGGTTTGGCTAATCTTGATACTACACACTCGGTCTCGCAAAGCAGAATAGTGAAGATAAAAGGAATCGATACGTATCTATATTAAACGACTGGATGCTTCTGATGCTATGCTATTAGACGACTTGTGTTACAGAATTTTACGTTATTATCGTTACGCGACTATGAGGTGGGGTCTGAGCGTGGAAAACGTAACTGTGCCTCAACAAGCTCTGTCTCCAAGATTATTACCAATCTCCATCTCTCTTGGCAAGCTCGTTAGGTACTTCGGTTCGCGGGCTTGTACGGTGAAGCTGAAGGACAAACGAATGCATCAGCATAAGATCCTACAATACGACAGGAAGTAGCCTGCCTTACCTTCATCCATCGATCTCGTCTATCGACGCCTGACGAGCATCCTGGAACCCTTCCTGTTCAGCAGGTCTCCAGCTACCGGCACCTTGTCGAGAAGCGAACCGAGCAATTCTCCAGCTTCAGCTCTTCTTTCCTTCACTCTCTCCACTTCATGAGACACATAGCAATCGTGCATATTGCTCTCGCTGCAATTCTTTCGGTTCTCCAAAGCTTCGTCCTTTTCTCCTTGCTGACTGTCAACCTCTCTAGGCTTCAAAAGTGGCATCGGTACTTTGACAGGTGACGCAAAATCCACGGCAGTCCTTCGAACTCTTCGAGAAACCCGAGTATCTGCTTTTGGTGAAGAGCGAGGTGCTAGTGATCTTCTTGTTAATCGAAGGCTTTTAGGAATGGGGAGTTCAAGATTGCCAACTGCTGGAAGTGGTACGGAATCGTCGATAAGATCGAGTAGCGGAGATGGAAGAGCTGTGACTTTTGCGACTTTGGTAGAGAGTAGAAGGAGTGCTAGTGTAGGAATGAGGGAGATTGGTGATGTGAAACGCATCTTGAAGGTTGATGATGGTCTTGACAGGGAAAAGGGACCTTTTGTGTGAAGATAAGATGGAAGAGAAGGGAGAGAAGCAGTCAGCCAAGTAGTGGTTATACACAGCACGCTCTATGGTATCAGCTGGCACAACAACAAGCTGGCACAACAACAAGCTGGCGTGCCTGATGCGGTCTTGCTGGGCACAACACCACAACATCGCCCTCCCAAGCAATTGTCACTTACTAGGTGCGAGTGTACGTGACTGTACGGGCGCTGGCGCGAGAATGCAGAAGAAAGCAGTATCGTCTAAAATGCAGCAGTCGTCGTTACCAAAGAATGTATCGTTCGTGTCTTGCCAGAAGACTTGTCACCCCAAGCAAGAGCAGTCAAAGAATGTCGCCCAGCGTAGTTTTGACCTTGTCTATCGAAGACCAGCTCGAGAATGGAGGAGGGGAAGAAAAGAAACGAGAGAGCAAAGTATCAAGCGTCCAGCGTTTGTAGTACTTTGAGACGAGCGTTTGGACGAGGACAAGGAAGTCACAAAGTCGTTGGCTTGAACACAGATGAGGCTCGTCTTCCCAAATCATTCGCCTTGTCTTCTGCAAGGCTTTTGTCAGTAGCACCGAGGTCCAAAGCGTGCCTGATGTGGCAAATTGCACAAAGCCCGCCTGAATCCTAATCATAGCTGGTATAGATCTTCGCAAGCATTGCACCGTGGAGATTGCACTGATAACGTGGAAGACCGACTAAATGTAAAGAGCACAGAAGACTGAGTAAAGCTAAAGTATAATGTGTTCATCTTGTGCAGCTCTTCTCCCAGTCGTTGCGATCGCCGTCACGTGACATGGTACTGCGGATACAATAGTTATGTCGGACACTCCATGCTGCGCCTGGATGATGGGGCGTCGCAGGAGCTTCGCCCCATCATCCAGGTGCAGCATGAAGTGTGTGGAATTGACTGATCTCAAATATGATGTTCAGTGGCCGTTTCCTCCATAAATTAGCACATCCAGCGTCAGCAGACTGCGGACCGAGGAGTTGTAGTTCGCCTAATACTCTTATTGCAATCCCGTGCCAATACAACTGAGGCATTCGCGAGCTATAATTACAAGAAAGCTTCGAAGCTTTCAGATGAGAAGTCCCCTTGAAATTAGATTGAATGAATTGACCGTAATACCGCTAACGTCTAGAACGAATGCGAATCTATGTCTTTCTATCTAGAGTGTGTACTTGAAGAAATCGACGTTGTCACCTTCATCGGCATGTGCAGCACGCTCCTCGGCAGTCCAGGGTCCGCGCTGAGCATTTCGAGCGTCCTTGGCTGCGTTTTGTCGTCTAAGGTACCACCACATGACACCAGCGACCACGAAGCAGCCGACGTCGTAGGCGAGGTTGATGGCATGACCTTGGAAGTATCTTGGAGCGGTTGTGCGTGGATATGTCTGCAGGACATCCTCATTAGCAGCTGCCCATTTCTCCCGGGATCCTGGCAACGAATACTCACAAATGCTGAAATGCAGCCACCGGCGTTACCAACTGAAACGATGATAGCAGTGGAGATACCCTTCTTCAACGATCCACCAGCGTTGTTGGCACCGAAACTGACGACGAGAGGAATCAAAGGATAACCACCAGCAGCGGCAAGGAAGAGACCAGTGTATTGCACGCCGGGAATGTTGGTGGCGATGAGGAGTAGGAAACCGAGGGCACCGATAGCTGAGAAGATCATGATGAAGGGAGCTCGCATCTGGGCGCGGTCAGACATCCAGCCAGCAAGGACGGTTGTGATGGCGGCCAATACGTAAGGGGGAACGGAAAGAAGCTGGGCACGGGCACTGCAAAATGTGCGTTTCAGTAGATGCGACTTATTCACAACCTCAAGATAGGTACTCACGCGGTGTATCCCAAGTTGGCCACGAGAGTAGGTGAGAAGAGGGAGAAGGAGTAGACAGGCATGAGGCAGAAGTGGAACATGAAAGCGAAAGCCCAGACTTTCCAGTCGAAGAAGGCATCCTTGATGAACTTGACATTGTACTCATGGGACAGACCGTCGTTGTCTAGCTTGAGACGGTTCATGACAAAGGTTTTCTCCTCAGGGCTGAGGAACTTGGCAGTGTCGGGATAGTCGTAGAGCATCCAGAAACTAGCAATAGCAACGACAACTGTTGCGATGCCCTCGAGAATGAAGATCCTGCAGGGACATTGAAGTGTCAGATCGTGCGGACCAATAAGTGAACCGGTGCGGCGCGCCACTCACCATCGCCAGCCCTGGTAGCCAGCAGTTCCATCCATGAGATTGATCAATCTAGCGAGAAGACCTCCGAAAGCACCGGCAGCTGTAGCAGCTGAGAAGAACATGGCAATTCTGAAGTTGATTTCGTATCTTCTGTACCATTGGGTGAGGAAGAAGGAAACTCCAGGGAAGAGACCGGCTTCGGTGATACCGAGGAAAATACGGGCAGCTAGAAGACCGTGGTAGTTTTTTACGAAACCCATTCCGACCATGACACCTCCCCATCTGTAACGGAAGTGGTCAGGAACTAGCTTTTCGGACATGTGGCGAGCTGGACGATCTGGGACTCACGCAAGCATGATGATGGGAAGCCACATAGCGGGCCGCCATGCTTTCATGACCATATTTGAAGGCACTTCAAATAGAACTGTGATGGGAGAGCTTATCAGTGCTTGTTCTCGGGAAGTATGGCATGCCGATCCCAAATTTACCGTAGAACGCGAAGAACAGCGCAAGACAGGCAGCATATTCGTTAGGTGTGAGCTTGAGGTCTTTGGACAAACCGAAGAGATTCGCATTTCCAATGTTAGTCCTGTCTAGGAAGGACAGAAGATAGAGGAGAGATAGCCAAGGTACTAGATGATAGTCGATCTTCCTGACAACAGCTTTTTCGTTGACGGACGAGCTTTCGAGCTGTTGAGTGTCGATTGTGCCGATGTGCTTCTCTTCATAGTGCTCTGGAGGGGAGACATCGCCCTTATCATGATCTGTGATGCCGTTCATCTTGATAGTAGTTGGAAAAGCTAGGACAAAAGATTGAAAAAACGGAGATCGGTGAACGAAAGGAAACTAAGACGTAGTGAGAAGCTGAAGAAGGTGGTGATGAAGAGAAGAGAAGAGCAAGACTGAGCAAGCACCTTGGAAATGCTTGAAGAGACACATTTGAGGGCCCCCTCAAGGGAAAGTCATTCTCTTCTGTGATATACTCCGCGCTAGCGAGTCCATCCGCTTCTGGGCGCCTTGCGTAACCGGGGAAGTCTGGGGAACCGCGTGTATCCGGATCGCTCAAATCTTTTTAACCCTCATCTTGCACTTCGTTAGCCAAAAACGCTCCGTTGGTGTACGTGACGCTTTGTGGAGGCCCGCCTGGTTAACGCAATGCCAAGGCTTTTTACTCCCCGTCGATCGGCTTCACGGGACTCCGAGAGGCCTGGAGCACCCATTCCTGGAAGGAGAAATGGGAAAGGCCCGCGCTCTTGGGGTACGCACTGTCACCGAAAGATACGCGTCCAGGAGGCTATCAGCCAATCGCAGTGCCCAAAGAGTTCAATTTCTTGACTTTCGGTACGGTACGGTCCGGGTGTATGATACGGTACCATGCATGGATGGGGATCGAGGATCCGTTGCATAATTGCAGGGGCTTACTTATCGATGGCAAAGCATGTCACCTAACCCGAGGTCAAAATTGCGGCTGCCCGCTGAAGTGCCTTCTATACGGTACCGGTAGCAGATGAACGATTGCGTGTGATGAAGGCACATTGAAACCTTATTCCAGACCGCCAGACCTAGGTAAGGTCACGCGGACTCTTCAAAGTTGTATGGTACCGGTACCGTATTGTAGATCTCTATTGTTGATGGAATTTTGGTGCCGCCCACCAAAATTTGCCAGTGCAGTCCATCTTTCCGCGAAATGCCACTGGTCACTGACATGCCTATCACAAATACTCCGCAATTCTGCCGAACTGTTGCAGGTATCATAGGAGGCTACCGTACGGTACCCGTGGACTACCTGGTAACAGTACGGTATGGGGTGATGAGCAGCTCCTTTGCGGTCCCTGTATAGGCGCAGGGACTTTTCTGGTACACCTGAGATTGACAATCCGTTCCTGCTTGATCCGAAGATAATTAAGCCTCTTCAATATTGCTTCGAATCTCGAGCATCTGAATTAGTTATGCATTGTGCTGGCGCATTTGAAGTCTCGAGGGTTATTCGAGCTTAGTTGTTGCCTCAGCGCAACAACTAAGCTCGAACAACCCTCGAGACTTCCTGCAAGTAGTTCTGCAGATTGTCACATTCGCCAACGTGTCATAAAAAGCTACTGCGAACAGAGCCAATTACGACTTGGCCTGTAAGGCACATAGTCCTGGAAGGTCATTTGCAGTAGACTTCAGGCTGAACGCCGCATGACTAGCCTGCATGCTGTGCAGAGCAGAAAGCACCATAACTGATTTGCTGAAGTCAGCTTGTTTCGTCGTACCGCTAAATGACAGAAATGATTGCAGTCAAAGCGGTTGAGACATTGAGAGAGTCGATGGGCTAGTATATATACTACACTTGTAAAGTTTATTCGGGTTAGGAAGCTCATAAGGGATGAGTTGTCTTGACGTTTACCAGTCTCGCCCACTTATTAGGTTCGGGTCACCGGGCTGTGTCGCATTATTGTGGTGGGTACTGCCAATTCCTGTGGGAGCTCGGTTGGCACTTTGAGCATTCGTCTGTGGCCACGGAGGGACTTGCTCCGACGGGGATGTCACATCGACTGCAAAGCCCTTCGCATGCAGGCCTGTCGCGCCAGATAATGACGATACCGTCACTACTGTCGTAACGTTCAGATCAGGGCCAGCGAAGAAGGAGTGTATCGAGGACGTGGACGAGGGTGATGCGTCGTCGGGAGATGCGCTCTGAAATGAAGTTATAAGGGAGTATTCTCCTGTTTCCGCATTGACATGCCCGCCTGCCTCCGAGTCGCGGTAGATGTGACCTGAAGCTCTGCTTGTTCCGCCACCACCACGAGCTAGCTTCCATGCGCTGCTGCCAGCCCTATGGGCCTGTTCTTTCCATAAAGCTTGCTGACGCGGATCCGTGGCCCTCTTCACATAGTCGCGAGAACCCTCTTCGACTCGCTCAACGATGTTCTCACGAAGACTCTCGGGTACACCAGGCGTTAGAGCTAGCGCTTGATCCACGATTTGACTGATAACGAAACTTAATTCATGACGGGTTGTCAGTAGAGTCACGTCTCGAGGAGGTCGGCACGCCTACCCGCCCTGGAGCGTTTTCCGAACGCCACGGTTGATGCGGCCGAGTTGTGGTTCTTCCGCTTCCTGGAAAGGTGTTTGTGGTAGGGATGACTCTTTACTCTTGCCTTTGCTGGACTTGCTCCTAAAGCTGAGCAGTGACGGGGTGCTCGCTTTCCTAGCTGCGGAGGTACTCTGCCGTTGCTGCAAAGACACAGGCCCAGTTTGTGATTGTGGCGGTGGTCCCTGAAAGGTGCTCGGAAAGTAGCTAGACGCATACTGGTTTGGCTCATGGACGACAACGTTGGTAGCGTATAGGCTGTGATTAGAAGGTGGAGTGGCCGGAGGTGTGCTTTGCAAGAGAGCGGCAGCTATGGTTGAGTAATTCTGCTGGCTCAAATGACCGCTTTCAAAGAGGTAATCGACTTGGTTAAGGACCTGTCCGAACAGAAAAGACACAGGATCTAGGGCAGCCTTGCTTTGCGAGGAGATACTCGACATGGCTTCAGGTGTGCCGTCCTATTCGCCCATTGAATTAGTAGATGTATATTCTGATATAATACAAGCAATGGACTTGATCCTGAAGGCGCATTTGCACCGTGATCGGGCGCATTTCCCAGTCTGTCAGCTCTCTTGACCAAGCTCCACGCAGCTGAGTACATGAAGGCACTTTTGGCTCTACCAGAACGGACAATGACTATTCCCCGTATCACAGATACCCAGTCTTTGAACTAAGACCCAAGTGAACATAGGGTACAAGGAAATCTGTCAGTCGATCCGATCCGTCTTGCATCAGGATACTGGAAAGGGTTAGAACTTTCCCCTTCGCGTTACTACACTACACATTCCCTTGGATACGGTCAAGCCGCAAGATCACAACTTGCAATAGCCCCTCGTCAATCTCATTCCAGTGTCGGTCTTTGATAGAGCTTTCAAGCCGTAGCATTGCCGTTACCTGCCGTGACGTGCCCGTTGCTCGCATTGCGATATCGCTTAGGCCAGATACCCGACTTTCCAGGTGCGAGAATGCCATTTGGATCTAGAGCATCTTTCAGTGTCTCGTTGAGAGCGCCGATGGCGTTGTCATTCCAATTGTATGTGCCCGCGATCTGATCCATGAAAGCTAGACAACAGTAATGCTTATCAGCGAATCGGTCCAAAGATTTCTAACGACGACGTATTTCTCCTACCGATGTGAGTTCTGTACTCCCCATAGCCAAGTTTGGCCGCATCCTCGATGCAAACGGAGATTAGGTCTCTCATCCTCTTCACCTGGTCCGGATCCTCTTTGTTGAAGACTGGTCATCGCTGTCATCAGGACGTATCGCAACGAAGAAGTTCTGACAAGCACTCACCAAGACAGCATATATTATGCATCTCCTTTAAGCCGACTGCAAATATATTGTTAGCCTACCGAGATACTCTCGTCTGCTAGTTTTCTATCACTTACTAACGAATGTCAGGAAAAAGTCGAAGCCATACTCGGTCGCCCTCTTCTTTACGAAATCGTATTGCTTGTAAGCATCATCCCCAGTCACGGGACTGATGGGACTAAAGAAGCAATGTGCGCCGTTGGGTAGCCAGCTGATCCAGTCTAATTCTAGCAGATTTGGGATACCAGCCAAAGTCTTGGCACGAGAATGAAGGAGTGACGTTGGCGGTACTTGGTCTTTGACAGCAGGAAGGTCTCAGACGATTCTCATCAACAAAATAATTGCGACTCAAGTAGGCCTTACCTTCGAAGTAGTGCTTAGCTCCTTCGATCTGAGAAAGACTGCCCCAGATGACATGCCAAAGCATATCCTGCATAGGAGGCGGACCATACAAGGCGCCGTAGAAGCCCCAGTATCCAATGTCGAGTTCTTCAGCTATCTTATACTCGTCTTCCTCAGTCAAGAGGCGGTCTTCGCCATTCAGCCATTCGCTCTTAGTTTTCATGCAAGCAGCATCCAATAGGACGTGCCTGATTGTCGGAGCGTTCTGTATCACCATCGAGATTCGTAAAGGTCGAATCCTTTCCACTAGCTCGTGAAGATCTTCCTTCTTAGGAACAGTAATCAAGAAAGGCTTGTAGCCGCCTGGATTTGGCATCAACCAGAAACCCATTTTGGTGACAATTCCAAAATTGCTTTGCGTGAACATGCCATCGTGATACGGGCCCTGGAGCAACACCAAGTCAGAAGTAGGGAAATCGTTATGAGATGCAAAAGCTTACAAAACCATATTGGAACAGCTGCCAGGTGTTATTGTTGGGCAAGGCTCCCATGCCAGTTCTCACAACTTTGCCGGTAGGAAGAACGACTTCCATGCCGCAATGCATCATAAAGTGATCACCATAGGGCGCTAAGATGACGACTGGTCAGCAAGAAGATATCATCTCTGTCAAGGACACTCACTATAACCGGCACCTCTCTCGCAAGCATTTCCTCTGAGGTTGTCGAGCAATAAAATCATGCAAGCAGCCTATCAGTACGGAACCTCGCTGGCAGGGGCATGGCTACTCACACCATGCTTCCCCACCCAATATCAGGAGTGTCTATCCAGAGGTTGCTACCAATCTTGCGCAGATGTTCGTACATATTGAAGTATGACACGCCAGGCTCGACTAGGCAATAAGCGGATTCCTCGTTGACTTCGAGAATCTTGTTCATTCTCTTCATATCAAGAATGGCAGTACCTCGAAGGCGTGGAGCTGTACCGCCATAGCCAAGATTGCGTCCGATAGAGACAGGAGAAATAGGCATCTTATACTTGTTTGCGAGCTCGACAATCTTCACCACCTCTTCTGACGTTGCTGGCTGTAAGGCTGCTGATGCCATGTTGTCATCTTTTCCTTGAACCGCAAAGAAGTCCTATTACAGCAACCCTTCAGTCCTCAGCAATGATGCGTAACTAGTTGAGAGGGTTACAGGAGACATACAGTGAACTTGGGCTGTTTCAGGTAGTCGGCCGGTGCCTGACCATCGGCTGATGTGTTGACGGCGACGTTGTCTGAGCCAATAGCAGCTTCCACATCTTTGATGAAAGATAAAAAGTCGTCTTCTGATACATCTGGAGGCAAGACATATTGGGTTGCTCCGTTGGTATGGCCAGACTCGACGCCGACCGTGTCTTTGAAGGTGAGAGAGCCAAGGCTGCCTGCGATCTTGGCCAGCTTGCGAGAGGTAGAGTTGTCTGTATTTCCTAAGGTACCTCCGAGTGACAGACTGTTGATGTCGGCATGCACATCTTCCTGACCCGGTCCTTCAGTCGGATGCCCAGCCTGTATACTTCCAGTGGCGTTGTTGAGAGGGTTTTGTGCCATGACCACCGTGCACTGCTAATTGCGTCAGACTCGAATGATGCCAGGAAAGAGCAGGAGGCGACCCAATATTTGTCCTGGATTTAATGTGTGTGAAGCTGAGGTGGAAGACACTCTCTGCTACGCTCTTGTACAACAGCTCGGCGGAAGCCAGGCCCGGTGCCCCACATAGTCTTCCTAGGCTTCCAGTACCTGATTCGATTGCTTGCCTTACTCCTCGCCCCGGTGATGGCGGCGACGAGCTACATACTTCCGGCACGACTATACACGCGTTGCAGGTTGATGAAGTGACTGTATATGCTGGCTGCAGTGTGGTTTGCAGGTCTATTGGTGTCCTTGCTGCATGGCGAAGGATTGGCTATTGCCATGTAACGCAAGGCAAAGTGCTTTCGGAAGTTGGGCCTTACCATAGTGCTTTGCAAGCAAAAGCCACGTATTTTGCGGTGTCGCGCTGTTGCAGCGCCATCACGGTACTGAACATCTAGACTTGCGAGTATGCAGCCGGAAACAGCGAGTCGCTATGCTACTATCGTGGATTCATGCATTCAGGCCGTGAAAGGACGTGATCGGCTGCCACATGGGCTCTTACAGGACTTGCCAGCTGCGTTGTCGGAAGCCAAGCAACAGCAGAAATCGCAGACGCCAGATCATCGGGTTCTTCCGTGAACGGACTGCCCAGCAATGGAACCTCGAGAAGCTCTGGTGTCTAAAATCGCGTCTCTGCGTGCTGAGCTTGCAGACTTGGAAGATAAGCTTGTCCAGCTTGACAAAGACGAGGTGGCTCGGCGGACACCGGCAGACCTTCCTCTGCAGCTTGACGAGTACCGAAGATATGGACGACAGATGATTTTGCCCGGCATTGGCCTTCCAGGTGAGGGCTTCGACTCTGTTGTGCATGGCGGCGACGGCTTTGACTGATCACGTTTTTCTCGAACCGCAGGGCAACTCAAGTTGAAGCAAGCCAATATATTGGTGGTAGGAGCTGGCGGTCTAGGATGTCCTCTTATGCTGTATCTTGCTGGAGCTGGCGTTGGTGCGTAGACATCGTGACTCTATGCTCTGGATTTGCGTTGGAGGCAGCTGACCTGATTACCCTCCCTCGGCTATTCATGCAAGACAGGCAGCATCACAGTTGTCGATGAAGATACTGTAGAGATTTCCAACCTCCATCGCCAAGTTCTACATGACCAAAGCCGCGTAGGCATGACCAAGGTAGAAAGCGCTAGAATAGGCATCAAGAGGTACGACCCAGAGTTCGAGGATGTCAGAGCAGGCTGTAATGTCCGAGCGAACCACTGACAAAGCCTTTCTCTTGTCAACTAGCCTCAATCCCCACGTACACGTGCGGACAATACCCCGTCGCTTCACTCCCGCGCTCCTGGAAGAGACTATCGAAGATACTCGCCTCGATCTGCCCTCTTACGATCTGATGGTGGATTGCTCGGACAATGCGCCTACCCGGTATCTGCTGTCCGATTTAGCTGTTGCAAACAACATCACCTTAGTTAGCGGTGGAGCAGTTGGCCTGGAAGGGTGGGTGGGAGTGTGGAACCTGCCGGCACAACAACAAGCGAAGAGTGCTGGCACACAGCTAGCAGGAGACCAAGCATCCTCACCAAGAGGACCTTGCCTGAGATGCATTTATCCTCAAGCACAGCATGACAACAGTGGGAATTGTGAAGATGACGGAATCCTTGGCACGGTAGTCGGTACAATAGGCATCTTAATGGCAAACGAAGCTATCAAGCTGCTTGTCGGTTTGCATGGTGAGACCAGGATCCGACTCCTTGAGGCGTACTTCCTGACTGACTATTGGGCTTTGCAGATCTTAAGCCCAGCATGACTCTTTTCTCTCCATTATCTGCGCCTATGTTTCGCACGCTGAAGCTACGGGGTCGCAAGTCTGGCTGTCCGGGCTGTGGTGATTCGGAGACAGCAATGAAACAATACCTAGTAGCGGAAACATCTGGACCCGTCTGTGGTACTGAGGAGATAGCAGATGACACGCGTATAAGCGCAAAGGCGCTGCAAGAAGCCATCCAATCTGGCAAGCCCTACGTACTCATCGACACTCGACCCGAAGTAGAATATGGCATCTGCGCTTTACCCAATTCTATCAGTAAGCCTGACTCTACGAAGATCTCAGTAAAGAGCTGGCTGACTTCACACATCCGTAGATATTCCGCACACCAAGATAGTGCATAACCCTGATATCCTGCGGCAGGCTATGCAATCCAGCACAGACACATACATAGTTTGTCGCCGCGGAAACGACTCACTCCTTGATGCTCGACTAGCAAAACGACATCTGGCCGGTCAGAATCACAGCCATAAGATACACGACCTGCGTGGAGGTCTTCAAGCTTGGCACAATCTTAGTCCGGACTTTCCGCTTTACTAGAGATTGGCTGTACTTACACCAAGGCTAGGCTCGCAGGAGTCGTTCTTGCCTACGTGTTGCGCATTTATTTTGCAAACCCCAAGGACCTGCGGCTTCGAATCAATGACTGGCGCTGCAGCCGACACGGAGAACTCTCAACAACCGGTTACATCAGCAGTGCAGACCTAATCTCTGGCATCAAGAAGCATCCTATTCACTTGACAATCCAAACAGAAGTTATGCAAAGAACTGGTCGATCTAAAAAAGCTCAGCATGCTGGTAACTGGTTCTGACCTGGTCAAGCGACACGATGGCAACTATAGACCGCGAGTCCCGGGAATATATAATACTTCGACAAGCTTTCTATGAGGCATTGGAACATCTGTGCAGTCAGATCTATGTCTTCTGTGTCATCGGTCGGTCCCGCAGGCGATCTCTATATCTTCGCAAGTATAGGGGCGCGACGATCATCATCATCGCAGGCTCGGGCAAAGCTGTCAGGCGCGTGACAGCTTCGCGATCCGGAGTGCTCGCTCACGGCCTCGGATCTTCGCATCCAGAGGAGACTTCTGGCAGTAAAATGACAGGCGCGTGTACCGCGTCAAAGCAATGTCAGCTCTCACATCCGGCATCGAGAAGCGGCTTCCTGGAGACGCTGTGCTTTTCAAGCGCGATCGACCATGGCGATCCGCCACAATCTTCTGGAGTGATTAGATCACCTACATCGAAGCTATACATCATTGTTTGCGCAAGCACCCAAACACCATCATCATCGGAACTAGCTTACGATGCGCATCGCTGCAAGAAAGGCTGCATTCAGGTGCCATAGCGAAGATCGGGATCACCCTTCCTGCAAATCCTCTAGCATGAGGGAAGATCGCATGACGCCATCCAGCACGGCTATAAAAGACAGCTTAATCCACCTCCACTCTGCTCTCCTTCCTACAACTCGAAATCCAGCTTCATAGCCAACTCTACAGTCTCCGCGCTTCAGAAACAAACTTCACTTATCACATCAATCACCATGTCCCAAAACTACTCAGCCAAGGAACACGACGGTCTCCGCAAGGTGAGCATATAGTGTAGATCTCGTTGATGGAGATCCTTCACCTCTCACGTGTCTGTTCCATTTGACTGACGTGTCTCCGTTTCCCACCTCCTATAGGATGGTCAACCTGACCAGCGACTATCATCCGAGCACGGATTCGGAGGAGACAGACAGCGAGCATCTGAGGCTGGACAGAAGGGAGGCTCCACTCAGCCCGATGAGGTAGGTCTAGCTCGATTTTTGGTAATCTTGACGCCATCGCTGACCCTAATTTTGGCTCACTAGGTTTACAAGCCATCCGAGCACGGAGGACAGACCAAGTCCGGCGAGCAGGACTCTCGCACCTCATCAGAGCACGGCTTTGGAGGTGATAGAGAATTCGCCAGCGAGATGGGCAAGAAGGGTGGATCCAATTAAGCACATTCCAATGAATACACAAGATTAAGACGAACATACGTAGTTCCGCCACAATGTTGGCTTCTGCCAGTAGTCAATCCAAATGAAATGTAGCTCTAATCAAAGCAATCTAAATTACCTGCCAAATCTTTGACTTATACTCACGTCTTCCCGACTTGCGTACCCGTTCATTTACCTTGAAATTTTCTGGCAAGTCTTTCGAGCTGAGTTTTGTGTTGTGATGTGCAGGCGATAGTAGTGATATATAATATGCCATTCTTGCTGTTCTCCATCCGCAAATGATCTCCCACACTTTGGAGGATAGAGAGCAGAAGAATGGCACATTGCGTGATACAAGCACATCCAACCTGGCCTTGCGAGGACCGAGCGACTAGTCAACTGGCTTTAGCTACCGTCACGTGCAACCCTCTCTGCATGCACTGACATGCATATGTGCATCATTTGATGATAAACTGGCGTCAGGATATAGGGAATGGGTCGTCGCTTCGTATGCCCGCCTGGAGCAGTTGATTGGCGATGCCAAATGACCTATCAACCTGTACGTTCAGAGTAGGGTAGCGGGCTCTGCGCCCCGTGTCAGCCAGCGATTTCCAGCAATAACTCGATGACCTTGGCATGTGCGGGCCTTTTTCGCGGTCAGAACCATGGATAGACAAGGTCGAAGACTTTCTAAGCTGCAACGTCGAGTGACTAACGCCACGTCCAGCGTGTCCTGCCTATCAGGATACTCATTAGTTTTGAACTGCCCGACACCGGACTGTGACCTGCGCATGAAGATAAGTGAGGACAGGCAAGAGGCAAAGAGACGACTTATACCCGCTTTTAGAAGTGCGTGAAAGAACACGTCGATTTGCAAGGATGGACGCGCCAATACGGTCTGGAAGCCTTCCAATGTGAGTCGGCTTGTTGCCCGACCACGGCAACAAAAAGAGGGTGTCTTCCAATTCTCGTCCAGTTCTTTGCGAAGGAAGGGAGGCTGAACTTTCAAGGAATGGAAACGCTTGGTTCCAATGAGCCTCACGTGAAGAAAGTATGAATGGAATGTGGTAAGCCTAGCTATGAGGCAAGGGGCAGTGTGAGAGGTGCCGAGCCTTCACATGAAGGCTCAGAACTCTCATATTGCCCTTCGCCTCATAGTTCACTTCAGTGCAAGACAGTTTTGGCGGAAAGAAGATTTTTCATTACATGCGCGAATGTGATTGATGAAGAGTATAAGATACATGCCTGCGCCTTCCTTCCGTAATCCTGTCTAAACAGGAGTCAGAAAGGGAATTATTGTAGTTGTCCTGGCAAGTTGTGCTTGACTAGGAGATTTGTGATATTGTGTATGTTTAGAAGAGACCGGAAGAGCTCTTCTCCATAGGTTTCGGGGTTCCAGGTCTTGTAGGAGGTCTAGAACCTATTGATGCCTTGACGACCCTCTGACCCTTCTCCAAGAGTACTTCTTCTTCGGTCTGAGCGTAATCAATGCGAATAGGATCCCAAAGCATAGCATCGAATAGATAGCTGACACTCTCGCCATAGTGAGATCGTCTAATCGTCTCCGCTAGCACATGTGAAATATCAAGCATCTTAATCCTATCACACGCAGCCATATGATCCTCCTGAGGTAGTGTATTCGTAACTACCAACTGTGAAATTTTAGATTTAGCAATCTTCTCCAATGCATTACTTGACAAAATGCCATGTGTAACGAGAGCCATGACTGATTTAGCTCCTGCTTTTTCGAGATTTTCAGCTGCTAAAGCTAGTGTTCCACATGTGTCTGCCATGTCGTCTACTAGGATTGCAGTCTTGCCAGTCACATTACCGACGAGAACCATGCGTGAGACTTCGTTTGCTTTTTTACGTTCTTTGTGGAAGAGAGCGAATTCGAGGTTGAGCTTGGCGGCGAGTGAGGAGGCTCTGTTGAGATAGTTGCCCGAAACAAGAGTCAGTCATTGATAACAAGGGTGACCATGACAAGTGACAGCTGCAAGACGCTATTGGTGCAGTCTGCTTGTCTACCCAGGTCAAGCATCAATGATAGCCTGATTCGTGCCCCCACGAACAATACAATCATTGATGCCTGCCTCAGTAGACTTGACGATTGGCCCGGCACCTGCTCGCTACCATCACCCTCTGCAAACACCGTGAAACCTAGTCTCACCTCTTGGCACCACCAGCATCAGGAGATACAATGACTGCATTTTCAACGTCGACTGTCTGTTTCAGGTATTGCACCATGGTAGGTTCGGCGTAAAGCTGTTGTCGAACAATGGAAAGAGTATAGCATTAGCATTCTGGCTGCATCGAGCTATATGCTGAGAATACAAAAGGAGGAAAGACGCGTACGCTGTTGAAGAAAGACGCGATTTAGCCGCAGCTCTGTCATGGACGTGATATATGATTGCATGAAAAACGGCTCACTTGTCGACTGGGACGTCGAAGAAACCCTGAATTTGGGAAGCATGCAAGTCCATAGTCTGACAAGTCGAAAGACAGGTTATGCATCAGCTTCTCCATATCGGAATTGCTCATCCTTTTCTGGGTAGGTATCCACTCACGATGACATGATCGACTCCGCTGCTTTGCAGCATATTAGCTACGAGTTTAGCAGTGATAGGAGCTCTTGATTTATCTTTCTTATCTTGACGAGCATAAGGGAAGTGAGGTAGCTAGTCATAGTAACATTTATTAGCTGGAAGAAAAGCGACAAGAAGTCTGGGGCATTTTGGCGAAACCTACCACAGCTGTAATCCTCCTTGCAGAAGCGATTTTGCAAGCGTGACACATGATCATAGTTTCCATGAGAGCTGCATTGGTGGGAGTGAATGAGGACGAAGCGGTGCTGTTGTGGACATATGCTTTAGCTTATGCATTGTGAGTCTCTGCTTGTTCCTTCCTCCCCGCTTACTTGAGAATGTAGACATCCGCCTCTCGAACACTCTCTTGCAAGTCGAGGCCAATCTCTCCAGAGGGTTTACGGATGAGACCAGCATCCGACAGAGGTATACCAAGTCTATTTCCCACAAACAAACGAATAAGACTTCAGCTTTGCCTGATTTATCTGAAGTGTATATCATCCAACAGTGGAAGCTTGATAACACTTTAGCCCTCCCCGGAACGTACCGCTTAGAGACGAGATAGGCAAGCTCAGGATGGGACGAGCCCGTGAAGAGCTTGATGGAGTTGAAGTTACTCGATGGCATCTTGTATATTTATACCACAACCGAATGAAGATGGTATGGCCGTGTTTTGAAGACCGGGTTGATCCGCGTTTCCGAGTGAAATGCAGGATGGAAGAGAGAAAAAGAGGAAAGCCGGAATTTCAGATCAGAGGCACGGTTGTTCTAAAGGGCCAGACTCACACTCATGGCGACTGAAGATTTACAATTTGAAGTGGTTGGAATGCAGACAAGGAGACATAGGAACCAGCTTCACAGCTAGTCAGTCGGCTGAAGTACGCGGCTTGTCCTCCGTCCACCTAGTCTTTCTCTCACGCGTCTCAGCTGGTACAAGAACTTGCAGGCAACAAGAGCACTCTAGGTTGATCCACCACAGCAACACAGCTGGTCATTATAGGCAATATACAATAGCGAGGAGCATCTTGTCAACATCCATTCACACGAACATGTGAGACATCGCGGCCAAAGCTACCCTTTTGCCCAGGTGCCCTCTGCTCTGCCAGTCCTTAGCTACACCCATGTTCAGCCTGGGCTCAGGTTATCACGGGCCGAAATTGAGACTGACTATTTTAGTACGCTCAATTGCTAATCACTAGTCATCATATAGAGATTCTGTTGAGCGCTCTTGTCCTTTGCGCTGCCTTAGTGCTTCACCATTAGCTGTAGAAGCATATAGGCAACGCTCCCGCTACGACGCCACGTGATTTCACCGCACCACAGGCACCGGCAGGATGGAGAAGAGAGAAGCCGAGCAGGACCCTCAAGTGAAGAGAGCACTATGATAGGAATGGAGAAGACTTGAAGGTTCAAAGGAAAAGGATGCATAGTCTCTCATCTCAAGCCAGAAGTATCTATGTCCAGCGTGACTTTCAGAACACGCCCTGTTGCTCGTCATCTCAGGCGAGCGAGCGCGGCTACAAGGACAAGTTGAGACCACAAAGCATATCACAGTCATGTCAGGCTCTGTATATGAGTGTTGAAAATGTAGCTGTCTATCTTCCATGGTGATGCAGGCTAGTAGACAGAGGTCCTGTTATGATGCTCAGGCAGTACTAGTAGAGATCGCGGCATCAACGAAGTGGAGAGGTGAGCGACTGCAAGGGAACCAGAACACAAGGTAGAGAACAGATATGCAGATGTAGATGCAGCTGTCCGTATCTCTCCTCCTGTTAGCATCTATGCGCTGTGCATGCGTGCTCCACTCTAGTCGTCTGCTTACACGCGTAAACGAGATCATCGCAGTATTGTGGGGCCTCCACTCATCAGCATGACAGGCATAACCTGCGAGATGGCAATAATCCCTTGCATGTTGCCTCTATCACATATTGCCTCGGTTTGAGCTACATAAGTGTACACGATGATCTGAGGTGACTGCGCGGTGTGGTGTCATGATTCTCCATCCAATCCTCGTCATACAGCGAAGTGGCGACATCGCTTGCGAAGCCGTTCCATCATGCCGAGAGCGAGCAGGTGTACCTCTCTCTCTTCCTTTCTCTGACTGACTGAGTTTAAGTACACTTTCACTGTAGCATATAACATATATACTACAGTGTATCCCATTCCATCATGTACTTCTCATCGTCCTTCATCCTCGCTGCTCTCCCCTTACTCGCAACCGCAGCACCGGGGTTCCAGCTTCCTTTTGCTGCGAAGATCGGTGATGCTCTCAATACCGCTACTACGACAAGACCTGGAAGCGGAGATGTCATTGATTTGACAAAGTATACCATCGGTCAGATTTTGAACTATACTCTTTCTCAACATCATCGTGAACATCATGGAGATGGAGACCACGACCACGACCATGAGCATGAAGAGCTCGCTAGAGCTTTGGAAGACCACGGTCATCCACACCATCCGCCACTTGTAAAGCTGGCATGGATTGTCAATCGCACTGAAGCGGTAAGCCATCGACCTCTGTCCTTGCTCTCCATCCCTCTTCTGACTCTCCGTCCTTGTCCTTCAGATCAAGGAGTACCTCTCCGATCCCGATATCTCAGTTGTAAGCCGCCACAGTATTATCCTACCTTGGCAAAAGTACAAGTCTCACCTGTTGTCTTCTTACTAGACCCTCTTCGCTCCTGATGACGAGGCTTTGACTCCTCCCCGACACGAGCACCATGAAGCGCAGGACAGTGCCATCGAGGAATCCGACGGTGTACCACGCGACCATCCTTTCTTCACCTATGCCGACGAGCTTACCGCACTCACCGAAGGTGACAACGACAACGACGACGATGGGGACGATAAAGACCGTGAACGCCGCCGCGAGTTCATCAAGAAGATCGTCACTGCAATTCTCAAATATCACGTCAGCCCAGAAAAACTTCTCTTCAGCGAATTAAGAGATAAACAGACTATTGCTACTGCTCTTAATCAAACGAAAGATGTTGGAGTTCCATTTAGGATCAGGGCTTCGCCTAGATTGGAGATTCTACCACCTCCCCCGAGATATGATGTCGCTTTGAACTTTTATGCTAAAGTTAGAAGAGGACCTGCTTTGCTCGCTAAGAATGGTGTCATCCACCTTGTAAGTCCCCAAATGACTGTCAAACCGGTTCTCTTAGCTTTACGCTAATGCTAACTCCTGTCGACATAGCTATCTGCACCCCTCCTACCACCTTTGACTCCCTTGGACCAGCTCCTAGCTTTCCCCATTCCCTTCTCCGCATTGACGAGTGCAGTCCAGCAGACCGAGCTAGACGCTTCACTCGCTCCATGGCTACACCACCACAAAGATGACGACAAGAAATCATCCCTAGCCAGTCGTCTAGGTGGAAATGGAGAAGATGAGCCCTCTTCAATCGCTATGGCTGTCCTTGAAGAATTAGTCGAAGAAGCTAGGAACGCTGCTGGTCTACCTAAATCAGATGATTTTGAGGCGTTCCCCTTCACTATCTTCGCTCCTACCAACCGTGCATTCGCTCAGATTCCGTAAGTCGTTCTTTCATTTGCAGTAACATGCGTTGTCAAGCCATAATTTCGGCTTACGCGTCATCGTTCCGATTTGTAGATTCAAAATCAGGACCTTCCTCTTCTCACCTTTCGGCAAGAAATACCTCAAGGCACTCCTTCAATTCCATGTCGTCCCTCAGCAAGTCTTCCATTCCGACTATTACCTAAATGCAACCCGAGGCAGCAAAGGATCCGAGATCACCTCTTCGAACACCGAAGAAGTCAGTGTTCCCTTTATAGAAATGTTCAACAGCGAGTTCGAGCCCACCTCACTAGGTGACCTCCCTCATTTCCCACGACCTCCTATGCCAAAGAGACCCAATAGCGGAAGCGGCAAGTGTAAAGCTAAAGTTACAAGACACGTTCTACCTACCTTACTCGGATCAGCTAAGAATGAAAGTCTAGCTGTTAATGTTTATGAATATAGACTTGGTTTTGGAAAAGGACCCCTCGTCAGACGATTGACTGTAGGTCATGTCGGTCAGGATGAACATGATTACTCGAAGGTATTCATTAGTGATGGTGTCGCTTGGGGTGGTGCTGTTCATGTGAGTATCACCCCTTTCACACAGAATAAATGGTCGCATGCTGGCTTTCACGTACCCTGTGACGCTGACGATGTTGTCTTCTGCAGGTCATCGGAAGCCTTGTCATGCCTCCGTTTGCTGGACATCATGGCCATCGTGATGAGGAAACAAGCACCTTCGTACACCTCAATGGTCGAAGTCACTTCGCTAAGGAAGATCACATTGCGGATTATTTCAAGTCTTTAATGGTATAAAGTTGTACCGTTATCAGCTCTTTCGGTATCTCGTGCTCAGACGTACTGCGTGTAGCGTTAATCTGATTGCATGAAAAGAAATCGGACATTGAATACAGCAGCTGAGAGCAGCTCTCCATGTACATACGACGCGCAGACGTCCTTTAGTCTGTCACGTACATTCGATACTTGCACCTTTCGTTTCCCCGAGCAAGCAGTGCGTGACAGTTACCGAATGTAGTTGTGTAATGCGTTGCAAGCGGAAGTGTCGACGAGGGGCCCGTTTCTAATCGGGTGGGCTTAGCCACATCAAGCCCTTTTCTTTACTGATGTAGGTCAGCTCAATACCATTCGCATAATTTGGCACGCCAGACTTCAGTGCCAGCTTGTCTCCCGCTTTGCAGAGTGGACTTGCCACGCCCCAGTACCTCTGCTTGCACAGCAGTCTCCTGGTGTCCAGCGGCAAAAAATCGTTTGGTATTTTGACCGGTGCCTCTTCGCCATCTCTGGATTTGGTATAGAATGTTACTTCATTTGGACCCTTCCCGCCTTTGCCCTTTGGAGGTAGAATCGTGTTGTATTTGTAATGAACCACCACCTTGTCGCCAATTTTGGGCTCCGAAAGCACCGCCACATTGACAAATAGGCCCGAATCGACGGGCTCAGCATGCGATTTCGGACTGGGTAGAGGGCCCCTAGATGAGGCGATCTTTCTGGATGTCTCGTGGGACCGGGAGAGTCTTGCTATGGCTACTTTTTTTGGGGGTGGATGTGGCGAGGCAATCTGAGGCTGTAGGCCCGGTGGGGCGCGCGGCAGTAGTGGTGGTAGGGGTCTTGTGACTGTAGGCGCGAACGTCCTTGGAGCTGACTGTCTGACTGGTCCATCTTGCGGGAGTGTGCTCACATGCCTGATTAGCAATACGTTTGAGGCGTCATATGGGGCTACAGCACTGCTCGCCGAGATGCACAGTTGCCAAACGAATTTCGTCAGGAAGGGTCATGGTACTGTCGGTAACCTGTCACGCTAGCGTGTTGTCGGAGAACTTACAGCTCGGCCCACAAGGGAACTGCAATAGGGATCGAGTACATGTACGTACGTTGAGAGTGTACCCAGCGTATGGGGTTCATTTCTAGATTTGTTTGATTGTAGAACATCTTGTAATAGAGCTGTGGCATAACGTCATAGGTGGCGCCGTGATAAGCCAGTACCTGAGTGCATGACATGTCCGGCAACCATAGAGCCGTCCATGTGTCGGGTTGCGAGCCGCGAGTATACCCCATTAGGAGAAAAAAAGGTGCACTAATGAAACAGCGGCCCTTCTCTATCTTAGCCAACATGCGCGCCACTGCCAGGATGCTTTCCATACGCACCTTGACCCCGAAGACTCCTGCTGTCCTGCCGTCGTCACTCTCAGATCGAGAGTGTCCAAAGAATTCAAAATAGCTGTAGTATGACCCGAGGTCAGTTCTCCGTGTGACACGAGTGGGACTGCCACCGGAATCGGAAGTAGATGCAGAGTTTCTGCAGGGTCCGCTTTGTGAATTTTGCGTTTGATGATGTCGCGGTAGGGCTTTGTAATGCGTTTCGCAACACTGCCATCGTCGAGTCGAATTTGTCCGCCCCATTTGCAAGTGTATAATAGTTGTGTCGTACCGTTGGAAATACCCGACCCAGCGATGAGCACATATTTAGCAGTACTGCGGCATTCAGAAATTCTCGTCAGCGTCGTCGTGACTGCCGTCGATGAAACTCAGCTATCTTACTCTAAAGCCAGTGTCCTGGATACGTGCATCAGCGTCGTACAAGACAATGATGCGAGGGGGTTGACGGAACGTTTATACCGGCGAGCGAGCATATATTTGCACGAGAAAGTGCGCCGGTATTGGGGAGGGAAAAGACCACAATTTAGATAGGACCAACGAATTGCCGAAGGACATAAACGCAGCCAAACCGGCAGACTTACTGAGCGGATGATGCAGTGCTGTGGTCTCGGGACGGTGAAGTCTGATATGCAGGGCCCGCGACGGAACTCTGATTCGGTTGCTGCGGCATTTGCTTATGTGCCGCTGTAAATGTGGAAGTGTGAACGGAACCAAGTGATAAGTGCACGCTAGTCATGTAAGCTTTGTGTTGAATAGCATGACCACGTGAACAGCCTGGCCGGTGCTAAGGCGATACCCTGACTTTTTGTTTTTGAAAAAAAAGGTCAGGAGTGAAGCGCCATACAAGATTTTTCCGACGAATACCACCGCTCAATGAGGTGATACCCGGGCTTCATCGCGTTGTAGGCGTGAAGGTGTCGTAACCTTATGCTCTGCAATGGAGAGATATAGACAGGGCGTCGAGCTGGTCTGAGATCTGGTGGCGAGGGCGAGGTCAGGTCCGAGGCTTGCGTTGCTGTGCTGCTGCGAGCCTTTACAGTCTTGGAGTGCAAGCCACGGATGATTCTCATGCTGATGAACGGCCAGCGCGCATTTGTGAAGGCTCGGACATTCCTTGGCAGAATACCCAGCTTGCTTGCGCTGGTTGCCCTGAGCTGGCCGAATTGAGGTCAGAATGGGTGATACGGAGTCGCAGTATGCCGTGATTTCTTGACTCTTGTACGGTTGGCCTTAGGAAGTAGTATCGTTCCTAAAACTACGTAGCGTGTGCCGTGACCTTTCCGTTGTGCATGTGACTTGCATAGCAAGATTCTGTGCGGCAATGCAGATGGATTCGAAGGTACAGTAGTTGAACCGTATCGCATCATCTTAGTCTCTCGTACCGTGTGCTACGAGGTACTAGCAGCGGCGATGGCGTCTAGATCCTCAGTGGCAGGAACAGAGTGTAGAAAGGACGCATTCAAGCTGTCAGCCAGCATTGCTTGTACTGACATAAAGTAGTTGATATTCGCGGCCTGCCTTGCTGATGTGCGCTGCGAAAGCCAAGAGCAGACATAGCCGCGCTATTCCTCCAAAAATATGTGGTCTTGACTTGCGAGAAATGAGACACCTGCCTGAGTTATGGTAAGTTGCGCTGAGCAGACATGCAAGAGGAGCTTGAAGGAGATGATCGGGATGCTTGACTTTCCCCAAAGAGTTCAATATCTCTATCAGCTTTTCACCAGTAGGATTATATATTGCAGTCTTGTCTCGCAACAGATAACACACAGTCATAGCACTCAAGTTTGATGCTGGCATGAGATTGGCGCTTCCTGTCCGCTGTATGCCGGCTGACTCGCCAGACCCGTGTCTCTTCTGCTGATCAGTTGATGGGGGCAGGGTGCACACTTGTAGTAAAGCTTGTAACGGCAAGTGACCGCCAATTAGCGTTCATTGTCTCCATTGCTGATAACTAATAGTCTCTTTCAGGGGCCTCTTGTGACCCGAGAGACGTAGATGCAACTCCGCTTCTTCGCGAGAACTAGCGAGCGGAAGTAAAGGCGAGGTGGTCGGAACCCGCTCATATACCATGCGCTCGTCCTTCGGAAACGCCCTCAACCGAGATGATGATGCGTTCTTAGTAGGTCCTTTTTAAACTTAGATACATGGCGAGAATCATGCAGGAGCTAACATGTCACAGTGTCGAAAGAGGATATCTGGGTTTACGTCGTTTCTGGTGTCTGCACACTTCCCAGATGTACCAGTAATAAACATCCTTAACGCTGCTTGCCAGCACCTCACACCTGACTTCCTTCTCGATCACTGTTAGGTTGCTTGAAACCAGACATGACCAGGATCTCCTGCCTCCTTCTTCCCGTTGGCGTGCTGTCTGAAGTCTTGCCATGCAGTGCTTCCCTTAAAGACGGCTTGGCATAAACATCGCTAGGCAGAGAGTGAGTACAAGTAAACTTAAAGTATCTGAGCTACGATTTACGACTTCCCTATGCATACTTGCATGCGTTTCGAGGTCGTCAGTCTGGAAGACCTGTGGATTATACCCCTGACACGCCGGGTTCTGGCAAATCTGCGAAAGCATACGGAGGTCACGAGTCTTAGGCTGAACTTGACTGCGTATTCAAGAGACCGGCTCACAAAACCGTTACCAGACGAACGAGCCGCAAAACCCAGTTTCACAGCCTCCAGGTGAGCTTTGATTTCCGCCAGAGCTTCAGGGCCGAAGGGGGACAGTGCATGCCTGGCAGCAGATTGACCAGGACGTGGTGGCTGATGGTGCGTAGTATTGGGGGATTGATACGGTCCTTGGGCAAAAGAATTGGGTTGCCCTAGACTGGCAGGAGTTTGCTGGAGAAGCCGGTATGAGGAGTCAGCCCAAGGATCGACGCTTCTTCGAAAGAGCCGCTGCGATGTCATTTAGCATATACCTGAGTACCGTAGGCAGAGGAGCCTCCATAGCCGTAGGGGGCGCCGTGGGGAGCAATGGGCAGCTTAGATGACTTCTTTGACTGTGATGGCCACGTCGGTTGCATGGTGCACTGTCTTGTACGATGCGAGTAGTTGGGGGTCTTTTCAAGCTAGCAACTGTTATGTGGAGCGAAGGAAAGGTTATAGGAGGAAGAGGACGTCCTTTTCCCTTACTACACTTTGCATTAGGGTGCAATGTCTTCCGGATGCGAGTCTTCGGCATTGCTGTGCATCCATATTGTTGCATCCCGAAGCGTTGAATTTCTTGCATAACCTTGGAGGCGAGAGCTAGTATTTGGGCACTGCTAGGATGCCCAGTCGGGCATCCAAAGATGAGTCAGTACCAAGACCGAGTTGTACATCGATATGACTAGTCAGCCTATAATCCTCGTGCTATACTGGGAGTGTGGAGCCCGCATCAATAGATAGCAATAAAGTGTACCTGCTGTGCTGAATTTTCCGAATATCGCATTTACAGATAGATGAGAGCGTGCCTGCTGTGCTAAAACACCGAATTGTGCATTTAAGCATGAAATGTAGTCAGCGCTCTGTGCTGAAAGTCTCAATGGTGCACGCGCAGATAGTGTAGTCGCTGTGCCTGAATGCCGAACAGGCCAGAGCGTACATGTCGTGCTGAAACACCGAACGACGGTGTGAACAGAAGGCATACTGTTCCTGCTGTGCTGGAGCGATGGGCTGTTCACCGATAGTGGAGAACCCGTCTTTTCCAAACTCGGAAATGTCTTTCGTCATGTCGGACGACCGCATCACACAGACAAGAAGTGGCCGCTAAGGATGTGTAGAGCTTTACTGATTCAGGGGCATCCTTGAGTGCTGGACTAACAACAGTAGGTATTCATGCATTGGGTACATTTCGCAACATGGTTGGCCGAATTTGAGCGGAGTCCGCCCTCTGACAGCCTTTCTGATGCTTTTTCAGATCGTGATTTCTCTTATATGTTCTTGAACATCGCTCGCATGTCTGGGCAGCTCAATTAAGCCTTGAGACGTATCCCACTGTGGTCAAATCTAACCACCTACAAAGTTGGCCGCAGCCTTACCCAGATGAGTCTTGGCATGATTACTGCGATATCTGGCCGAGGCCACAAATACAGAGCAGCCAGAAACAGCACATTTCTGCCATGATCGAATGAAGGAAGCGTTAGCTTGCTGACTTGTAAACTGAGCGCGAGCTTACAAATCTGCCATCCGGCTGCATTTGCATCCCATATCCATTGGGGTCCCTCACTGAAACTTGCTTCCTGCCAGCAGTTGCAACATTACTCCTGGAAGCTTCACAGTCGTAGCCCGCGGCAAGACGTTTCTGGTGCTCTGTGAAATTGTCCTTCCTGCTGAATGTTTTTCCGCACTTCTCGCAGGCCTGAAACTTAGGTTAAGGACCTCGCGGATATTATTCCGAAGCATTGCGAACCTACGAATTGACGGTCGGATTCCCTCATGTGCGTCTCGTGGTGACGCTTGCGATCTCTGGAGTCTGCGATGATAGAACTGCATGTATTGCATTTCTGTGAAAGCAAGGAGAGAGATTTTGTTCAATCTCGTCACTTCGAGACGCTGCTAGAAGCTTACGAAACGGCCGTCAGCCATCTGCACCATGCCGTGAGCCTGCAGATCCCTGATTTTCGCACTTTGCCCTGGACGGCCGGGTTGTCTCTGGGGCAGGTCTTGCTGTTCCGTAAAGTTCACAACCACACCCCCGTCGAATGATGTTTGCGACACTCTCCGCTCACCCCCTGCAATGCCGACAGGGGACGCCTGTCTGACCTGGAAGTATGCAGATTCATTGAGTCAGCTCTGACCTGCTGAACCCTCCCTATGAGGCGCGTCTGGCTGTGTTCTCGACTCACCTGATCTAGCCTGGGACCAGGGCCAAGATTCCTGACATCTGGGTTCTTCCCCTGCATAGATGAAAACGATCAGCCTTCCACAGCGATGACGCCTGACATAGCACCAGCTGTCTTCCTAATTTTGTTTTTCTACCGACATACAGGATTGTTGTAGACTGGAGCATAGAGTGCAAGCTGACGAGCACTCTGGTTCATGCCGTCATACCCAGTGAGGGGATTCGTTGCCGAGGGGCGGTTGTCGGCGATGTCGAAGAGGTGCTTTATTGAGGGCACACCGGCTCCAAATTGGGAATTGAAGCCATGCGGTGGCTGTTGTGGCTGGGGAGGACGATTTAGATTTCCATCATAGGGCGGTGCTCCACGAGGATGCGCAAGTGGAGAATTGGGGCCGGACCCTTGCCCATAAAGCCGGATTGGCCGCAGAGCATGCCCACAAGCGCCTTCCTCAGGCGTCTCGTATCTGCTATTGGCTTCATGAGGCATTAAATTTTTGTTAGCATTAGCATTTTCTGACCGTTTGCTGTCTTGTGGCTGCATCCCTACGTAGCAGATGGTCGCTGTTCCAGTCGTGACAGAGGAAGGAATAGCTCAAAATGAAAACGAGTCGGAGTGAAAGCAAGCCGTGTAAGCAGGCAGGCTTAGGAGTATGCTGAGTCTCAGTGGCTCAAGGGCAATTGCCGCGCCGCTTTGACTGTGCTGTGCTGGCGTGTGACCTCTGTGCTGCCTCGTTCGACTGTGCAGCTTATTCGTGGGGTGTGCCTCCGGATGCTTTGCTCTGTCTTGTGAACGATCTCCTAGCCAGAAGCCAGTCACCGTTGCGTATCCGCGAGGTGTATTTCGGCACATTGGGATTCTTTCATCTGAAGCTTCATTTCAGCAGGTATCAACCTCAGCAGCACCGCCGAAAGCGGTGCGTCTGAGATCTTGCGAGGCTGTGTGAAGACTTGACATGATATACATGCGTCAACTTGCGCGTACAGCAAGGTCCGTGTCTCAAATGGAGAGCCGGCTTCAAGTCTTTCTAGGCAAGTGCGCGACGCGTCTTTGAGAAGCTGATTATTGAATAGCCAAGCCTGATTATTCGTTGGATTGACGTATTCGGAGTGGAAAGATTTCCCATTAGTTTCGCCTCGCTGCAGCATCATACGAACGAGGTGAATGCTCTCTTTAGTCGCCGGGGCTCATTACCGTCTTTGAATGGCTAGAGCAGTAATGTCATCTTGATGCGCATGCCTGGCTTTTTACCAGGCCTCGCGGTCGGAATGGACCATGTTCGAAGTTCGCCTGCTTAAGTATTCTCTCTGCAGCACTCGTCACTATCGATGATAGTTGCAGTCTTACATCAAAGCGGGCCAACTCCAGCCATAGGAGGAATTGTACGTCCAATTATGCTTCTCCTGGGCTCTATCATGCACTTCCTTGTCCTCGCTGACCCCCATCGATGGCCTCGTCTTCTCCAAGAGCAGTCCAAACCTCCCAAGCCTGGAGGCTACAAGGACTCTTCGGCAGATGTAGCTTTCAACTTGAAGGAGTATGGGGTCGAAGTTGCCCTGCCGCAGAGCAGTCCAGATCCGATATCCGACGAAGGCTGGTGTGAGTAGCGAAAGAGGATGATCGGTCTCGGAAATCGTCGACTTGAAACAAGCTTGTCAGGCTGATATATCTTATGACATGCAGCCTTTCCTGACACAAGAAGTGGCCTCCTGGAAGCCATACAGCACCACAATGCCGATTTGCTCTTCATGAACACCACATTGCACGCCACGCACCCACTGCTATCTATAGCTTCAGACTACCCGGATGTACGCTTCGTCGGTCAGCACCCAGCTGACGTGGAAAAGTATGAAGACAAAGCATGGTGCAACTCCTGGCTGGCAAGCTTGCCTGAGCTGTCAAATTCATTCCCCCGCTCGAAGCTAGCACGCCGCGGTCAGCTCTCAGTTCTGCGCGAATTAGGTTTCCCAGTCGTACTCAAGCCTGTACGGGGACGTGGTTCGCATGGTGTGACGGTTGTAGATGATGACAGTCAGCTCCACAATATAGCAAAGGAAATGTGGGACGAAAATGAAGCTATCTTGCTCGAAGAATACCTTGCAGGCGAGGAGATTACTATTTCCGTAATGCCGCCTGGAGACTATCAAGTCAGTCTTATACTAGCGAATTTCAGGCATCTAGCTGATTCTTGGTTGCAGGAACCCGTCGGTACCAAAGCCACACACTGGGCGCTGCCAGTCGTCACGCGGTTCAACCATATCAGTAGGTCTTGCCAGAATAAATAATTATTGAGAGTTCAGCAGTCTAAGTAACTTAAACCCCACGCAGATGGCATAGCTCCGTATAACGGAGTAGTAGCAGTAGCACAGAATAGTCGCGTCATCACAGACGTCGAGGCTTCTAGTGACCTTAGTTACGCTGAAGCTCAGCGCGCTACAGAAAGAGTGGCAGCCGCGTGCAAGGCGTATTCAGTCATACGTGTGGATGCCAGACGTGCGAAACCTGGCTCACCCTTCAAGTTATTCGACGTCAACATGAAACCGGTAAGAACGACCTACCTTTCTATCAGTCCAGCTGGACATTGCTTACTTGTTTACCATCAGAATGCAACTGGGCCTGGGCGAGCAGGTAGAGATATGCAAACCTCATTGACCGGCATTGCAGCAGCTGGTATAGGATGGAACTACCCTCAACTCCTCTTGAATATTATCCGCAACGCTAAGCCGTTGAAGGTGCTGATCTGATCCGTAATGTCCATTCGGCCTGAATCGCCGTTGTCAGACCGTATCCGAGAAGAAGGAAGTTTTGGAGGGTTCAAGCTTGCATAACGCGGTATACGCGGCAATTGTATAACCTCATCAGGGTATTGCTGTAGATCATCGTAGATTGCTTCTGAGGTCAAAACAGACGCCTCTTTCTAAAGTCCATGCATTACATTACTCTTGCGTCACCGTAACTTGAACTGCTTTCAACTTCTCCACAAGGTCACCTAAGTCATTCTTCAATTGCAACAGCTTCGCGACTTCCGGTCCAACTTCTCCTTCAGCTTTTCCAGCCTTGATATCTCTGACTTTGACGGCTTGTTCGGCGACCTCCTTTTCCATCTGTATCAGCTCATCTGTCTTTGGTCCGGTGTACACAGGTCCTTCCGTCGCTTTAGCAAGTTTTGCCTTTTGAGACTTCTTCTTTGCCTTCTTATTGTCCTCCTCTTCCGCAGGAACGGAACTCTTATCGCCGAACTGCTTCTTCCACACGTCTTCCATCTCAGGCTTAATGCGTGTAAAGAGGTACTCTGCTTTACCGATCTTGTGCCCTGGCAGGATGTCTTTGCCTGAGAACGTTTCGGGTACACTTCGAGCAGGTGCAGCTAATTGACGTAGGATGGATGCCTCAGTGTCTGGCATGAATGGATGCGCGAGGACAGAAAGAAGATAGATAAGGTTGATAGCGGTCAAGACCAGTCTTGCGCAGTCTTGAGGTCGCTCGTTGAACAGATTGTTGCCGAGATCGGAAGCCTGGAGATACTGATTTCCACGCGCCGAGATCTTCATGACAAGTTCGATTCCATTTCGTAAGCGCATGTATTCCATATTCTCGATGTACTCGGCCAAGGTTTCGTTGACATCTTTGTATAAAGAGGTCTCGTTCTCTCCATCTTCCGAAGGGTTTTCTGGAAGTACGCTATCGTACTTGGCATTAACAAACTTGACGACGCGGTTGACAAAGTTACCGAGATTATTCAGTAGCTCTGCATTGTGACTGGCGATGAAGCTCTTCCATGTGAATTGACTGTCTCCAGTCTCCGGTCGATTTGAGACTAGGTAGTATCTCCAGACATCAGGCGGTACACCAGTCTCCCGAGCATTTTCTCCGAAAACGCCAACTCCTCGGGACTTGGAGAACTTAGTACCCTCGTATTGTAGATATTCCGTCGTGGAGATCGAGTCGAGCATAGTCCACTTATCTTCTGTTCCAAGTAGGTAGCCGGGGAAGAAAAGTGTGTGGAATACAACATTGTCCTTGCCCATGAACTGGTACAACTTGACGTTGTCCGGGTCTCTCCACCACTTCTCCCATTCTGGTGTATAACATGCTGTTATACTTGGATAGCCGAAAGGTGCATCGAACTATTGTAAAGCTGATTCAGCACGATAGAAGGAAGCGTGTATATAGCGATGAAGTGACTCACCCAAACATACATGACCTTGCCTTCCCAGCCCTTTAGCGGCACAGGCACACCCCAAGACAGATCTCTAGTCACCATTCTTGGCTTAAGACCCTCCTTTAGCCATCCTTGTGTCATTCCTACAGTATTCGCGCTCCACTTGCCCTTCTTGCTACTGCTGTCCACCCAAGCTGAAATCTTCTCTTGCAACTTGTCAAGTGCGATAGCAAGATGTTTCGTTTCCCGAACCACCGGCTTGTCGCTACATAGCTTGCATCTTGGATTGATGAGCTCGAAGGGGTCCAATGGATTTGTGCAGTTGTCGCACTGGTCACCACGAGCGTCATCGTAGCCGCACTTCGGACACGTTCCTTCTACAAAGCGGTCCGCCAGGAAGCTGCATAAAAGGGCACATCAGTCAAAGTATCCGGACCTGGCATATGCAAGTCCGCGTACCGCTGATCCCTATTGCAGTATAACTGGCTGACGACTTGTTCAATCAAGTTGCCATTCTTGTACAGCTTTTCAAACGCATCCTGGCAAACACTATATGCAAATACTCAGAATTTATCCCGATCAGAGATACAGATGATGCAGTCAACTCACGCTGTTTGCTCAGGAGTACTTGTGCGTCCAAAATAGTCAAATGATAGATTGAACCAGTCATAAGAATCCTTGTGAATCTGGTAGAACTTGTCACAGACTGCCAAGCGATACTCTCATTAGGCACGTATCAAAGTACGCGTGCATACGCACAGCACTTACGTTCTCTTGGAGAGATTCCATCTGCTAAGGCTCTATTCTCGGTAGTCGTGCCGTACTCGTCGGTACCACAGATATACAAGGTACGTCTATTGCGTGTTCGATTATATCTTGCAAAGACATCCGCAGACATGGTGGAGCCGATAAGATTGCCCAAATGCGGAGCATTGTTTACGCTAAGCAACATTTAAAAGGACTTGCGGTCAGGCTAGTGCTGCAGGAGCAGTGCATTGTATATCATGCACGATCACTACTCACTATGGTAGTGCCGAAGTGATGAGAACGTTCTTCTCCCCCTTCTTGGGCAAGCTGGAGATAGGAAGAGCATACGTTCGTAAGGTATTGAGCGTTTGTATGGTATAGTAGTACAGTGCGAAAGTGGAGGTAGAAGCGTGACATAACAAATGTCAGCGAAAGCATTGCAAAAGCACACACGGAGACGGTAGCGGAAAACGAAGCTGTTCTTACATCTTGCCATTCTCGGTTGCGAGCGAGACCCGGACACAGTCTGCATTGACCGTCGGTGGTACGGATGGTGTGGTCTCTGCCATGGCTGCTGTTGCTGGGTTGGCGGAAGAAGAGAATCAATGCCTTGTTCAAAGGAACTGGATAAGCTGGATCCAAAGACGTGATCGAGGTAGTGCGAGTCAAGCTTCAAGGTCAAGACCCGCGAAATGCGACGACCACAGCAAGGCAAGAGAAATGCGAGGCAATGCAGCTTCGAGAGCTGTGGCTGGATTCTGTGATTCAAGATAACCAGTAATGAGAAAAAAGTGGCAACGTGCTGGAAGCACAAACGAGAGTTTTGTAAACTGCAAAGTCACGATGTTTCATCCCAGACCGCACCCAAGCCTAATCCTTCCTCCTCTACGTCTAGATGGAATACACATGAGAAAGATGGCGAATCAAGCCGAATGCAAATAAGGGGGAATCACGAGGCCGGGGGAGGGATATGAGAGAAGCGTCTTCATGGTGTCTTTGAAACGAGGTTCAGGAGTTGCGCATGCATCAAAGCAACGTCACGCTGCAGATACGCTGTATGATCTTGCAAAGTGCACTTGCTTCCAAACAACCCCACATCCATTGATCCAATCCAACGTAAAACTCCTCCATATCCCCTGCCCGCCAGGTAGCGACATTGGTGGTGATAATACCAACGGAAGGCGTCTATAGACGACGACCGCGGCGACCACCCTTTCTGCGTGTGGAGTCGGATGGTGTAGGTGTAACATCCTGTGTGAGTGTCCAAAAGAGTAATCAGCTAAAAGGTCCATAGTACTTTGCTAAGCATGCCAGCGAGAAGCTAAGTTGTAGCGCACCTCAATTCGGCCAATTCTCATTCCAGCACGGGCTAGAGCTCGTAGAGCGGACTGAGCACCAGGTCCTGGGGTCTTAGTGCCGGTACCACCTGTTGCACGGAGCTTGATGTGTAGGGCGGTGATGCCGATTTCCTTGCATCGGGCAGCGACGTCTTGAGCAGCCAACATGGCAGCGTATGGTCTGATCACATATAGCAAACACATCAGTTCTCTGTTCCCTCTTTCTCGTATCGTGATTATGATTATGATATCCACGCACGAAGACTCGTCTCTGTCGGCCTTGACCTTCATTCCTCCTGTAACTCGAGAGATGGTTTCCTTGCCATCGAGGGATGTAACGTGGACGAAGGTATCGTTGAATGAGGCGAAGATGTGAGCGACGCCGAAGACGAGCTGAAGGTGGAAAATGAAGCAGAGCTCCAATGTCAGCCCTCCGCTTGATCCTGTTATCCCCCATCCATCATTTATGCAAACCCACCTCTCCCTCCTTGACCTGAGGTCCGAGGCTGACGTTCTCAGCTGGCTGTGCTACCTTTGCGCCTGTATATCAAAGAAGTAAGATCCTGTATCAGCATCCTGCTCTCCTTCAAACGCTTCCCATCCTTTCCACCACAATCTCAACTTTCGACAATTCTCGCTTCGAAAGTCGATCTCGTTGGTGGTTTGATATGCGGTGAATGTAGACTGACCCTTCTTTGGTGCCTATGAACAGCGGAACAAGCACAGCACATCAGCAATTGCGTATTGTATATCTTGTGCACACCATCCACTCACCATTTTGACTTGCTTTGTGTATTGAAAGACGAGTGGAGGTCTATTAGCAATTGCTCGTTGTCACCTGCGTACTTGCCCGCGCGCGCCTGATTGCCTTCGCCGGAGTCCAACTTTGGCGGGCAGGGAAGGCTCAACTTTGGATTTCTTCCGGGTCTCAGTGCAAAAGGCAGGACATGGTCAATAACAACGGAAAGTAACATCAAGCAATTACAAGAGATAGATGATATTTCTGTGACATAGCTACCAAATATATTTCTTCTATTTTCTGGAGGTCTTCGTGCCTCTTCCCAGAACAAGAACCTCAATTCGAGCCTTTCCAAGCGAAAATTCTTACCAATTCAGCCTGCGAACACACATCGACTGTTAAACATCTTAGTTCACAGTACATGAACGAGAACATGCTCTTCACAATCATTGTGATATCCGTGGTGCCTTCATGAGCCCTAGCAAGGTTGCGATGGGTGCACACCTTCCGACTTGACGTGACACTCGCCACTATGAAGAGCTTAAACCACCAGTTAGCACTACAGAACCTGTGCGGAATCGTCAAAAGACCGACAAGACGATCATCTCAGATTTGTAGCACTGTCACACAGATCTTTGTCGGAGGGCTGCCCTGCGGATTTGCGATAGTCAATGCGGCGAGCTGCGAAGCCGGGCAGCTTAAAGGTCCGGCCATTTCTAATGACGTGCGCATTGCACGAGTGTGCAAGGTGCACGCCTGAACACAACACAAGCCGCACACTGTGGGGGACTTCCTGGTATTTTCGCGTTGCCTAAATGTGTTCAACCTTCGAGGTCTACTGCAGGTAGAGCGATAGCCTTTCTCCAGTTTCATGGTCTGGAGACTCGAGCCATGTAGGCATATACATGAAGCTCCGGAAGCATGAACTTGGAGACTCCCCCCATCTAAGCATATAGGCGACGATCTTCGGGAAGCGGCGTCAACAGCCCCATGGCTAGGCACTCATCCAAATTACCCCGAAGCGTACCCATCGTACGCACAAGAGGCTTTGTTTGCCAGCGGGACACTGCTCCGTCGGTTGTCACAGTTCATGGCATAAATCCGTGGGTATACTAAATAATAGTGGATGACTTTGCCTGTCTTCATACCATGTACTGCTGCGATCCTTTTGTGTAGTCGCATCTTTAATCATACCTGGCAATTTTCGTCGGAATTGCACGATTACGGCGAGCTTAACAGAGGGCTTGCGGACAGCTTTGCTTCCATCCCACTGAGAAGAAAACGTATGTTGTCCCTGAGCTATGGTTGTTACGTAGCGTCCACCATACACGGGTGTGCTGCTCTAATTGCGGTTGTCACCATCACGTGATATTTACAGCAGCGTGACGGGGGCGCAAACACGGTGTCGTGGAACCACCTGTTGATGGTCTAATCAGAATGGTAGAGTGAGGGCGCAGGGTGCCCTGACCAGTCAGGTTACGACCCGCTATGCATGCAATACCGCCGTGGACCTCAATGATGCTCTTCTTGCCACGTCCACCTGAGACCCGCCCGATCACCGTCGAGCCGGTACGCTGTGATGAAGCCGTCTCTCGTCACTACAGACCAACTCCATAACTTTCTTGTTACAGCACGTCAGCAGTATGAACACTGAGTTGGCACACGAGTGCCTGCGACGGCTCATCTGCAGCGTACTGCGGCAGAGTGGCTTCGATGCAGCAAGCCCGGACGCCTTGGTGGAGCTGGAGGACAAGATGGGCATGCGTTAGTGACCTAGACCTAGCGTTCTGACAGCATATCGCCATGACAGAAGCTAATATACAGTTATCACATTACTACAGTTCTGGGCGGCCTTCTACATATCGCGCACGAGCACGCAGAGCTGGCACGGCGTACGCGGCCGGTACCGCTCGACTTCATGAAAGCATGCAAGGATCAAGGAATCAGCATTGCTGAGATGGAAGACATCGTTTTGGAGAACAAAGCTATCAAGGATGAATGTCAGTTTGCACGAGCCCTGTCGTCTCTGTACTTTCCGGACCCAGCTGACAATGTCTACCTTCCTAGATGACGACCTGCCCATCCGCTTGCAAGCATCCACCTCGACCGCTCCCATTGACAACGACCCCATTAAGCACTTCCTTCCTGACAACGAAGAAGACACACATCGAAGAGCTTCCTACGCTCCAGGCTTCCTCCCCGTCCTTCCGCCTTCGCACTCGTACATGCGCACGCCCGTGTACGCTTCAATCGCAACGCCAGAACAAGCGGAGGTAGCGGGTATACCCATTGTAGATATGTCTCGAGCGCTGGAGTACAATCAACAAGCAGATATCGAAGGGCAAACGGCGGATGCTAGAATCACTCAGCTGGATGCTCGCATACGCACGACGCGCTTGGTGGAAGCAAGTCTACAGAACCTGATACGCGCAACGAGTAAAGCAAGCCAAAAGACGAAAGACGGCAGTGCCCAGGACGAAGACATGGACGACAGTGCACAAGGCGTGATAGCTAAGCGGAAGCAGCCAAAGGAGAACCTCCTCATATTGCTTAAGAAGTATGAACAAGATGCGGCGATATGCAACTTCGAGCTGGAATGGTACCCGGCTGGAGGAACGAAACCTCAAATCAGCGAGTCAATTACGAAAGACGTTGTTTTACGAAGCCAGGCAAATCAATTTGCAGGGCCGCAGAGGAAACGAGGGCGATGGAAAGCATAATTGCGGAATGACCCTGAAACAAGATGGTGCTCGCAGTCCGCGAATCCTTTCAGACCACTGTATCGTACATCGATTGTGAACGACCCTTTCGTTGTAGTACCTCTATTGACCGCTGTACACACTACAGCATTACTATGTATGCCAAGCCTATAATGAAACTAATGCACATCGGATGATGAGTGGGAAACAGCGTTACCAGTGCTACTAAAAGACCTTCAAAACCACTACCTCCTCATTGAATTAACGATACTCGTACTGATTTAATCACTGTTGTGCTATCGTTCACGCTGTCAGTTCTTCCATGTCGTCCCGATGGTGGTCACCACCACGTCTCTGCCTGTCGAGGCTGCTTCTGATTCGACTCGTTGTTCGAGATAATTTACTAATTTGACTGTTCCTACGCTGCGTTGAATCACCATGCGACAGATACTGCTCCTTTATACTGCTGGAGATACTTCTTTCTTTTGCGACTACGGGAATTGCTTGACTATAGATTGCACTATTGCGGAAGACTCGGATCATACCGCTAGTATCGTCCGCTGTGACTATGATCATGCCTCGAGCTGATGTACTTGATGCTGGAACATGGCCACTATCGTCTGACCTATTCGATATACTTCCGAACGGCGTGTCTGGCTTCTCATTCGGGTTTGAAGAAGCCGAGGAACTAGCTTGTGAAGCTGACCTTTGTAGGCCACTATCATTGTCATGATGTGCCTCGCCTTCGGAGCCAAGGAGTGGATCACCTCCTCTTGCTAGTGTGATTTTCGTCTCTGTCGGTGCAAAGACGGCACAGGTGACTATACCAGGTGAAACAGTGACTGGGCAGTGAGAGTCGTTGCCAATGGATGGATTGAACGACTCGCAGCCCGGTGATTTGTCCGCGCCCTTCTTGCTGGTCTGTGCGAAAGGAGATGGAAAATCGAGCAAGCCAGAGAGCCAGATATAGCACTGTCGATCTTCACTTCCTGAAATGACATAGCGTCCATCATCTGAAAAGGTAGCCCTGATCTGGGAGGATGTATTCTCATGTGCCTTGTATTTGGCATCGATGTGTCTTTCCGAGATTAGGCGCGGCGCACCGGGCTTGCTTTCGTTCTGAGGAGCGCATATCGAGCTGATGTCCCACAATCGCAGACGAGAGTCGTTGCTTGTCACAAGGATACGCTCAGGCTCTGATGGCTCGCCTTTGGGCAGAGTGACGATACTTGTGATCTTCCTCCCCTTCGCGTACTTCCCACGAGCACTGCGAGAGTGCAGCTTCGCTACGAAGGCAAGATCACGAACGTCGAAAAAGAGCTAGACGAGGGTACAAGTATCAGTATGAGTATATACAAGCCCCAGATCGATAAGATATAGCTTACGCATAGACCAACAAATGTCCCTGCACAAGCAAGCTTTCCATCGCTCGTGAAGGCCACGCTGGTAATCAACTCTGGTAGCTGGGTCCAGCAATGTACCTTCTTATCAGGTATGCTCCACAAGCGGAGTTTGGCGTCCAAAGATCCTGACAAGAAGTATCGATCATCTTTAGGGTGGAAAGCTATCGAAGTGACGAAGTCTGGGTGCTGGAAGGCGCATAGGCACTCCTTTCGAGAGACGTGCCATAGTCTCACCGTCTTGTCCATTGATGAGGAAATGAGGAAATTATTCTTGCTCCAGCTGACATCTAGAATATCACTTGAGTGGCCTTTCCATTCGTGTAGAGGCTTGTTATTGAAGACAGGAGCGTAGGGGCCTGAGCTCGAGCTTGTAGGGCTATTTGGGTTGGTAGCAGCGACAGAAGGTGAGTTCACAGTCTGACCTTGCGTCGATGTGGATACAATCGAGATCTTGCTGGCTCTCTTGTCTTTCTTCGATGTCTGATGACCGCTTAGATTGTCACAAAAGCTAGCAGCGGTCGGTATGACAATCCCACTTCCTCCAGCTTCAGTGTTCGTCTCTTCAGTTTCAGCTTGCAATGCCTTGATCACGGTCTCTCGCTCCTCTATTCCTGATATCACCTGCCAAATTCTGATGATGCCATCTTGGCCAGCACTGGCTAGATAGTTTCCATCGGGCGAGAACTTGAGAGACCACGTGGCAGAAGGTGCTTCCTTGGCAGCTTTCTTGTCACCTTTGCCAGGAACAGCTTTTGATGCCTTCCTTCTTTTGCTGCCTCTCGTCGAGGTTGTACTGTACGCAGGCGCGTCTATAGAAGCTTCTGTTTCAGGTAGATCTGGCATAAGAGACGAGATAGCCGAGTCGTTGGTTGTAGGAGACGCGGTATCGACAGGCTGGCATAAATGCAGCTCCTGAGCTAAGAAAAGGTGGTTGAACTCTCTCTTCGACTTGTTCTTGGCTTTCGTCTTGATATACCTTGATTTCTTGCTCGAGCTTTTCGTCTGAACTGGGCTCGAAAAAGCAGCTGTACTGATGTCGGATTGCGGTGAACCCAGACTGTCGATACCTCTACTTGAAGAGGAGGGTGTAGGACCGTGACCACTGTCGCCACTTGCAGTCGCTTCTGCGACAGCCTGAAAAGATCCCACGGACGAAGGTGCAGCTTGCGTTGACCCAAATGACGAGACAGAGTTTGAATGGGCTAAGCGCACTTGCGGTACAGGTGGTACAGCTGAAGCTTTCTTCGTGGAACTTGGAGAACCAGATTTATTGCTCGGTGAGAATCCTAAACGGCCAAACAGAGACCGTCTCCGACTACTGAATGAAAGGTATACGTTGTCAGTGCTCGTCGCGCCGATACTTCATGACGATGGTAACCTACGTTTTCTTAACATCAGAAGAAGAGCTCGACGCATCTTGCTGTGACTGTGACGTAGGTGGTGAACCTAGTCCGATGCCTGATTGCTGCTTGTATTCGCTCTGGGGCACTAACGGTGATCTCGGCCTACTCTCAGCAGTCGCAATATTTGAATTCGGCGGGTCTACATAGCGCAAATGCGGATTTTCAGCTTGTTCCTGCAGCCTATCAAGTAGATCCAACTGTCTTGTTCTATCCTGTCGCTCTCTGACGGCTCTTCTAGTATCTGCTTCTGAGTTCCTTCGTTTCAAAGCTTGATATGTAACAGGATCAAGTACGTTACTGTGATCTTCAGGTCGGGAGGTAGGCGCCGAACTAAGTGGCAAGCCTGTATTCGACGAGTCTTCCGTCTCGTGTAAGGACAACGAGCTTGTGGAAGCATATGTAAGATTGGAATGCGAAGGGGAGAGAGCATGTCTAGATGATGAAGCACCGTTTGATTCGAGGGTCGTACTAGTTCCAGAGCGAGCAGGAGCTTCTGGCTCAAAGTCATCATAATTATTGCTCTTCAGACTAGGTGTATCGTCTTGCAATCCTCTGCTGCTCTTGGATTTGTTGGATGCAAGTGGTGAATCGCTGTAGAAGTCTTCATCTCCTGTTGCGTCTTCAATCCGAAGATCCATATCCTCCATTAGCTCGTTCCTACTTCCATCTTCACCTCGTGGAAAGCTTTCTTTCATCGTCAAGCTTGATAATGAGAAGACTGAAGGCAGCTTATCTAGTGATGCTATACTTGTAAGAAAGCCAAGTGAGGACGATATTATGCCTGATCCAGGGAACGGCGGCGGCGTCGTTCCAGCGTCACTTTGCTGACTGCTGTTGCTATTATTGCCTTGAGTAGGTGTGCGTAATATGTCGTCTTTGAGGTCCAATTCTCTAAGATATGACTGCCTTGGTGTTGTGTTGCGATATGCACCATCAACAGGTGAGCTAGCCAGCGGACTACTTGTGCCTGCAGTAGCAGGACTACTATCCTTGCCAGAGAAAGAAGAACCGCCGCCAAGAAAGGAAGGAATAGGATTTGAGAGTTTCCTCATTCTTCTAGCTGCACTGCTATTTGAGAATGCGCGTTTCACTTGTGTTCCACCTGCAAGTACGGGCTGTGTGGCGGGCGCTGCAGCAGTGGAGGTAGAAGTAGTGGTGATCATGCTTGAAGCTGATGAAGAGGTGGAAGGAGTTCGAGCATTGGGATGATGCATATGGCCAGAATACGATGAGGATGTTGACGGTCTGCTATTGCTGTTATTGCTGCTGCTGCTCCCTGTGCTTGCGTTTGTCACACTATCGGAGCTGACTGTGTGAGCGTGACTTTGCGAACTCGCGTCTGTGGATAAGAGCGGAGCCCTGGATGTGGATGGCGTCGGCGATCCTGACAGGCTGAAGCTGCGAAAGAAGGAAGTAAGGCCAGACGATGATGGCGGTGAGGGTGATGATGACTGCTGTCCTGCTTTAGGAAGGTATGCCTGCGCATTACTGTTGCTGCTATCGGTATTCTGTGCCATTGCCGAAGTCGTGCCAGTGAATGAACCAGGAAGGTTCATGAGAGGTGACCCCACGGAGAATGCGGGCGAAGTTGGTGGCAGCAGTACCTCGTCACTACCATCTACCGCCTTGTTGTTGTTGTCGTCGTCCACCATCACACCAGCTGCTGCTGCCTGACCTTCCATCGTCACAGCCATAACTCAGCTCAGCTGGATGATATGACGGTTCCGTTCGGCTTCTTGAATTGCTTGCTGTTTTCCCCCTATTCTCGTCGATGCTGGATGGATGGATGGGAGAAAGATGCGAGCTCATCGGCGCAGCAGCATTGTTGATATATGCGGAGGACTGCGTGTGATGGCTTGCACGAGCAGTAGGATCATGCCTGTATGCCTTTATCCTGTGATGCAGAGACAAGTCAAGCTGGGGGTATAGTCAGATCAGATGTTGCAGATTTGCAAGCAGGAGAAGGCGTGGCACGAGATTCGTTCGGATCTTTGCTTCGGACTTTAAACCTTATACGCGACGAATTACGCTTACTTCATTACATCGATGTTTCGATGGTTGGTTGATTTGTAGGTTGATAATGTCACAATCCGGAATACTATTTACAGTATTAATCAAGTGAACGGGAACTTTCCGTTATCATAACCTCCTTCTTATATCATGTCAAGTACTGTGACAGACATGCTGCGTCACGGAGAAAATAGTACATTTCACCTAAGTGCGTCAGCCAAGACCGCAGGCGGCGTTGGGTCAACGTCAACTACAACATGCAGTATCGGCACATTGGTCGCTAGCACAGGGTACTTGACATGCGCGAACAGATGCTCTTAGTCCAGCTGGATCTCCAGTGTGTGCATCTACCGCAGTACTGGTCGCTTCTTGTACCTGGCTTGATGAGCCCGCAATCTCCGGCGTCACGCTTCTGCTTAACGTTGCAAGTTCGGGCTGGATCGTCACTCCGCCGTGTAAACCCCAAGCATGGAGGCACTAGCCCATTACTTTCAAATCAGCAATTGAGACAAGAACATTTGACATGGATCTACTTACCTCCCGCAATTGCTTGACTACATCCATAAAGCCGCTCATTGTCTGTTCTGGAGACACTACGACATGCAAGCTTGCAATATGCTTCTTCTGAGCTGTAACACATAGAACGTGTCAGCAATAAGTCAACCCACTTTTCAAAGAGATTCTGTAGCTTACTCAAGCTGAATACATGCATCTCATGAACTCCTTCAATCCCTTTGACGCGCATGATATCCCTCTCCATGCCAGAGAGGTCCATTTCTTCAGAAGCAGCTTCAAGCAATAGACGACCACTATTCTTCATGAGTGGAATAGCAGTAGCTATAATCATCAAGCCTACTAGTAATGAAGCTATTCCATCTGCTCGCAAGAAACCTGTTTGCCAAATTATAGCTGCACTTGCTATTACAAAGATATTGTTGATGGCATCGCCAAGGAGGTGGATCATCACTCCTAGCAGACCGAGATCATACCCTGTGCCTTTTGGAAGTACTCGTGTGGCATGTTCATGTTGTGCGTGCTGTCGTGGCGGCATATCAGAATCGCTATTTCCATCTTTGATAGCACTCATGTCGACTCACAGCGCTAGATAGTCTCACCATCGGAATGGCATGTCCTTTCCCCCTCTCGGTGTCCGGCTCATTCAGTGTAGTAGCAGGTGTGTTGGCACCACTTCCATGGGAGTGAGCATGCCCATGACTGCCATGACCGTGCGAGTGACCATGTTCACCATGGTCGTGCACAACAAGAGCCGAGATAATATTCAGTCCAAGACCGATAGCGCCCACCTATTCGAAATTACAGATCAGTATTGGTTTTTGCTTAGAGTTGTGTAGTCAGCGGTCACGTACTATGAGGACAAGCTTGGGCTCTTTGACTTCTTCAGGGAATATTAGGCGTTCGATAGATTGGAGAACTATGGAGAAACCGAGACCACCAAGGAAACAACCATTGAAGAAGGCACCAAGGATAGGGCCCCTTTGCAGGCCATATGAGAATCCGACTATACATCAGTATTTCCATCAGCTTGAGGAGATCTTGCTGTCAATTTGGTAGTATATTGACGCCACTCACTAGGTAGGCCAGTCTTTCGGTCCGCTAGCATTCGTGCCACCAGGGCTACGATGAAGCCTATAATGTCACTCGCTACGTGAAATGCATCGGCGACTAGGGCTAGCGAACGTTGTCGGAATCCAAGGACTATTTCCACTATGAAGAATGCAGTGGAAATGCCAATGGCCGACCATATCTTTGTGGTTTGCTTCATGGTGCTTGTATGATGCACGTCTAGGGCCAGGCGTAAAGAGGAGAGAAGCGTAGATCGTCGCCAGCCATTCAGAAGATGTCAGACTGAGAACGCCAACGGTAGGTCGAGTATATTGTATTAATTGTCAGTAAGTCAAGCCGTGCGTGTGAGTAGGAATGACCCGCCCGAGCTGTTTCTCATTCTTGAGCGTACAAAGGCCCGATCACGTTTCTGTAAGTTCGGAGTCGATGGACCGTCTTCTTGCTTTACGTGCAAATACACGACAGCAGTCATGTCCAGCACTTCTTCAAAGCCTACAAGGCGTGGGTTTCATTCTATCTGGCCATTCTATTCGAGCGCTGCTAATCATTTTGGCCTTCTGCAGGTGAAGCACTGTCAACGCTGAAGAACTTGTCTGGCTTTCTAGATGCAAGCATAGGCTCACTCTCTGCTGCATCTATAGCGGCCAACTCTAGCTCATCAAGCAGCTTAAATGGAACATCACCCTCTTCATCATCATCCGAAACGATGACACTAGCCGTGGTCCTGTCAGACCTGCATAACATCTTCGCACTCATATCGAAGGAAACGACAAATCTGTCATTAGCATTCGCGCCTCCGAAAGAGCATTGGGATGCTATCCACGCAACAGCCAAGAAGCTGAATGATCTAGCTAGCAAGCTACTCTTTGGCTTGGGTCTGTTACGGCAGAAAACAACAGGAGAAGGTATCACCGAACATGTACTTGCGAAACAGTGGCGAATGGCGTCTGTGACCGTACTAGAATGCTTGAAGGAATTATCAGATGTCTGCGTTAGAATTTATACCGCACTGGGAGACAAAGCTATCAAGGCGGATCAACGTAAACATATTCTTACGAACACCTCGCATGTCTGGAAATCAGTTGAACGGACGGAAACTCTACCCAAGGACGAACGAAGCGCTTTTGTCATAGCTATGAAGAGCACCATCACCACATTCGATGATGCTCTTGAAGAAGTTGAAGAGCTGTCGAAGCGAGAAGCAAAAGGTAAAGGACGAGCTGTCAATCAAGACGAAAGCGAAGAGGAGCAAGAAGACGAAAAGACAAATGCAGACGATAAGGACGAAGACGATGATGATTTTGACTTCGATGATTTCGAAGACGATGATACACCGATTTCGCAAGAGGAATTGGATATTGTGCAGGCGGCATATCAATACATGAAGCTTGTCAAGGCTCTCTTGCGCAAAATCGCGACTTTGCAAGGAGAAGCGATACAGTATGGCAGGCTATGTGAGAGCACAGAACGGATAGCTTCGCTCCAGGATGAGCTAGCATCTGCATTGCATCCACCTCAAGATATTGGTGATGTCAGAAGCGAGGCTAAGCGTTATCGCCAAGTAGTCTCAGAAGTATTAGAATCTCTGTTGGAGGACCCGAGCGCTGAGGAGGTAGCAAAGGGAGTAGAGAATCTGAGCATAAAGCTAGAGTCAGCCGCAAGTGGCACGCCAAAAGAAGCAGAGATGCAAAGATGGTTCAAGGCCTGCCATGGACATCTAGACAAGGCGAGCTCAGCGCTGCTCTTGCTCTGCGAAGATGGACCTGAACGATAAAGACCACAGCATCGTTGGTGTCACATTTGTTGTTGTATGAACAGCCTTTACAGGGAGTCTGACAGGCGCGAGCCTTTGACCAAGTAATTGGAGACAACAAGCAAGGCCGGAATAAAATCAGATGTCATTAAGCTACAAGAGTTCCATCTCTAGCGACTGGCCTTCTAGAGGCTCAGCAAGCATATCGCCTCTCGCTGTCGAATGCACCAATTCTCTCCTGATCTCCGGCGTGATCTGCATATGTACTTTGACACGGAGCACCTCCATGAGTGCTTCCTTCTGTTCAGGTGTCAGATCGGACTTGTATCTCTGCACGAATACCAAGAAAGCTTGATGCCACAGAACTGGTAGCTCGCGCTTATCTCGCTTGAAGCGTAGGAAATGGAACACTAGCGCATCGACTACCTTGTAGGGCAGAGCGTACTTCTTGTCAAGTAATACTCGGATAAAGAGAGAGTTGGGACCGGAGTAGTCCATATCTGCGAGCTTCAGTAGTGCAGCGCCAGAGTGCAACACTGGAATGGAGACCTTTTGCAGGATGGAGCCAATGATGACAGCTTCTTGTAGTGTACATGTTCCGCTCTGAGGAAGCGGGAAATATTAGATTCGAAGGATAATACGCAGGCAATTTCGAAACAGCTTACCTCGCATAATGGGAATAAGAAACCCTTGAAGAAAGCAGCAGGCTTGTAAAGAGCCTTCTTTAGTGCTTGATAACTATGCACATTGAGCTTCTTCTCCATTGCGATTTCTTCACGTATACGATCGCTCAGGAAGTCACGGTAGAAGCGTTGTGATTGTTTGGGATCTAGATTGGATGCAAATATGCGTGTTGCGGCGAGAAGAGCGTGAGGTGTCCACGATTCTGGGTTTGTGATGGAAAGGAGAATAGGCCATTGTTGCAGGCTAGGCAGGATTTTGAATGCTTTAGGCAACGGACCTGACTTGTATCTTGATAGTAATTGTCCGACACTGTTGAACACTGCTCAGCATAATTTCCTTGCAGATATTAAAGCCTAACTTACCGTGTATACACTTCTACAACTTTCGGGTCAAGACCTGTTTCTCTTGCGACTTCAGGCACTGGAAAGCAAAGAACTAGTCAGCTGTTGCTCTCAAAAAAAGTGACAGCCAGAGCCTACCCTCTACCACTTGCTCTTCGCCTGCCTCTTTCGCTTGAATCTTCTCCATGATCAGATCTGCTAGATTACGGGTGCCGCCACTTGGCATGAACGACTCCAAGATTGCTTGGTCTCCTTCGTCTATTTCCTGTAAGAATATAAGGTGCTCAATACAGCTGCAGACGGCCGAATTGGCTGCACGCAGGAACACGTACAATTTCCTCATACTCTTCATCACCGAATTCTTCCTCTTCGTATTCCTCTTCCTCTGATAGCTCAGCATCTTCGGCATCTTCCATTTCGACAGGCAGTCTTGAAGGTCCAGCAATAGCTGATGTATCTTTCTCATCCTCATTTACACCTTCCTCCTCCTCTTGCTGCTGCTTCGCAAGATCGAGAATTCGGCGTGATGCTTTGGCATCCAAGTGACCCTAGCCGTAGCCAACATGCCGAGTCAGCAACTACTTTCATGCCTCATTGGAACACATCAACACGAGTCTTACATCGTCCTCCTTGGCCATACGCTTGTGCTTCTTGTTGGCTCTTCTGCCTGGTGCAGATAGCAGGCCAGACGTGTCTGTTCGCAATTGTATGCCGAGCGGATCATGTCGCTGCACTGCGAGACCGCTTGATTTGTCTGAGCGACCCATGTTGTATGCTCAGAGTGTACGGGATGTGCTATAGGTAGCGGTTATATGTAGTTTGCGACAGTGAAAGAACTACTCTCCGACAGTTTTTGCACGTTTTTTCCTCGATCATCCTCGCGGTGTGGCATTGCGCATGAAAATGGAAACGCCAGTTCTACCAGCACCATCCTGCGAGTGAGTCTACGAGCCTGACTCGCAAGATGGATTCCGTTATCTGGCTACCTCAGAGCAGCATCTTTCACACAAGTTGTCCGCCTCCGCGAGGCTATGATAGGATCAGTCGCCACTCGCCTGTCTGAATATGTATGATAGCTGGGCATGAGAACCTGTGATGCAGGCCCTCCACAAGGATACCAACGCAGGCTAAGTGCAAAAGACAGACCTAAGGTGATCATACCGGCGACTTGAGCTCCTGGCGCAAATGACATTACAATCCCGCTTTACTCGGAGCACGTGCCACACTGTTCTGAGCTTTCTGTACACAACTCGATACATATGATATACCCGAGAACGTCTCGTGCTATATGCGCGGCACAATCCCTCATATATAATCTGTATCTAGTACAGCTAAACAGCTTGGGCATATGCTGCTCCCACCTCGTTTACGACCCCATTAGTCGTCGCGTCTTCCGCCCAAAAGAGCTGTTATGCAAGGAAAGTTAGAGGCTGGACGTTGGAAGTTGGGAAGGAGACGCAAAGCTCTTACAGCGTAGCCTAAGATGAAGTCCTGCTGATTCATCCACGTGACCGCTTCACGAACGAAAATTGCTTTCTCTTCCGTAGTTCCGGAGGTAGGAGCAAATTCGGTCACATTTATTGGCAGCTTTCCGAAAGCTGGATTGTTATATGCATCGGTAAAGTATTTCTTGAAGTATTCGATCTGGTGCGCGCCCTCATACCAGTGGAGCGATAAGGCATCTATCATGCATTCGGCAGGTGGACATTGCGCCAGGAAGTCCTTCAGCCATTGAGCGCCAACGTCTCCTTGGGTGATGGAAGGCGACACAAGAAATCCTCCCCTAGCTTTCCAGGGGAGCATATGTTGTCGCCATGCTGCAGCGGCCACGCTGTGGAGACTCGGAGGTCAGCATCGGGGTGGCCCTACGACTGCTGTGCTGTGGTGAAGTTGGCTTACACGGCGGTCATACAAGCTTGTCGGCCGCACTGATCGCTTTGAGGCTCATTGAACTGGAAGAAAACGTCAGCAGATTGATGTGGCCTGTCACACTTTCCACGCCGGTAGAACTTGACGCACTCCAAGGAGGACTTTATCCCCACGTGCCATGGCTGCCTCACAGGTGGCAGCCCACCGATCTATACGCTGTTGTTCGACATTCCAGCTAGTGACACAGTCCCAGCGGTCGTTAGTGCAGATTCATGTTGACCCTGTAGCCATGGACGAAGCTTACAGCATAGGATAGTAATGCATACCCTGTGGGACGCCTTCCATCGTTTGTTCCCAATTTGCGGCCCAGCCAACTTGTCCAGCTCCAGCAAATTGAGAAAGCAGCGCCGCATTGTTGTAATTCATCCCCTTCTTACCTGCCGGATGCATGGCTGCAGCTGAGGGCGGCATGATTGCCAATGATGCGGATGTGGCTGTTGGAGAGGTTGGAAGCACTTCAAAAGTACTGGGCATATCTTGACCTAGTTGATCTGACAGTAACTCTGACGAGGAAAGGATTGGGTTGTTGACCATGGCTGAGGAAGTGCCGAGTCCTGACGTTAGATCAGGATTTATATTGCTAGAGCTTGGACCAAGTGTGCTGTCTGATGCCAGATCATTTTGCGTCAACGACATCAGGTCAGGCCGCAAGCTGAGAGACTCTGAAGCGCTGTGCGGAGGTGAAGATGGCTCCATCTCATCAGCAAAATCGGCAACAGCATCACTGTGCTCTGCTTGTGGAGCCTCTTCGGCAGTGCCGTCCGACAGGTCGACAGCCTTGTCTCCATCTGGAGGCACTGCTGGCGCCTGTTCAATCGAAGGTGGCGCCGTGTAAGTGGGCTCTTGTGGCGGCGGCAGGCCTTCAGGTACCTCCAGCGAGTCACCGCCGCTGCTTGGCTGTTGCTCGTCTATGGTTGCCGATCTAGATACGGAAGGCCAGCCACCTTGCAGACCGCCGGCGGGAGCTGCCTTAGTATGCAGAGTCTCTATCGGAGTGGGCGAACCATTAGGCGCCTGGGTAGCTGTTGGCTCTGGCCTAGTTGCTGGTTCGCCTTGATTCCCATTGAGCACTTGCAGCGTCTCGAGCTGCTAGTGTGTTTTGTGCATTAGCGAGATGGTTGCTGATACTGAAGTGCCTGCGATTGCGACTCACAGGAACCTCTCCGTACTCGGTCACCCACACCTCCTCGATAATTGTTGTGGTGGATGTCTCGGTCGTCCAAATCACTTTCATATCTGTCACCGTTGTGCAAAGGGTCTCTGTGATTGTAGGCGCCGCCTTGCAGGCTTGTGTCTTACACGGCTTGACCCGCCCCAGCTCGACTCGAGGCCAGCCTCGTCCATCGTCCTCTGCGTAGTCTTGTATCCTACGAGGTGACCTCCGTTGCGCTCTACCTTGTACTTGCGGTACGATGGCCAACATGGCCGTGCATGCCGCAAGTTGGCAGATACGCATCACCTTGCCTGTTCAGCTAACAAGGACTTGTAGGCATGTTGATGCAGATTTCAAAGTGGTAGGTACTGGCGAGCTGGCGACAAGCTCGACGAAAGCCGCTCTCTGAGTAAGCAGAACAGAGAGATTGCTCAGTTGACGCGTGTGTAATCCGTGTCCATACACAGACTAAAGCTTTGGCTAGACCGGTAGGCGCGTCTCAACAGCAATGATCTAAGCAGCTGTCAGAACCATCCACTATGTACCTTCAGGGTACAGCTGCAGGAGCGTCGCTACTGCTCTCAATAAGACCCAATCATGCAGCCGCAGTGACGGTAACGGATGCGACCCTTCGACATTGTCGCAAGCATAGCGACCATCCCGAGCACACTCAGTGTTGCTCTACTGTCACATTGTGTTAACGTTTTGTGTAGCCGGTGCATATTGCACAGAGTCTTGTTCAACCTGACTTCGGTACGGGCATGTCTGCCATTTCAACGGTGTCCCCATATGTCACTTGAAGCCTTCGCTGGCTTGCCATTCTTGCGAAGTGCCGATGTTGCGCAGTTTTGATACAGTCTATAGCTACAAGAGAAGCCGAGAGATGCATTACACCACTCAGGACGGACGTGCTGCGCCATGAGCTGCGTTCTTCATAGGGCATCGTACATCATCGATAGAAGGCTTGACGGTGCCGGCTCGCAGCGTGTCTTCCCACGTTTCGGACATGAGCGTGCAATGACACATCAATGATGAACTCTAATTAACTGAATGAATCATGTCTTGCATCAGTGTCTTCGTATGCTCCTTCATCTTTGCTCGCCATTCGTTATCCAGAGGAAAGCCGTCCCGCCATCTCTGCCTCTCGCCCACTGCTTGATCGGGAAATCCGAGATGCAGCATGAGCAGACCCAAGCTTGCATTGATGGCATTAAGCATATCCACTGCAAGATGGCGAGTGCTAATCACAGTGCATAGTCACCAAGACTGCCGCAGAGTTGCCTGCAATACGGCAATGGCTGGCGTAAAGCAGGTAGAGAATCGGAGTGAATGGCTCGATAACATAGGCTTGGAAGAAGCTGCGGTCGTCGAGATGACAATTGATGCCATCTGACGAGAGCTAATGCATCATGCATCCAGACTCACCTTCTCTTCTTTCCCTCTCACCAATTATTCTCATCCATTACTAGTTAATTAGATACCAAACCTTCAGAGACCAGGTGTCCTTTCTCTAGATACACACTACGGGCAGGCAATCTCGACTGGTATCCCTCTTCAGCAAACTAAAGCGGCTATCGAATAGCCTGCTTCTATCTTACATTCACACACGTACTTGCTGGTCAATCGATACTGCAAAGACCATACTACAATGCGGTCCTTCTCCTACATGTCGGCGATTTTCGCCACTGCCTTCGCAATGGCAGCAGCTTCTCCTCAACAAGCATCTTCCTCAAGTGCTTCCAGCAGTAGCAGCAAAGTCGCAGAGACATCAATCAACATCAACCTGAAAAAGTCAACGCAGACACTTTCGAATCCAAAGCTTCAATTAGGCAGAGTAACGAGCAGCAAAGCAGCCCAAAGCAGTTCAGCAGCACCGACCTCTACAGCGTCAAGATACCCTGTGATTCTTCCAGGTGCCGGCAGTACGAGCTCAAAAGCCTCTACATCGTCAAAAGCATCATCTTCCACGAAGACTTCTTCATCTGCAGCTGTTTCGGCGACCAAGTCAGCTACTTCGAAATACTCCATCAGTGGGGATGCTTTACCAAGTTTCTACTTCGGTAAGTTCCCTAGAGCCTTTCAATCCTATGCGGTCTCGTCACTAACTTTATTCACTGATCCAGGCGCAAACTCCTACTACCTCTACGCTCTCCCAGATTCAGACCGGATAGCAGTTCTCGATGCAATGAAAGGCGCCGGCATGAGTGTAGTTCGAATCTTCATCACCCATATCTACTCAAACAACAAAGGCAGCGGCAACGACGAGATCCCAGATCTCGAGCAATGGGAGCTAGGCAAATATGACGATACCATTCTCAAGAAGATCGACAAGCTCATGGCTGAATGCTACGAGCGAAATCTGAAGCTCATCATTGCTTGCGGTGACAGATACGCACTAGGCTTCTGGGATACAGATCAATATGCCTACGCTTATGGCATAGTCAGTGGTGGGTCTGGAGCACAGAAGATCTCAGACGCGTCGGAATTCTACACCAGCAACAGCGCAATGACCTACTTCGACAAGCGCATCGATCACATCTTGGCACACAAGAATTCTTACATGGACAATCTTCCCTGGTCACAGCTTGATTCAGTCATCTACGCCTTCGAGCCACAGAATGAACCTCAAGGACACATGGATCTCGCTTCATCGACATGGACATGCGATCGTTCTGGACGCATCAAGGAAAACCTGCCCTCGAACAGCAATATCCTAGTCACATCCGGTGGAGGCATTACTATCTCTACTTCGTTGGCAGACTGGGCTTTCAGCTGCAAGAACATCGACATCATTTCCGTACACGACTATGGAACTTCTGCAAGTTCATCAGTCTCCGCTCTTATTGCCGGTCAGAAGAAAGCTGCGACGTACGGCAAGACTGTTCTCTTTGAAGAGTGGGGTGCTCTCGGAAGCAATAAGGCCAATATCCTCCAATCGTTTGCTTATGCTCTTCGAGACGCTGGCATTCCATGGCTATACTGGGAAGTCGTCAAACCAGGCAAGGGATCAGCCGATTTCGAAGTCTGGACAGACGAAGATTCATGGGCAAATGCCATTGGAAATGGCGATGTTACTGGAGCTATCAACTGGGGTTCGAGATCCGGCAGCAGTAAAGTCAAGAGACATGCCTCGCTCGCTGAGGTTGCTGGCACACCAGCCGCAATGCCAAAACTAGGTCGTCGCATGGTTACACAAGAGAATGTCCATCGACATATCAACCTACAGAAGCGAAGATCGACCAAGCGACGCGGCGATGCGTCAGAAGAGGCTTTAGCCATGTAACTGCAATGGCGAAGCGTCAAAAACATGTATAATACAATGTCAAAGGTAGCTGGGATTCAACAGGGGAAAGGCAAACGGACGTGGCAGTAGATCATTGCAGTATTTCGTCAAAACTTTCTGGGAAACATAGACAATATCTTTTTCAGTACCTTTTCATCTTTCTCAACTTGTTTTATTAGTCACATTATTCAATCAGATTCCTTGATGGACATTCATTCGAGTAGATCTTGGGTGGCAATGAAAACAACCATGGAACCAGCGAGACTGGCTAAACAACGAACCTACTGACGTTATGACGAAGCTTTGATATTTGACGCTCTTACGTTCGAAAGTGAAAGTTGAATGTTCTGAAAGATTGCTTCTCGCCACTCTGCCTGCATTCCACAAACGCTGGATGTTTACGCGCTGAGCTTCTCGCCGCCAACTTTCAGCGCGTCTCCAACTCCACTCGGCTCTCTTCAATCAAGGAACAGCTTCACTCCATTCGATTTCCTCACATTACACACTCTATAACCATGTTTGTAAGTAAACGCTCGTCCTTCGCGAGCCCTAAGATGGTTGCAGCTCCAACATGATGCTGATGCACGCCCTCTATACGCGTTGGAATCGACATTTTGATGCATACAGGAAGCAACACTAGAAAAGGCCGAGCTTCTCAAGAAGATCCTTGATGGTATGTTCTTGTAAACCTACACCGTTCAATGCTCTTCGACTGAGCATAGTGCTTCTCCTCTTCGCCAACCTTCGCTCATCATCTCCTCTGCATGGAAAATCATCGAATTGCAAACCAACAACAGCCGTCAAGGAACTCGTCTCAGATGCCAATCTAGACTGCAATGATGAAGGTCTCGTGAGTGAACACAGTATCGCACACTGGCAGTTCCCATTAGCCAGTCGGAGCTTCATTCGTGTTCTGACGCGTCCCACTCTCTTTTTGCCCCTCTCGCGCGTCTACCTTATTTGGCCTCGTCGATATCTCGAAACAACGCTGAAATACAGAAATTACAAGCAATGGACAACTCTCACGTCGCTCTTGTATCTCTATGGCTCAAGACAGACTCCTTCAGCGAGTTCAGATGTGACCGAGATATGACGCTGGGTATGAACTTGGGTTCGCTCCAGAAGATTATCAAGTGTGCCAACAACGATGACAATTGCAAGCTTTCCGCAAGCGAGGATGCCGATACTCTCAATCTTCAGTTCCAGGGCAAGCGTGAGTGCAGTCCATTTACACGCATTTCATCTGGATGCAAAGACCTGTAACACTGACATGGCGATCGCCACTGTGTTTGAAATAATACAGGAGCCGCTCGAGTCGGCGAGTACGAGATGAAGCTCATGGACATCGATAGCGAGCAGCTAGGAATTCCAGAGACCGACTACGATGCCAAGATCCGCATGCCTTCAAGCGAATTCGCCAAGATCATGCGTGATTTGAAGGATCTAGGAGAGAGCGTCCGTATCGAGGCTACCAGCGAAGGAGTCAAGTTCACCGCAGAGGGTGAGATCGGCAGCGGTAGTGTCACTATCAAGCCTACTGGTGAATGGGAAGAGCCCAAGTCCAAAAAGAAGGCAGCTACCAAGACTAAGGTCAAGAAGGAGCGAGCCGGTTCTTCTAAAGTCAAGAAGGAAGAAAATGGCGATGACAGCGACGAAAACATGGATGAGGACGAGGACGAGGATGTCAAGCCCAAAGTGAAGCCCGAGCCCGTCTCTGACGACGAAGAGGAAGAAGATGATGATGATGACGAGTCCGAAGATGGAAGTGATGAAGAAGAGGAAGAAGACAGATCAAACAAGAAGAAGAAGGCTGCTCCTAAAAAGGCCAAAAAAGCCGCGGAAGGTGAAGATGCTAGAAATGTCTTCATTGACGTCTCCCAAGCTGTCTCGCTCAACTTCTCCATCAAGTACCTGAATAACTTCGCTAAATCCACACCTCTATCAAGCGAAGTCATGCTACAAATGAGCAATGACGTTCCTCTGCTTGTAAGTCTAAAGGTAATTCGCCTCATTCACCGATAGAACACTAACTGTTGGCTTGGCTTCTTACTACAGGTCGCCTACGAGTGGGAAGGTGGTTCCATCAAGTTCTACCTAGCACCCAAGAGTAAGCTCACACAACTCTCCCTATATCCACTGCAGCGTGGCCCTGCTAACACATATTCATCGCAGTCGCCGAAGATTAGTCGCACACAATCTGCTTGCACTCAGTCTTTCTGCTTTCGGTCTTCATGCTAAGTTAAATGGATTGTCCGCATCACTTTATCATAAGTACGCTTCGCTATCGAACTACATATAACAAGTGTCGCTTCTGTCACGAGGCATCCTCGTATAGCAATTGTCCTCTTTCCCGTAATTTTCGTTGTACAATGTCGCAATTGAAAATGGTCAATGTCAAACAAGGGTTTACAGTAGCAATGTCCCCCTTTGCTTGAGCATCATATCAAGCTTTTGCTTATGACGATACTCTGAGGCGAAGCAAACAGCAGCCTTTCATCATTGTGTCTCTCTGGCATCCAGCTAGTCATTGTCTTTCTCTTGCATCCAGCTAAAGGTACATGATTCTATCGGTACAGGAAAGGCCGCTTGCAAGCGTGTGATAGACAAAGCCCAGTGTAATCATGACAGGGTTTGCTTTACTTCTAGTCCTTCTTCAAAGCCTTTCGCAAGACACCCATCTCCGTCCCTGTCAATTTCCCTTCTTTATCTCTAATGACTCTAATTACATATAATTCCATCATGTCACCAACGTAAATTTCTCGCTCTGTAGCGCCTGTAAATGCATCCGTTACGAGACCTAACACTCTTTCTAGTGGTAGATTTGCTCTTTCACCGAATTGAAGGGGTTGTTCACCTGGTGCTGGGAGTTGATTCTTGCCGTTGACCTAAAAAACAAAGATCGGATTCACAAGGTCAGCATGTGATAAAGCTGGCAGTATCGTTTCAGTAATGTATAGAAAACTGACCATCGCATCGAGGAAAGGCTGAACCAGCGATTGTGCAGCACCTGCTGCTCGACATGATTCTCTCTCATAACTTCCAACGGGATCAAATGAATACACGGCACCAGTTCCATCACGATCAATGCCACCGACTGCAAGCGTAGAGAAACACAGAGGAAATCAGTCAGCATGTGCTCTATCGACTCTGATAATTAGATTGAAGGCGTGTTACTGCATTGAAGACTTACGGATCACATAGGTGTAGAAGGGGAAGAAGCGCTTGCCGTACAGCATGGTCTGGATCATTCTTGCAATTGACGGTAGTTCCATTTCTTTGTGATGAGTGTGGGAGTATGACTGTAGGAAGCACATAGTGTAAAGGTTAGCCATGATTACTGCATACATACTTGGGCGGTAGTCCTCTCTGTATTGAGTGTCCATGCCACGTCCTAACGCCCACCTCTATTCTCTGCTTTAATCTCTTGATGAAGGTATCTGCATCACCTTGGAACCCTTGAATTGTGATTACAGTAGTTGAAGTCAAAGGAAATACTCTGGGAGTATATCTGGATTGAATAGAGTAGCCTTCGGATTGACGAGTGTCTGAGCCGACGATGACGAAGTCATGTGAGGAGATGGCTAGGATGGTTCCTCCGTTGTCCTAGTGATTGGTTGATGGGCGAGTATGAATGATAGAATAAGAGTTCAGGTGATTTCATAATTGTGTGCATCGCAAATAGTCGAGAGTGTTGGAATACATGTGGCATTGTCGTGGAAGGGTGTGCGTAATCGGGGGCAGAGGTATCATCGACACAAGCATGTAACGAAACAGGAGGAACAGCAGGACGAGCATCCAGAATAGTGAGAGCAGTAGAATACAGACGATAATCAGTATACAGCTCCACATCGTCTGTTCTTCTTTCTTCCCACCACCACAATGCAAACTCACAGAGTAAGGATCGAATCGACGCTGCTGAGGTTCGCCCGCGAGCTGGACGTTGCCGACCAGGACTGCGCCTGACGAAGCAGCGGCGTGCGAGGGGTGTACTCGAGCAGCCATGTTCAATGTTGCTGTAATCTGCTCTTGTGCTTGTGTGTCGAGTGAGGGTGGAGCGAAAGCAGTATGATGGAGACAGAGTGTGCCTTGCCTTACTTGCGGACGCGCGTACCCAGCCAGGCCTCGATCAGCCAGTCAGTCATTTCATTAACCACACGAGATGATGGAGAATACGACAAGCAACTAAATCATTACCATGCACACGTTCGAGAATAGAATGCGCCCGTCACTGTCACTGATGCGAGATATCAACAAGTTACGACTCTCGTGGGCTTGACAAGCTAGCTCATCAACGTTCAAAATCATGCATGCATGTCTAGAGTAAAGGCTAACAAATGAACCGTTTTTCATTACAGGCGTAAGATGCTAAATAGTCAGTCGTACACCCTCTCAAAATATGAAGGTGATGTGAAGAAATATGCAAGTAAGATATACTCCAAGAGGAGAGAGCTCTGGAGGAGGACTTCAGACCACAAACTTGAAAAAGGGAAAAGGGAGAATAAAGAGAAAGATATATAATGCGAGATAAACTGGTTTATTGAGAACGGAATGTAAGGCTGGATAAAGGAATGAAACAGTAAAAACGCACAACAAGTACAGATAAGCGGGAACACAATGATATCAGGCCGAATGAGAAGAAAGAAAAAAAAGAATCCAGTCGTGAAATGGGGGAAAGCTGGCGATGATTTTGAGGACTAGACCATCGGGAGAGAATGGTGTAACCGTTAAAGGGAGGCGTGATGGTGAGGTTGCAAAAGATGTTGAATTGTCCGTTAATAAGTTCCTTGCAAGTAAAGTCTGAGAAGAGAGAAAGAGCAGCAGGAGGATATGCCTTGTCAAAGGGACCTTCCGTTCTTCCTGTCTTCGCCTTCTTGCTCCTTTCTTTACTGTAAGATGTTTCGTGGGCGTGCGTCTATTTTGTTTTGATATTTGTGTATACAATCGTAGCGCTTCGTTCGTTCAGAGGAATCGGGTGGAGAAACAAAAGTTGCGCGTGCGTAATATTTCGAAGGATACCATCTGTAGGCTTGGAGAAAAAGTACGCTATATCTCTCTTCTTCTACGCCATCAAGCTCCATCCCAATACACCAGCCACAGCCGCGCTTCCCAGCACCAAGACCGAGCTTAAATCCTTGACTCTACCACCAGCATCACCTCTACCCTGAGCTTCCTCATATGATTTATAAGCTTCCGAAGTCCATAATTGTTCGACTGGCAACATGTTGGGTGGTTGCCAATAGAGATATAATCTAGGTAGGAAAGCACCGTCGAATCGGACGAGGCGCAGCATGTTGCGGTTGTGATTGATGTCGAAAGTGATGGAATAACCTTGCATGATACTGCATTATTAATTGGAAGAAGGAGGACCAAATTATAGTTCCGATACGGATGTGGTGTAAAGCGAAGAAGAGGAGGAAGAAGAGAAGGAAGAGGAAGAGAAAGAAGGAGGAAGGGGATGGAGGAAAGCTTCAAAAGTCAGCCTCTTTCATGCCACCAGAAATACTTCGCTGGCAAGGCACACCAGAAGCAAAGGTATGGGAGGAAGAAACACTCACGTAGGTTGATTATAGTAAGTAATAACATTCGTCTCAGAAGCACAAGGGTCCTGAACCTGTATACGGCCATCACCTTCGATAGGCGTTAGAGTGATTGAATTATTAGAGTTGATCGTATAATTGCCATGTTGCCAGATGACGACTGCTTGTACGCAATGTGGTTCTGTGCCTGTTTTTGCAGAATAAAGTACGAACGAAAAGAGAGAGAGATGGCAATGTCAAAAAAGTCAGCAAAGGAATTCTCTTTCAATTCTTGTTGTTGAGTTGGTAGAAGTATGCTACGCTTTCGTCTTAGTAGGGTACAGTGTAAGAAACATGTGGACGTGGGAACTTTGGGAAAAAGTTATATATTATATTTTGGAAGGGTGGAGTGGGAGCGATGTGACGGGACGGGGATGGGACGCGGGGGATGAAGAAGAACAAGTAAAGGAAACGAAAGGAGAACAACCAGACTCACCATTAGCATTAAATCTATATTGAGCCTCTTCAAAATGACCCATTCCATCAAAAGAATAAGCGATTCCCGTGTTATTAGGGTAGGTAAAAGTAAAGTTTGTAGGTTGTGCGAATCCCTGTTTATTTGAACATCATTGATACCCACGACAATGAAGAAGGGGGGGAGAAATATAGAGTTATTAAAGAGAGAGAGAGAGGAAAAAGGATAGAATGCACAATCAGTAAGAGAGAAACGCTTTGTCTTTTATTATTTAAGCGTGGTTAATTTGGAGGGAGGTGCGAGAGAAGAGGGGAGAGAGAGAGCATGGCAGCCAACATGCAGCTTGCCAACACCACTGCACTGCTCCCAAAAGACAACCGAGTGTTAATGCTAGCTTTAATCCGTCTTGTTCTTGCTGGTCGTTGGATCCTTCTCCACTGATTTTGTCTCTGTGATTTTCCAGAGTTGATCGTCTCGTCCTTGTCCTTGTGTCTCGCCGAGCCCGTTTTCGCGCGCACATGGCCATGGCATCCATCGCGGTGCTTACGAGCGGAGCAGCGAGCCACGATGATAAGGTGAGACGAGCAGTAGTAGCGACGACACAGATAGTGTAGACAGAGTACTATAGCTGTGTTCCTATTGTGGTTGGTTGCTGACTTTGCCCTATCGTCTTTGCTTCCCTCCCTCCCTCCCCCGTTTGCAGGGACTCTTGGGTACGCCCAGCGAGAGCGAGGCTGGCGGGCAGGCAGGCGAGCATGGAATACAGCGCGTCCCCCATCACTCCATCGACGATAACACACCAGCAGGGCATAGAGTGTATGTGTAGAGAGAGAGTATATGGAGAAGTAGTAACGTATATACACTCACAGGACCAGTCATTACATCTCCAAAGCCAGTAGACCACGATCCATACAGATCATCGAGCTGCGCTGTGGTTCCCTGGGCGTTGACTTGGTGCAGCGAGGCAGAGGCAGCAGCAGCTAAGAGTGCTACAGCTACTCTTGATGTAGACGATGATGTACGTCCACTACGCCGCCGTGTGCTAGTTGATGATGAGGCCATTGTTGGGATGGATGGTTATTAAGTGAGCGTGCGTTGCAGCCTTTTCCCGCTGTTGTAGTTGTCGTCTCTTGTAGCTGCTACACGAAGTCTGGCTGAGCGTCGAGGTAGTCGTCTCCCTGCGAGTGTATATGTACTATCACACTCTTGCTCCTCTCTTCTGTTATCTTGCTCCTCCTGCTGACCTTGGTTGCTAAGATGGCAACTCGCCTGCTCTTGTCCCTCCCTCACAGCAAGCAAGCAAGCTGGGGCGTGTTTGCACTGCAGCCACCACCGTTCTTTCACTCGATTTCAAGGCATGCATGCACATCATTATTTATATATCATCATTATAATTCGCAGCAATCAATCTTCCAGCAGACAAAAGCACACTGCAACACTATGTATACATGGAGGACCTTTGCTTGCACAGACTTCTTGCTCTACTCTTATTCATCTCATATCAATACAAACGGAAATCCACTTGTCACCCCATCTTTATAAAAACGATCGGGCAAGGCAAAGCAAGACGCGTGAAATATACAAGTAAATGTAGCTTGCCTGCGATCCAAGATAACACGGCATGAAACATAGCATAGCATACGCTGAAAACTTGTTCTCGCATCATCGGTCTCTTTGAACCATGTCTACGCGATGCCCGGACTGGGGTTCCCAACTTCGTGTGCTTCATACGCGTCAATTTGACTTGAAGCTAGATATCGATTCTGAAAAATGCTTTCAAAGATGTGAAGTATACAAATGCCGATGTTGATTATATCCAAGACAAATACTGCAAATGACGCTGCTCAACAACAACAACTAACATTCTTCTTACTATGACAAGACCCACTCGCCCGTTGCTGACTGACGCTGACGCCGACGTTGACTTTTCTACGCTGCTAAACGCTGGATTTACTGTTCCTCCCTCTCTCACTTACTCACTCACTCTCTCTCTCGTCTGTAAGCGCTTGTGCTTGGCTGACTTCCTACGTGTCAATGGATAGTGCATCGTCTAATCCCGCCCATATACGCGAGATTTGCGAGTAGAACTGATGGAAGAAACATTACATGGTAAAGGCATCGTCAGTTTCCTCTTCTTGTCCTGTTTCTTCCCTCTGTCTCTCTCTCTGCGTCTCTTTCTTTCGACCTTGGATGCCTTCCCCTTACTCCTCATCCCGACACACATCAACAAAGAAAGGAAGGCGATGCTGATTCTCGCTCTTCGTTGATGAGTGTCAAGGGAGGGAAGGAAGAAGACAAGGAGAAGGAGGGTACAAGCTCATCCCTCAGATTGAGAGAAGAGGAAGAGGAAGAAGAAGACAACGAAGGAGGGGGAAGGGGAAGAGGAGACGAAAAAAAAAAACTCACTTTATTCTCCTCACTAGCTAAATCAGCCAAATCAACTCTCAAAACAGTGCTCCATCTCCAAACGAATCTAACCTCCGCCAGGATAGACCATTCATAAAAAACTCTTCTGTTGAATAAACGTTCAATTTCATTTTGATCATCTTCTATATTCTTAACTAACTTCTTCATTTCTTCATCTGCGTTCGCTTTCCTGTTTGAAATTGGTGTATTGTTAATAGTAGAATATTTAGATTGATATCCTTCTATTCTTTTCTTGATCTTATCGATATTATCATGTTTTAGTTTGGATTCATATTTGGTCAATAATACCAATAAAGATCTCCATAAATCTCTTTGTAATTTCATTCTTTCTTCTAGTATGATTTCATTCTCAAAATTACCAACATGAGATTCTGTTAATTCATTCATGATACCAATCTTATCACTTAAATGATTCAAATCCCTATTCAAGATTGTCGTTTCTTCTTCGATTTCTCTAGGTCTTGAAGCATGATGTGATCCATTTGAAAGTCCTTTATAAGTCTCTGCAAAACTATCAAAAGATAATCTAGCCCTCATTAAATCAGATTGATTCTGTAATGATCTATAATTAATCCTTTCAATCAAAGCACATAATCTAGTCAATGATTCAATTAAACCAGGTAATGATTCTCTTAGCGTAGATAAAATACTCTCAAACGTAGTGGAGATTGGAATTAAAGATTCTTGAGAGGTAGATAATTTTCCTATCAGAGAAGCTTCATCATTTATCCCTTCTGTTATAACAAATTGATCATTCTGGTGTATCTTCTTATAAGCTGAGAAATCGATAGAAGAAGATGATTGATCGTTATTGAAGAATGTGGATACTATCTTGTCGTGTTTATAGATTGGATGGTTTATTAGGACGTTTAAATAACGTGAAAGACCTCGTCGTCTGCGTAAAAGGAATTGCTCGTCTGATGCGATGTGGACGTGTCGAGCTGAGACTACCATCCGGGAAGTATTATGAAGTATACAAAGGATGCATAGTCAGTCAATTGTCTTGCCTAGAAGCAGGTCCTGTCCAGAGTTTCATAGTCTCGGAATTGTCTTAATAAAGCTTTGGTAACAAAGCGAGTGAATAGTTGGAGCAGCGAAGTGCGGTGAAGGAGAAGGCGAAGAACCCAAAAAGAACAAAAAATGGGAATGAAACTCACTTCCAACCCTCTTAGGAGGTAATGCCAACCTAATTCTCCCCGCATATTTCCCCTCTAGATAATCATTAAGCGCCACCCAATCCGAATATCTCCTCAGTACTTCAATTCCTTTCTTTTCCTGAATGACTTTATAGACTGTATGTCTAGTTAGGAAATTACCTTGTAATTCATCCGATTGAATAACTTTGATCCTCTCCATTGAATTGTAGAGCTGCTGTGCGGTTGTGTAGCGGGGTAGATTGAAGAGAGTTGAGTCCGATGAAGATGATGACCGTCCGGTGCCCGAGCTCGGGTAGCCTCCCCCTGTATAGCTTGATGTACTCGCTTCCCCAGTCCCACTACCGCCTATCGTTGCTCCATCCTCGTCCTCCTCGTTATACCTCGGAAAAGAAGAATATCCATTCTGATCTGTACTTCTTCCAATGCGCTCTCCACGAGGTGGGGAGTACATAGGTGGTTGTGTAGACGTGTGACTATACCGCGACGGCGAGGCTGTGAATGGATCTTCTTGATGATGATTAGACTGAGAGCTAGACTGTCCATTGACGTTAACCGTAGCTGAGGTTGACCCTTCGTTCGTGCTTCCCCATGGATCACTTTGCGACCCTAGTGACATTTTATGAGCTCTATATGGCGTATTGGAAGAGCTGGCATTGCGAGCATTTCCAGGTCGATTTGTGAATGTGCTCGAGCTGTGTAAAGAAGATAGATCAAGCTTGGGAATGGGTAAATTGTCTCTTCGCGAAGCTACAGCTTGTATCGTGACGGCTAGCCATACAAAGCAGAGTCATTGGTATGTTAGGATAGCGATCCGCTAAAAGACTGCGGTTACTTACCTTCTCTATTCTGGGATAGGGCGGCCAATGCAAGAGCTATATAGAACTCAAGCTTTGCTATACGACCATTTGAAGTGGAACCGCCACTTTGTGTTCGGAAGGGCGAAGTTGGGGACCCCGCTATATTAGCGTATGATCCTGCTAGATTACCGCTTGAGCCTGAGACGAGGTTGATTATCTATATAGTCCATTGAAGAGCGTGCACGGTACCGATTCGAGGTAGGGAAGGGCGTGAACATGATCGACGCTGTCAGTTCAGGATTGTATACACATAGCTCGGCATACACGAGTAAATTGACACACCTTCTCAGTTTCGCTAGCGCCTAACCCAGCACATCCACTCAGAACTCTCTGCAGTACACCCAACGATATAGTATTGCCAGTATTGAATGTACTTCCAAATGAGGCTCCAGTAGTAGTAGACGATGACGATGTCAACGCCGCATTCCACGCTTGGGTGTACAATTCCGGAATAGCCTCTTCGTCGACTACATTCGACAGTGCAGAAGATGGGGGTGCATTATGACTGGATGTAGAAGCTACAGGTGGGATGTAGTAGCTACTCCAAGGATCTGTAGAGCTGTTGGGACCTCCTCCAGCCGAACCGCCAAAGCCGGATGTGGAGTTGTTCGTCGAAGTGGTAGTAGCTAGCGGATCATCTGTCGTATCTTGGAACGAGGCGAATGGATTGTGATGTCCGAACACCCGAGGAGTGTCGAATGAGGTAGTCATTGGATTATCACGGTGTGTCAGTTCGAGCAAGTTGTGGATTCAGTCAACGTGGTCAAGTAGCCCTCGTCCTGTAAACCCGATCGAGAACCGGAGTGTGTTGAAGTCTGGATAGATCCAGCTCTTCGATACACCTAATCAGCAAATACGGTAAAGATGCATGCCACTCGCTCTATTGGAAGATCACTGCGGTCTCTGTCATGTCCGCGCTGTCTAGCTAAGCAAGGTGGAGCAAGTTCACTGCTTGCCAGCTCAAGCCGAACTTCTCGATTCGCACAAACACCATCATTATCAGTTACAACATCAGGAAGCATCGAGTCCAGCAGGAGATATATAAATACAATATCACCAGATGAAGTATCTCACTTCTCTTCGTTGTCTCAAACATGGTGGAACGAAAAAGGCGATTTCAATGTGTTACAGCGAATGAATAAAGTGCGAGTACAATTCTTGAAGGAACGGTTGAAGATGGTCAAGAGATACGAGGAGAATAGTTCTTTAAATGATTTATTGGAGATTGATGGACCTTTCCCTTTGAAGGGGATGAAAGTGCTTGATGTTGGATGTGGAGGTGGTCTATTTACAGAGGTGCGCTTATCGTTTCTCCCCTTCCATACATCCTATAAGAAGCTAATCAGATTATATACATGCATACAGAGACTAGCTCGTTTAGGAGCAAATACATTAGCTGTAGATGCATCAGAAAAAAATGTGAAAGCAGCTCAGATGCATGCTTCTCAAGATCCTCACCTTGCTTCAATGCTCGAAAACGGAACATTGGAATACAGGCATGCTGCTGTCGAAGATCTTCTTGCGGCACCCACAGACACGACGACTGGCCCTGCATCTAATACTACGTCTACGAAAGAGCAGTTCGATATTGTGTTCGCTATGGAAGTAGTGGAACATGTTGCCGATCCTCAAGGTTTCCTGAGGTGTCTGTCTGAAATCGTGAAGGTGTGTCGGCGTTGACTGACTGAATTACCGTTCCTTCCTTGCATAAGAGACTAACCTCGCCATTCTGTTCCTGCGCAGCCTGGCGGTCATATCATTCTTTCTACAATATCACGCACTCCCTTGGCTCGTCTAGTAGCCATTTCACTCGCGGAATCACCGCTTATCCGTCTAGCTCCAGCAGGCTCGCATACATACGAGAAGTTCGTGCGTCCAGATGAGCTTATCACCTTCTTCACTGAAGAATTAGGCTGGCCTGGTCCGTCGACTTCATCACTCCTAAGCGAAGCGCCGCCGCTAGACAACAGCGGTACAAGCAATCACCTAGGCAAAGAGCAGAAGAGCCTGAGATATGACATGGAAGTGAGAGGCACGACATACCTCCCTTGGAAGGGCGAATGGCAGCTTTTCGCTCCGGATGATGGAAAAGGAGTCATTCAGAGTTTAGCCAAGAGCTGCAATTACTTCTTCGGGGCTAGAAAGCCTCTATCGGCATGAGCGATAACGACTTTCTCTTCGCTATCACCTTGGCCCGCAATCAGTAGACTAGCAACCCAAATCAAGTCGTTGTAAATACATATTCACACATAATAGTACCCGCAGTCGTACATTGCAATTCAATACTTTCCACTCAGCATGACAGGTGGCTGATATGCCCGATCACCTTGTAGAGAACAGCCGAACGGCTATCAGTCCCGCTCTGGATACTGTCAAGTAACTGCGAAAGACAGTAAACATCAAGAGTACCACATCAAGGACGCAGGTCAGACAGGGACACTTCATCATTTTGCCTCGAACCCCTCACAGTAATCTCACGAACGTGCAGTGCCCTAGCCTTGTCTGACATAGACATCGCATCGCGCAAACGAGGGCGGACAGTGACGAGAGTCTCACGCAGGCGATAAACAGACATGGCAGCTCCGCTTGTAAGCTAACCCTCTCATCACTGGCTACTGGATATTTTGCGAAGAGCACAAGCTAAATATATGCTTACCGACTCACAGTACTCTACGGAGTCTGGAAGGCTGTAAGTTGCGTCCCGAGCTTGGAGTGGAGAGGTCAACCTTAGGCGAAGCGAGAGATAGCAATGGAGCTGAACTTGCTGCATTGTATCTAATAGCTATCATGCAGGTCAAATACTTGTACGTTCGCCTTAAGCTCTCTTCAAGCGACATCGCTTTTCCGGTACTGACGTTGATTGCTATCTTGGTAGATCTCTTGTGTCGGCCTGCCGGCTAGAGGAAAGACACACATAGCCCGCTCTATGCTTCGATATCTACGATGGCTAGGTGTCAAAGCTGAAGGTGCGCTCATGCTTCTTGGTCTCAGTGCTGGTGTCACGTAGCTGACCATGCTTCCCTTATCGTACAGTATTCTCGCTGGGTGACTATCGCCGCAAGAGACTAGGCAATCCAGCAAATCTACCAAAAGACTATTTCTCACCTGATTCACGTTCAGAAGAGTCTGAGAAGCTGCGGCATCAAATGAAGACTGAAATGATGGATATCGTAATGAAGTATTTCCACGAAGGTGGTCAAGTCGCAATATACGATGCGAACAATACAACGATTGCAGAACGTCAATTCTTACGTGATATATGTGGGAAAGAAGGTATCAATATCATGTTCATCGAGACTATCTGCTCGGATGCGATTGTTGAGAAGAATATAAGAGCTGTCAAACTCGCTTCGCCGGATTATAAAGGCTGGAATCCAGAAGATGCTTTGAAGGATTATTGGTCTCGTATTCGCAATCAAGAGAAGTTTTATGAGCCTATTGAGAATCCTTCCTTTCCATATGTGAAAGTTATCGATATTGGAGAACGTATAATCGTGAACAACATCCAAGGTTACCTGCAAAGTCGAATTGTCTTCTTCCTCATGAACATACATAATCGATATAGGAAGATATACATGGCTCGAAGTGGAGCGAGTTATGCCGAACATAGCTATAAAGCAGATGCGGGTCTGTCGGAAGTAGGAGAAGCCTATTCGTATGCACTGCGTGACTTCCTCCTCAATAAGAGGCAGCAAGATAGACTAGATCCAGTCGAGAGATCAAGGCAGCGTCGTCTGGTAGTTTGGACGTCCGCACGCAGAAGATGCGCTGGAACAGCTAAGCCATTCCTTGAGTTCGGATATAAGGTTATCGAAAGAGGGCAAATGGCGGAAATCAACCCTGGTATTGTCGATGGCTTGTCGAGGAAGGAGATCAAGCAATTATATCCGGATGAATATGAGAGAAGCGTCAAGGAACCATATGCCCATCGCTTCCCGAGAGCAGAGAGCTATCATGACTTGTCCGTTAGACTGGAGCCGACAATCTTCGAACTGGAACGAGATAGGTCGGATTTGCTTATTATCGGTAAGTTACGAACGTGACATACTGAAAGCAAAATGCTGATAAATGTGATTTGCGTAGGTCACGGAAGTGTTCTTCGTTGCTTGTTCGCTTACTTGAAAGGCTTAGCTCCGGCAGACATACCTAAGGTGATGATTCAGAGAGGAGATCTCGTCGAGATAGCACCTGTGCGTAACCTACGGTCTCCGCACAATCATGTAGTCGCTGACAACTCTGGTCACAGACATCATACGGCGTCATAAGCAAGACCTACACATTCTGGCGCCCTCCCGCCGGACATGAAGATGTCCAAACAGAGCCTGGTACCGTTCCGGGCACCTATGGCAGTCCAGCAAATCCTCCAGCTGGTTTCGGTAATCTCCTCAATCCTCCACCTGGCTTTGCAGCCAGATACAGTATCGACGCTGCGAATGAGGGTCGCACGCCTACAGCGGGACGAGACTGGCTAGCTCTGACAGAAGATACGCCTAGGATGCAAAATATGACGCTGGAAGAACTACAGACTGCGTCTCTCAAGAGTCCTCAATGGGGCAATGCACCTCATCTACCTGAGGAAAATGTCAAAGAGGAAGCGGATGAACAATATGAAGATCCAGATGGAGAATCTGGCAATACATGCGGATGGGAGAAGGCTAAATCGCCGGTCTTGATGGATGTCAAGGAGCAAGCACCCGGCAGATATGCTGACGCATCGAAGGAGAAAATATAAGACGCGTTTGAAGTAAAATGATGCTTTTACAAGACATCTTTCAATACTTCAGTACGCACAGACAGGACTTCGCTAGTGTAGCATATGCCAAGCAAATTCAGACCAGGAAGTATCCTTCACGGGCTTAGGATCCGTCCAAGCATTGTGATATCCCGAGGACTATTACTGCTTGGTATTTCGATTCCTGCCTGGTGTCTCATACATCTGCGCTGGACCTCGCCTACAGCTATGGATCGATGATGCTTTCCATCGAATAGATTCCTATGGAGTTGCGCTTCTTGTGGTGAGTGATTATGTGTAAAACATTTCCGTCCGTGTTACAACAGATGAAGCACGAGCTTTCGGGGCTAGACGAACAGCCTCGGAAAAATACCATGTGTGATGCAACCGGGCACGCCCATCATACCAATCAAGTGCTATACCACCGCAGGCATAGTGCACATCTTAGCTGACGTCTATACTGTTGAGCAACATTTCGCCGGACTGTCGGACGCCCTGCATAGAGGGAATGTATCTCACAATGGTATTTCTTTTCTCTTGTTCGGTACTTACTCGTCCAATATAGCCCAAGTTGATGAAACTCAGAACTCAGCCATAATCAAATGAAGCTTCATCAACTACCACCAGCACATACTTGCCTGCCGGCAAGTAGATGGCGAGCTGTCACATCTTTGGAAGGTCCCTCCTTTTTCGCCTCCGCCGTGTGGTACATTTACGTGAACGCGATGGCCATTGCGTCAGCGTATGGCGATATCTCCAAGCACGATACACATGTACAGAGCAACATGCCACATTCCGGATGGCTGTGAGCATTGGCTGACCCGCACTCTGTCTCGAAGATAAGTGCGGACTGAGTCGTCCCTTATGATTCAGCTTCGTGCCGTACCAGAGCCTCCCGGTGTTGTGCAAGCTTCGGAAGAGCTGAAATATGAGCTAAAGCTAGCAAGACAGCTCGCGCTGCGCCCGGCTGAGATTAAGAAGCTCTGTTAGAGTCGTCAAGTCGATCGCTGTGGTCACGTCTGAAAACACCAAACCTGTACTGGGCATTTAGGCAGAACGGTCACTGCAAATACAGACATTGTTTCAACATTGGAGATGGTGTCTATGATGATACAAGTAGCACACGATCCTGCCTCGCATGCCGAATAAGACACGAGCCGTACAGAAGGCCTATTTCCTGTTCTCCGCACCAACCCAATATATTAGGGTACCTAAATCTCCAATATGGTTCGAAGCAGGCTTTCGTAGTCCTCCTTGAAAGTCAATCTCTTGTCCATACTTGGAGCGTTCGGATCAACTTCCAATATAGCCTTGCCAAGCGTTATGGATGCCCGCTTGTACTCGCTTGCCAGATCTCGAAGCAGCCTCATTTTCTTTAGTCCTGTGCCGTTTGCGTCGCAGTCGTAGTACTCTTCTGCATAAGGATTGATTTTCGGCAAGACTTGCAGAGCCGCTTCTGACAAGACACTGCATTGCGCTACGTCCGCATGTTGCGCCACCTTGAGAGCGATCGCGATATACTGAAGATACCATTCCTGTGAGAGATTTAATGGACACGAGACGTTGGAGAAAGTGTATGTATAGCTAGTCCTGAAGCGTAGTTGCACTCACGGCTTGTAGCTCGTGCAGGTCGCCATGTGTATCCGATGAATGCGTGATCGAGCGCTCGCACCGTTGAACCTCCGCTTGCACGTATCTATTGTGTGAGTTGCCAGAGTGTCATTCAGCGATTCATTACATGGGGACAAAGGCCCGTCGCACGTGCTATAACTCACTCGATATTGGCGATGCTCTCCTCCTTGCTGTCTGGAAGCGGATGTGGCACCTGCGCCCCGATAGATGTTCGGCGGCTCAACTCCTGCCCCAAACCGAAGAATCGCAAGATGCGCTCCATCACGCCTGGAATGGCAGCTGCTATCAATCTGCACTGCTGTGAACAGGAAGCATCGAGTAGGTGTGAATGAAATATCTGCAAGTGGACGATCGTTCTCTCGCACACAAAGGGTGGCTGTCCGACCCGTCTGGTGTGTATTGCAGTCTGACCCGGCGCATTCGTCATTCGTCTGGACAACGCCATTGCAGACTGCAGTTTCGTCGGTCAACGACATGACCTCCCTTCTTTCTCTCTGCTCCATACAGTATTTACATAAGCTGCCCTGGTCCCCGATTACCCTAGCACGGTGAGCATGCCCACTCTATCTGCATCCGATGCGAAAACAGCCATCGCTGCTGCCTCAAGCGGAAGCAACACTGTGTCTACTGGAGAAGCGGCTGGCATTGGCCTTGCCGCAGCTGCTACGGTACCAGTAGTTCACGACACGGTCAAAGCCGTCAACAAGGCTTCTAAAGAGGTCGCCGCCAAAGACAAAGATGTTGCCAATGCTACTCAAGATCTGAAGACTGCTGTCAGTGTACTGCGTTCATCTGTAAGCGTGCCGCCGATTGCTAACGCAGCCCTTGTCTGACAGCTCGGGAACGCCCCTGAGCCTGGTCAAGTCTCTCGAGCACCAATGGAAACCCGCTCGAACCTGCAAGCACAGGTCAAGTCTGGTCAAGACCGTCTCAAGCAACAACAAGAAGTACAAGCCGCTTCCCAGAAGTCGACCATCTCTCACATTAGCAACACCATCGCTCAAGTCGCATCTGGAAGTACTGGCCATGTAGCCGAGTCGAGCTATGGACATGCGGCTTCGGTGCGAGCAGCTGGATCTGAGGCCGAGAAGAAGAATACTTGAAGTTATGCTTAATTCCGAATACCGTATGTGTAGTGGTGTCTGTCTTCGCATGTCGACATTCGTTAGAAAGTGAGACTTGGAAAACACCTGCGCTTTTATCGCTTTGACAAATTCTAAAGTACTCGAGCAACTGCAGACCCTCGTAGCCTGCGTCACACTTCTTTTGTACAATTATATATACATATATACCTGCTCTCGATAACAGGTCATGATTATGTAAAGTTATAATAGCACAACGCATACCAATCACGCTTTCTAGGGTGCTCTATTACCTCTCTGAGTTAGCGCCTCGCACCATCCCCTTGGCCGAGTTGACAGCCTTCGATGCTGACTCTTTTGAATTGCATGACTGGTTCCGGCCTCGCAGTCCAGTTGAGATTGCCAGCCCATCCGCCGGCTGTGTTCATGCGAAGTAATCAGTACCAGTATTTATAAAGGAGTATGCCAGCTGCTAGCTACTTACCAGCAGCCCAAGGTCCCCATCTAAATGGCATCGCTTGATCAGGCCAAGCACCACCATCCATCTTTCTAACATCAAGCAATTTCTTTCCATCCGCCGACCAAGTAAGGTAGTCTTTATCCCAATGCATAGTCCAATCATTAACATTCGCAAAAGGAACGACGTTACGATCATTGAATACCCAACTTGACATTTCGTGAGATGTATCCGCCAGTGTCCAAGTTACGTCTTTGTTCTTCTCGAGGCGTTTGCCGTTGTGCCACATTGGTACTTGGTAAGAACCTTCGATTAACTCGAGATCTATCTCATCTGTTCCTGCTTGTCCAAAGATGGCGCAGTTGACTATGCCGCCGGCACGAGCTGTCTTGATGGAGGCGGTAAGAGTAACTGGAGCGATCCACCTGGAAATCAAAGGGAATCAACAATGTTAGCTACCGAGAAGATGGAGAAGTAGTGGAAATGTGACTTGCTTGGCGTTGCTTTCAAAGATGATGTTGGCATCCTCCTCTGTGAGCTTCATGAGTAGACCATCTTTGCCGAAGGAGAGCTGTTCATCCTTGCCAGCTTCCTTTTTCCATTTGCTCGAGTCGAAAGTTGCCTGTTGAGAAGGAGACATGAGTGTACGTCAGCGACTAGAGACTAAGACACACAATTGAGATAGTCGACAAAGGCCGCTTACAAAGTCATCGGTGACCCTTCGCCAGCTCGAGCCTGGAGGGCATCGATTTGGCGTAGACGACGGGACGGTGGGATCCAACGACGCAGAAATGGAAGCTGATGTGACAATAGACGCGGATATTGATGCCAATGACGATGACTGGCTAGTAGCAATCGGTGTCGAGGTGGTTGGAGTGGATGATATTACTGTTGGGGCGGCCGAGGTTGGTGTCGAACCTGGAGTTGAAGGACTTGACACTTCGCTTGACGAGAGGGATGCAGACGAAGTAGGCAAACTTATGTCGAGTGCTTGTTCAGACGTCACGAGGATCGTTGTTGTCACGTCAATGTATGATGTCGTGAGTTGAGGTTGTATCGTGATGGTTGGCAGACATTCGGATGTATCCAAACCAGGCTGGCACGAAGCCACCGGTATCGTCACACTTTCTATCTGTTCGGTGGATGATGACGCGACATAAGACGTTGTTGTCGTACTTGCAGCGTCTCCGCTTGACGAAGGCTGGAGAATCACAGGGACAGTCGATTGCGGCGCCCATTTGCGACAAAAGCCAGTTGATGGAAGGGCGGCGCTTCTTCGTCGCACGGCGGCAGGTTGAGTGGGAGCAGGTATAGCTTCACCATCTTGAAGAGACACTACATTCCTGCGAGTAGCTGAGCGCCGCGTCAAGCGTGCGGAAGATGGGGTTCCTGCAAAAGCAGTTATCAGGAGAAGGAGAGAAGTGAGCTTCATCTTCACGAGTCTGTGAGACGATCGGAGTGCGGAAGTAGATAAGTGAAGAGAAGAGAGCAGAAGGGGGACGATGGGAGTGGTTGAGCTGCATTGCCGTATTCCTGCACATAAAACACTTCGATTTTGCATGCACATGAGCTCTGTCCCTTGAGATGCGCACCAAAGACGCAAACTACGACAAAAGCCTTGTCTGCCATGTCATGGTTGTCACGCCAGACAGCGGGCGACTCGCTTGTGTCACGTGCCTGACACAAGACCAAGCTATTGTGTGTTGCGGGCAGCAGAGCGCACTGAGCAGCATGCACAAGGCTTCCGTGATAGGAACGTGATTAAAGTTATCCGACAATCGAGATCAGGAGGTTTACACAGCAAGACTAAAACGCAGCTTGATGAGGCGGCGAGAGCAGTGGACGTATTCAGTCACAGAGCTAGCTTGTCAGTCGAAAAACGGCGGCTGAAGTGGTCACTACTACCCATACTATTGGGTACTAGTAGTCACATGTATGAGCATATAGCAGTGCTCTGACGCTTCAGTACCCAGATAAAGCATCGTCAAACCGTTTAAGTAGGTAACGTCTTCGTTCCACATCATTCTGAGCAACATGGCTCGGCGAGTCATGAAGTCCACCTGGAACATGCGGTCAGCAAAATTAATTGTTTGTTTTCCAACTGTAAATTTAAGGTCGTCGACAAGAACCAGGTCTGCGCGGACGTGGCGACCCCAGACTATGGCCCTTTGTAGGCGAGTGCCAGCGAGCGTTAACTCGGGCCGGTGACAAAAAGCTCATACCAGTATTGCCAGGCAAAGCGCCGGCGGTGTCGACCGTTTCTGTTAACGATACGATATGGACAATATCCAGCGCAGCGATGGCGATCAGGACAGCAGGAAGTCAGCATCCAGAACCACGCTCACTGGCCGCAGCCCCACGTGTTCATATTTCTACGAGTCAACTCACGGAGCACGTTCCCGTATGCCGGAATTCGGAGACGCAGATGATAGCGGCACGGGGAGGGAGGTCGGGTTTCGATCTCAATGTAAAGGTGCGCCAGACCGAATTGTTCCAAAAAGCCAGTGCGAAAGGGCTCAATGTACCTGGAACATATATTGTCGGGCCCTAAGGACAAGAATGAATGGTCACAGCGGGAAAATTCAATCTTCTTAACGAAGCGCCAAGCAGAGTCAAATAGATTGACCCATCGGGAGTCTTCCATGGTTATGTGATAATGTCCTGGTTTCTTCAGATCAGGGCTGGCCCACTTGACCGAGTCAAGCGGTGGAGCGGCAGTACCTTTCGGTTTAGACACGAGCGCTAGGTTCGTGGATCAATGTCGCTGAACAGCCGACGTACTAGGCCAGACTTACCTCGAATCACTTCAGCATGCTGCATATTGATCATTGCTCGAGTAGTAAGGTGGATCTGAAGTCGGCTTGTACTGCTCTGAGCGACTACAGCTATCAGGCGTCGCAAGGGGAAGTTCTGCCCAACCACCAAGTTTTGCCGATTTTGCTGGAGCACTGCCGTTACCTTGGTATGAAGGAATGATGCATTGTTCGGTAACTGTGGTGTCACCATATTGGCAAAGTAGACGAGCCCAGCGACTAAACCGCACTCAGCTTTGGCTGTTTCTGCATCAGACATGTGCAACCAAGCTCGTTCGCGGTTTTCGCAGTAAACGTCAACCGCGTATTGCTTTCCCATAATCCAAGGAGCCGACGCAAGATCGTTCTTCCATATGTCCGGCACAATCAGATGATAGATCAGGCCGCTGCCATGTTTCCATCGCCAGGGTGAGGGTTCCGGGCAGATGGAGGCTCCTTCCGGGAGGCCGAGGGCAGGGTAAGACAACACGGCGCTGGAAGGTGCCGGATGTACTGTCGGTATTGGTCCGAAAGCAGGCACGGGATATAATAGATGTTGTCCAGGTCTAGCGGAAAAGGTTGCGGGACCTGATTGCTGGTAGGCAGGAGGCTGTGCGTATTGTGCATGAGGGTACTGCCTCGGATCGGGAGCATGCCACGGATATGGACCAACTGTAGACATAGGCCCCTGCGATGCTGTTGCTCGACTACTAGCTTGATGGACGGCCGCTGCAGGATTGGGTTGGGGCGTCTCCGGGCGTGTCACGTGCGACCTTACTATGACCGGGCCCTCGTATTGAGGTTGACTATCTGTTTGATCAGCTGGCGGCATTGTCTGCAAAGTACCTGGATTAGCGAGTGTAATCGTGATGAGCGTAACTTACATGATGTGAACGATTAACCTTGTTGGAGCAACTGTTTCCTGTTGATGAACGATGTGTGTATTCAGAACTACTGAAGTACTGGCGGGTTAGAACGGGGCTAACCTGAAAGCTTTGTGCAGAGGCAGCGGTTTAGGTCAAGTTTACAAATCGACATCGCCGCAGACTGGCTGTGCACAAGAAACGGCTAACATCCCCCGGCCTCCCACATTTCCCTGGTCTTGCGCATTGTGGCGAAGGCGGCTTCAGGAGAGGTCAAGTAGACGTAAACAGGAGCTTCTGTAGTATTTCGAGCTCCACTTGAGCCAATGCGCTAGCTGCAGGCAGTCATAGTCCGTGCACCCTATTACTCAATGTAGCTTTTGATGCTAGCTAGTGCTAGCCGGGCGTTGCATGTCCAGGAGGCCGTGGATTGGCAATGGGTGCTGACGCCCAACTTGCATGCATATATAGAGCTGGCAGTTGAAAGGCTTCTTGGGCATGTTCAATCGATTGAGCCGACATTCCAGGAAGGCGGTGTACCATGAGCAAAGATCAAAGCGAGTGCATTAGCGAGGCAAGTGGCGTCTTGTTGGTCGCGGAAACCTTCGTACGAGGCTATTGTCCATGCGAGTACGTGGAGAGGGAGAGCGCGATCGAGCACTGCTGACGCTTTCTGCCAGTCCCACTGTTTAGTGTTTGATGCACAACACCCGCAAGAATTCTCTAACCCGAAGCATATGCTGACTCTGGCCAGAAAAGTCTACAGCACCTCGACCCATCGTGACATCCGCCTTTTCTCAGCTACCATCATGAACATGGATCCAGCGCCGGCGCAGGCCAAACCTCTGAACGAAATCAAATCTCACCAGCAATACGTAGCACCTCCACTTGATTTCGAGTCTCTGAAGAAGTCACCGCTAGAGCAATTTAGTGTATGGTTCAACGAAGCACAGTCGCATGGCGTTCCAGAACCTGAAGCTTTCTCAGTGGCGACTGTCGATGCAGCCACTTGCACACCAAGCGTACGGACTGTCCTCCTGAAACAAGTAGATGAGCGGGGGTTCTGCTTTTATACAAATTATCAAAGTCGAAAAGGCAAAGAACTACAGCTATCTCCAGACTTGAATGCTTCAAAGGGCTCAAAAGCTGCCGGATCATGGTACTGGCGTGACATGCATCGAGCGGTCAGAATCGTAGGACCCGTAGAGCGTATTTCTGAGGAAGAGAGCCTGAAATACTTCCATTCAAGACCTATTGGGTCACAAATTGGAGCTCACGCAAGTCCACAGAGTCAAGTTGTACCGAACCGTGAATACTTGGAGGAACGCGTACAGAAGTTCGAAGACGAATTCGGAATTGAGCACGGCAGCGCTGTCAGGAAAGCAGATGATCCAGTAGATCAAGGCAAGAGTGTACCCCTGCCCAGGTATTGGGGCGGAGTTAGAGTAGTTCCTCAGGAAGTTGAGTTCTGGGTCGGTAGACCGAATCGGTGAGTGTAACTCCACTGCAGCGGCGTGACAGGAGCAGCTTACTGATATTCCGAATAGCCTGCATGACCGTGCTAGGTACACCAGGAAGTCGGAGAGTGATGAGTGGGTGGTGGAACGCCTCGCCCCATAAGGTAGTTATGATGAGCTCATCACTTGCTCGTAGCGGCGGTAGGAGATCTCCAGCAAGGAAGAGCACTTTCAACAGGTCTAGGTTATGTACAAGGTACCAACGTTGTGTAGCATTATGTGATGCATATATCGTCCTCTCCCGCAAATCAAATCTTTCTCGACTTGCTTCGGTCGTACACTCAGGCCAAACTTTCACGCGTTTCACTTCCGCTGTCAGCTTTACCCGCATACCAACGAGTGTCGTAAAATGACTGTTATACTACATAAATAGAAGCCGCCAAGGATGCATAGTCGCGGCTATGAACGAAAGAGACTATTCTCGTGAGAGATCCAGCAGTCCTCTGGCACATCCGCAGAGCAAGGACGAGCAGCACACGCTGCCTTCACGCACTACGTCTAGATCCATCAATTCCAATGCAACGGGCAGCAGCTCAAGCTCAAGCTCCAGCAATCTTAGTAACCTCAGTAACCTTAGCAACCTAAGTGATCTCGAAGAAGCAGAAGCCCACGCAGCTAATACAAGTAGTGCTACAACCCGTGGTGCCGCCGCAGAAGCGCTAGGCAATCGAAGCACCTCGAGCAGCCACCGCGAAGCTCCACCCAACGCAAGAACCTACAGTGGCCTGTCAACATTCAGCGTAGGAATACGTGGCTTCCAGAGTAACATACTCAGTCCAGCTCAACGAATAGCCAAGGAAAGCCTACCCAGTCCGCCTGCTACGAGCAAGGGAGGAGAGTCTGAACGCGGTAGCATTGGAAGTGCCCAAGGACAGACGAGTGCTGCACTGAAGGACACAGAAAGCAAAGGCAAACGACCTAGCCTTCTACTCGATGAGATGCAACCTTATTCTCGACATGATGCGCAAGCTACCATAAGGAGATCGCCGGTGAACGCCTTTCCTGCCGCTCATGAACGGATGGAATCTGATCCCGTGATCAAACTGGCGGACTCGCGTTCCTCGAGAATCAGCAGCGCACACTCTCCAACTTCGGATCATGAGCCTGTATCCAGTCCCAAGGATACGACCTTGTCAACTTTGTCACGGTCGCGGTCGCGTAGCCCGCTGATAGGGTTGAACGGTGTCTCTAACGCCGAGACCAGCTTTCATGCAATAGGGGACAACGTGTCAAGCGATCTAGACAAGCCGTCTCTCACTGGAAATGGTGAGAATGGCAATCAAGAACAGGGAGCCTCCGCAACGCTCAGTCGGACGAGCAGCATGGCTTCTAGCCTCTCACGCCAGAGTGCATTAGGACCTAACGACAAGGGCAAAGGCAGAGAGGAGTCACATTCACCTATATCAAGGAAAGCAAGTATCTCAGCCAACAAGATCAGGAAAGCGAGCGAGGCTTCTCGAGCAAGGGTAAGTGGCTAGATAACTGTTTGCATTCTTTCTGGCAAGTGCTGACTGTTCTGTTCTTACTTTTTCGTTCGCGAAGATATACTCGGATCTGAATTCCAGTCGTTTGCCTAGTAATGGCGAATCATCTGACAACAGGATTCGCGCAAGTCCCTCTACCAGCTATGTATCGAGACAGGCCTCGAGTTCCTCCACCACTTCGGCCAGCTCAAGCAGACGAAGCGATAGCATACCATTGGAGCCAGTTATACCAAACAACATGGGAACAGCAACATCATCCCGCCAATCTGTCGCCAGCTCTCCAACGAAATCCATTGGCACAGACGCTTTTGTCAGAAGCAACAGAAACAGCGTAATAAGTCTCGCTTCGCGCAAGCGCAATTCTCCGCCTACTCTTGATGAAAGCTCAAGTAATCTAGTCACTTCTCAGCCTATACCAGGGACATCACGCGCGGATCGCTCACTCGAAGAAGGCGAAATTTTAGAAGAGACACCACCAGCCGCGATGGCGCAAATCTACCCGTATCGAGACAACAAACCAGAGACGCGATCTGCCCGAGCCTCATCGAGGTCTTCGGATGATTATTTGCGTCAGAGTCATGGCCGCGAGACTCTTGATCATGAACAGTATGCTACTAGAGCCTCGTCTCCTGGAGACATGCTTTCTCCACCAACTCTGCGCAAGTCACCCTCCCGATCATCCACGCCGTCGCCTTCTATGCCTCAGTACGGTAACGGAGACTACGTCCAGAGCCTCAGTCACGATTCCGATGACGTGAGTACTCGTTACGGTCATCACCGCACGCCTTATCGAACTACCAGGCCAGAAAGTAGGCCCTCAACGGCCGAATCCCGGTCGTCCAGTCGCACTAGCGGCAGTGAAAGGCAGAGTACAATCCATCAAGCTGAAGACACTTCGCGCACCCCGCGACGGACCCCAGCGCACAGGCGGTACGAATCTAATATTATGCCATCAACAGACCGGTCCAGGGTAATTCACGAGGACCATGCTGATCAGCGGTCGCAACGCTCTGGCCGGTCTTACAGCTCTCTCGCGCGGTATACAGAAGTGGACACACGCTCTCAAACGTCTACACCTGCACCCCTCCACAACAGGCGCTCGAGAACTCAGTTGAGCAGTCGCGAGATCAACACTCTACCAGAAGTTAACGCTGCGCGGAGGCGCTATGTGTATACCAGTGCGTATGCTCCTCGACATCGAGAACTCGATGACCACGAAATCTCGGGGTCAACGCGACCAACTCGCTCGTACACAAGCGATCGCAGGTCAGTACACAGTACGACCCCCTACAGGTCGTCTGCACCGACCGATTACGATAAAAAGGATACTGTCACTCATGAAAGGCCGTCAAGTCGCCTGAGTGAAGGTCGCGAAAGTTCCTATCTTCGACAAAAGGCCCCTTCCGTTGCAGGACTTGGTGACGCTACATTACCGAGCGCCTCAAGCAGCCGAGCTCTCAATAGCAAACTCAGTAGCGAAGCAAGGATAGGATCTTCACGGTACGGCACCAGCTCTGCTAGTAGACGCAACGTTTCACAGGGTCAGGCCGACACCCCAGATAGTCATGCGGATGGTAAGTCGCCTTGTCCTTCGGCAAAGAGCCTTGATGTGACATCTGCTCCAGTCTTTGTAGATTCGCCAAGTGGATCAAAAGGTGGTCAGCACAATTCGCGAACCTTACCGGTCTCTCATAGCCGCTCGCGAGTTGCCCTGCGCGACTTGGAAGTAGCTTCGCCGGACTGGTGGCAAGAGGTATCGGAAATCCGAGAGAAGGCTGCTAATGCGACTTCTGACCGACCAATGTCGCGAGCTAGTACAAGAAAGTCGCTGTCTTCTCTTACAAGTCCAGAAAGCGCCCGTTCTGACTATGGCAACCGGAGAGGTATTGTTCGTAGTACAATGCCATCCACCTCGTCCCGCACGTCTCTTGCCGACGTAGCCGACGCCTTCGGACGCCCGGCATCGGCCACAGCTCACTACCGGGATGCTTCGTCAAGATCAGAACGTCCGTACACCCCGGTCATGGACCATTCAATCCCGCCCATCATACGAGAAACTCCTTCTCGACAGAGCCGAGCCTTCCAAAGCCACGGAAAGGAGCCGGACCCTTCGGAACCACATCACGGTCTTTTGCGAGATGTACGTTACAACGCCTTGCAATTACTGTGCTCGGAGGGTTGACGGAAGCTGCTTATTTTACAGGCGCTCTTTGCAATGCAAGACCTAGCCCGCGACCAAGCGAATTCGCACCCGTCGACCAAGGACGAATTCGGAACCATAGCAGCTGTGATTGTGGATACAGCTATCCGCCAGAGTGCATTGTCAAAAGCGCTCTGGAAGGAGGTCTCAGATAGCCACATCGATGCAGAACTCGCCTCTGATTCTGAGGAAGGTCCTCGCGGGATTGCTCGTAGGCACCTGGCTGTTTTGTCCCGCTTTGAACGATCCAGTGCACAAGTTCACCGTCTAGCGGAAGCGCAAATCCGAAGCTTGACAGAATTGTTCCTGGTGCGGAGCAATGGGATGAAGCCGCAAGCTGCAAACGGTACTCACAGCACAGCAGGACGTAGGGAGTCTATCGATTCAGTGCGCGCCACGAGTTCGCCCATACGCCGAAGCGCTACTCTTCCTTCAGGATCGCGTCAGACCTCGCCGCGTATGGATAGAGCTGGAACACCAGCCAGTTTGCGCAGGCCCCGACACGTGAACACCCTCCAACGCATCGACTCAATCACCGATGACGGCCCCTCACAGCAGGGCCACGCAAGAGAACAGTCAAGCCGTACGGAGCCGAATGTACCGTCGCCGCGCGCCCTTCAGCGGGCTAAGAGCACGGTAAGTTTCGACCGCATTGGCGTGTCCCACAGCTTATCTGATGCACATGCCTACAGTCAACCTCGCTGGTCTCACAAAGCGTAGTCAAAGGTTACATCGCGACATCGCCGACCAGACCTGAGGGAGACTACTTCTCCTCAAACTTTGACGATGAGCGTCCTGTCAGTCCTTCGGGAAGCCGGGTGTCTCGGTATTCTCAAGACTTGCGGGTTGGTAACCAAATCGCGTCTTTGATGGATGAAGCCGAATCCGAATCCTGCGACAAGTCTGCGGTCAGTCGGCTGGAGTCTCAGCTTTCTGGTAAAACGCCTAGCAAAAGCGGCTCCTATCGCTGGCGACCTTTCCAGCAGAAGCGACAGACATCTCAACCGCTGGAGGATCTTCCCGATAGTCCGGCTGTCACAACGATTGAGCAAAGAGGAAACAAATCATCCGAACTCGCTAAAACACTCAGTAGGATGTCATCGAGGGTCATGCGATGATGGCCAGTTGTTTAGCGTGAAGCTTTCTGTTGTTGTACAGACTGCTCATAATGTTTCATGAGTAACATGACTTTGGCGCGCCAGAATTGCTCGGTCAAACGGTTCCGTAGCGCAAGGAGATGATGCAGCTTAAAACGAAAATCCTAACCTTGCGCAAATATGCCATTCCAGCGCAACCTGTCGTATGGTACTCTGCTATCATAACGCTAATAAGCACAACAACGATGACAGTGTTGTACTAGAATAAACAGTGGGCTTTACTGAGTGCGGGTTGCTGCTTGACCTTGAACTTGCTGGCAACCTCTTCTACAATGGCACTCGTTATCACGATCTGCATCTCCGTTGCAGCAATATCCGATACTACTGTCTCGCCTACGTCTCCTTCGCCGGAAGTCGCCGGATGTGCAGGAATAGGACATCTAAAATTGGCCAAACCCGAATGCACCAGGGTAAAGGCGACATCATCTTCTCTCAGGTCGGTCGCGTTAGCGATCTCTGCCAGCGAGAACTGCATCTCGAATTCGGCTGTGGCCGTTGAAGCTCCTTCTACTTTAACACCTTGTGTTGCAGCGTCTAGACTTGTTCCGAGGTCTTCTTCTGTGTTGGTAGGTTGGGCAACGACCGCGGAGGCCACTGGATGGTCCGCGTCCGTTGGAACAGGTTCAGGTGAAGCTGACGGCGACTCTAACTTGCTCATGGCAGTGCTAGGTACGGCTAGAAGCTCTGTCGTATCAGGAATGATTTCGCCCTGAAAGCCTCTAATCTTCTTCCGATGTTTCGGTTTCGGCAAGACCACCGTCTGCGTAGATACATGCAAGCGCGGGTCGTTGCGTGTATAGAAAATCAAGCGGAAATACCGGACTAAGACGGATGTCCAATATTGTAAGTAGCCCCGCAGACCTAAGTCTGACAGCGGGCGTTCAGGCGTGCCAGCCCGCCGGCTGTAGAGAGAGCGAGACGATAGCTCGTAACCTGTAATCCTCCATCAGTATCAATTCTGAATAAAACTTTTGATGTAGACAACGTACTGAATTCTATCATAACCGTTCCATACCCTTTCCTTTGATATGGCGGGAATGTCACGATGCAGGCCAGATTATAATCGTTGTAAGAAATCTTCTCTTTGCTGAAGAATCCAAAGACGTGGTCAAAGGATGGTCTCCCTTCAGTAAGGACATAGAATAAAAAGCCGGATGTTTCGAAGAACACATATTTGTGATCAATGAATAATTTGCCAAAGAGGCATAAGTTCTGGCAGTACAGCTAAGAAGAGGTAACAGACAAGAGTCTTCAGCTTGACACTCCAGGTGGTAAAGTACTTTGCTTGTCTACATACCTTTTCAGCTTCTCCGTCTACTTCCCATATGGTTTGTGCTCCTTTTTGATAGACTTTCCTGCCGGGAGGATGTCTAATCTTACACGACCGCTGCGAAAAAGCTTCTCAGTCTTTCGAAGAATTATTGACAGTGTTCCTAAAGTGTAGAACGTACGAAATGTATAGCGTAGCTAGCCGGATGTACCATATATTTAAAGCAGCCTTCGCAAACATAAAGCTTGACTGGCGCTTGGACCGATTTTTCTTTTCTGGACTTGAGGGCGGCAGGGGCACCAGAGGGCTCTTCAGATGGCTTTGCTGCAGGAGAACGGTGTCGACCACTTCCTTGCTTAGTTTTGGCTTCTTTCCGCAGCGCAGCAGGTCTTGAAGCGCTAGGTACAGTGGGTGCTGCCTCACGCCGGACAGCGTGCGCTCGAAGCGGGACGCTCGGCGAGACAGGTCTTGAGGATGTAGATGCTTCTGGTAACCTTTGCATACTGTCGTCAACGTCCGTTGAATCTGTCAAATCGCCATCGCCTTCCTCGTGTGGTGTATCTTCGGAAAATCCACCATTCAGGCGCAGCGGTTTATCACCAGAAGTATCGGGTCTGACGAGACCGTCCAGAACATAGGGTGAGTAGTACCATGCTTTAATCCTGCATTCAGAGGGTATATCACTAATTAGCTGGTCTTCAATGCTACTTTTGCGGCGAAGCCCGCAAATCCTCACTCATATGATCCGAACACCACATGGCTGATGTTCTTCTCCGGCGCTTCCATGGCTCATGCGAGAGGAGGAGCTGACTATAGCAGGGTAAGACACAGGCCAGGCGCTTGGACAGCTGTGAGATTCCGTTGCGCTCCACGCTCTTCATATATCTTGCAGCCAGCTGCTTCGATCACGTCCTTCGAAAGTCCTGCTACAAAAAGGCATCAACATGCGAGAATGAGAGAGACAGTATCCTGGGAAATGAGCAGACTACATACACTGGGCACCCTAGTTTTCCTACTTGGCTGGCGCTTTGGCTGGCATCGCTTGTGCTGTTGCTTGACCGTGGCAGCAAGGGAGCAAGGGCAAAGCTCGCGAGTCTTGATGTGTTCGGTGTGATCTTCCGCTTCTAACGGCGTTTCGTTCTTCAGGATCTTACGAGGCGCAGCCTCGTTAACTAGCGTAAGTCTCAAGCACCTCAGCAGTGTGATAGCATTCAATTCAGTTCGACAAAAAGGCTGACCAAAAAGGCCAAGGGCGAGAAAGCGCTGAAAATGGATTGCGATATATGGAGTACAACATCAAGACGTGTTTACTAATGCGTGTATGTATAAACGAGTCCAGATGCTACTGTGTGTGCTACCACGATGCCCTTTGCGAGTGCCCCTTGTAAGATTGCGAAAAATGTGTACTGATTTTGGGTCTAGAACCCAGAAGATTACGGAAACGAACGAAAGAAAGAAGAGAAGTGGAGGAAATGAAAGAGTCCAATGAGTGTGCAAAGGAAGATTGGCGGAATGCCCATTACCCTAAATCAAGCAAAGATCCCCGAGAAATCCAATGGAAGGTTTGTCCCGAATTGCTCTGTAAGGTGCGTTGTGAAAGCGTAATGCCTCATAGGAGGCCTTGAGCTTGATAGGAAGTAAAGCGCTGGCGTGTGTTGCGCTTGCTCAGCGTGAAGACCACTCTGCTGGCGTGTATAGCGAGTAGTCCCGAGAGTCCGGGGAAAGTCTGGTATAGCAAAGTCTGCGTGATGTGTGCGATGATGCAGCTTGCAAGCTTGAATGACAGCGTTTCAAGAAAGCATAGGCGAGATCATGCTAGTCGCATTGGTACGAGGTGAAGTCGGTTGCGACGTAGTTAAGGCGGGGTCCTTCCAGAAGAGCTCGAGGAGCTGTTGTCCAACGTCGGGTTCTATTTCTGTGCCATCTCGGCTGATCTTGACTTCACGATTGCCGTTGAACGCATTTCGAAGATGTCTCGTGCGATAGAATGGTAGTTTTTGCCTGAGGAGCGAACGTCAAGTTAGTCGCTATCTTCGGGCTTTGACCAAGCCGATACAGTCTAAACTCACACTCTAATCCACTCGATCTTGAAAGGCTTGCTCGTTCCCTGCTCCATTGCGTCTTTGAGAGACGTCTCTCCGTTCGAAGCGAGGGCTGTGTGCCCTGCATCCTGTTGTGTCTCGAGCATCTCGAGCCGTGCATTTCGCTCTTCAGGTGACAAAAGCGTGTCTTTTCGAAATACACCCTCGTCATCCTGACCAGGGCGGCTCGACGAGCCCGCTAGAAGTTGATCATTAGCAGTCTTGGAAGCAATTGCCATGCCAAGCGGTGATGAAGACAGTCGCAGAGGCTCCGAATTTCTGTCTCGTTGGCTAATGTCAACGCTGGCAAGACGTGCGAGCACCGATGGGTCCAGCGACTCTGCTTTCCTGGCTTCGAGGGCGCCCTTTTCACCTATCATGGGTGACGGCGCCGTGAAATGCTGCGGAGCTTTGATACTCAGGTAGTCCACATCATCTTCTGCAAGCTTTGCTTGTGCTGGAGTGTCTGCCGTCGATAAAGGCTGCGGCGAGTTGGACACAACACCAGAGGGGCTGAGGACATATTGCACAGAAGGCACGCTGAGATTGGGAGGAGGCTGTACGTCTTCTGTAGTTTCGTCCTCGGGGGTCTCGGCTATAGATGGTTCAGGTCTGCGACTAGCGGACGATCCAGATTTGCCGCCTGATGAGCTGCTGCCTTCGATCTCTTGGCCAAGAGAAGACGACCTGGATGATCGCTTCTCCAGCTTGTGGATGGGACCAGCCATTTTCGCATACCCGAAGAACTCTGCAAAATCGCATACGCTTAGCGGCGGAACAACCTCAATTCAGCTACGGACATGATACTCACCTCCCGATTTGTTGGCGCCGAATATCAAAAAGACATTTTGAGCCGTCCGGTAAGCTTGGTCTAGGACTGGCTCATTATGGCTCTGAGTAGCCCAAAGTCCTCTTTCAACGGACATATGGAGATCATCCTCACTGTGAGACTGCAAGCAGGCATAGCAAGCAAATGTCAGGGAACCACGGGCAGAAAAGTTCTTGTCTCTTTCACCTACCTTCAGGATGAAATAACGACGAGGGAAGTGACGCGTCAAGAAACTGGAGGTTGTCGAGCTCGTACTGATTGAATGAATTGTCGAGGCTGATCCATTATGTCCAAGCTGGCCGTCACTTCCGACAGCGATGGAGACAGCGGAAGGTGCGTCTCCAGTCACTATTGCAGCAATCTCAGCTTCTGCATCAGCCAAGCCTTTCACTTTCTCCTTTTCAGCTGCCCAAGCTTGATGCATGCCCTTGCCTCGCTGGGCGCCTACTCCTGTCTTGTTGTCGTCATCTTTCTTGCGTATCCGGCAGACTAATGGTTTGCATCGTGGGTCATGCGGTCTCAGAGACAGTCCGTGCGACACCTTGATAGCGTGGTCTAGATGACGTTTTGATGCCATATTCACAAAACAGCAATTTGACCGTGAGATAAGATGGACTGACTCGATACCCACGGTGTCATAATCAGGCTGCGATTCGTCGGGTGCAGTGTACAATGCTTCCGAAGCCAACGTTTCTTTCTCCTCTTCCGAGTCAGGGATAGGCTTCCCAGGTGGAGGTCGGGAAGAGAAGAAGCGCCATAATTCCGAGTGCGTCGCATCTGACGGTACGTTGCCAACCCACATAGCCCATGGTGAATGAGAGGGTGGTTTTGGCAGGCGTGAATCACCACTCGCTGCACGCTTGTGCTCGTTTGCGGAAATCGGCAGACGAGCATTCGGATCGTAAGCACCGAGAGCTTCGCGAAACTTTGACTGTGCGAGATGACCTCTAGCCAACTCCGTAGGTCGCTGACTTGACTGGCCGTTCGTGGCTCCGCGTGAACCTTGAGCAGTGTAAGCAGAAGACTGGGCGCCAGATTGTTCCATGTTCGTGTATGGTGTGGAAGCAGAGAAAGCGCTATCGACTGTAGAGTACCGCAAGTGTTGCTGCCCTCCTGCTCCTCCTTCTCCTAAAGGAGGCGAGGTGAAAGCTTGAGGGCTGACAGGCGAGAATTGCACAGGGCGATATTGATGTTGTCCCATATCGACGGATGGTCTAGGATTGCCTTGCTGATTGTAGGTATATGTATGGCCGAGTATCGGTGACATAGGTGGGTTGTTCATCGGTTGATATTGGTATTGAGGTTGAGCATACGAAGGATTTGGCAGTTGTGTAGAACCCATCATCTGATTACCTGAGTGGTGACCGGAGGTGTATGTGACGTATGGCATTCCTGGCTGATGTGAAACCTGGTAAGACATACCAGGTTGCATTCGTTGCTGTGCATGCGGATGCTGCTGGTGCTGTTGATGATGAGACTGCTGACCGAAAGATTGATGAGCACTCTGAGCAGAGAAAGGTCTAGCGTGATGATTGTTGGACATATCGTCGGAATAAGCATAGTGCGATAGGGTTCCATCGTCTAGTGTGAGCGCTGCAGCTGTATTTGGACTAGATGCGGCTGTGTGTAAGACCTGTCCAGTGGAATAATAGTATGTTTGGGGGTAGAAGGTTTGCGGTGCCATACCCGCCTGCGGGTCGTGTATCGGCGAATGAGGCGAGCCAGCGTTATTGACAGCATAAAAGGCCTGCGAACCATCATTCGGAGGAGGATAATGGTATTGCGGAGCATAATATTGAGCTAATAAAGTGCCAAATGAAAAACAAGCGCAATCAGCATTACTGCCTTACAAACGTGACAAGAGGGTAGGTCAGTGACAGTGATACTCACTGTGATAAGCATAGGACGCGTTTTGCTGCTGATGGTGGTGTTGAATGTACGATGGACTGCTCGAGGCGCTGAAATGGCCAGTTGAACCAGGTCCTGCTTGCGACATTCCATGGCCATAGGGACCGGCTTGATTAGGAGACATGTAGGGAGTCGTGTATACCCTATGGTGTTCCGGTATGATGGAGGTGGAAGCATGTGAGCCAGGTGAAGGGTCTGAATTGGGAGAGTTATCCGAGCCTTGTCCACTGCTGCTTTGCCTAGCAGCAGCACCATCCCGCTGGGCTATTCGTGAAGGCTGCTGCGAGAAGTTGACGTGCCCTGACTGTGGAGGGTGGAGATGAGGTGAAGCGGCACGCGTCTGTCCACCATGTTGCTGTACTTGCTCTTGTCCATGCTGCTGTTGCTGGTGCTGATGTGGTGCAGGAGCGCTACTTCTTTCGTCGGGCGGCGTGCTGGTTGATCGAGCCACGGGTCGGACTATGGGGAGGTCATGCAGAGGTTAGGAAGAACAGCAGAAACAATACCAAAGAGATTCAGAGCATACCTGGGTCACTTCCATGTTGCTGGTGGGTCCTGCCACCTAGCTCTGCGCCTCTTATCGCGCGCTCATACAGATCTGTCGCAGAAGCACTTCTCTGCGCCTGAGGTGCAGGAGCCGCGAGACCAACGGTGCTGCCTGAAGAAGCAGAGCCGGTCACGGGCGCAGGCTCGAGGATCTTGGGTACTCTTGAGGTAGCATAGCCACTTGCTATGCCAGCAGCAGTCCCAGGTGTCTCCTCACCGCTGCTGCGAGACTTCCAATTGCTGCTGCTTCCTGGAGGCCGCACGCCTGCCTGCTCTGCAATCTGACCGAGCGAGAGGGAGACCATGGGCGGACCGGACGACGGCGACGAAGCGTCGAAGGCTCTTCCTGCTCTACTCTGCCTTGATGACTGCCTTGCCTGAGCCCCAGGCAGGCCCTTGCTAGCTCCTCCTCCTTCTCCTTCTGCGTCTTCTTCACCGAGCTTCTCTTCCTGCCTTTGCACCACTTCCCTCAGAAGTCGAGCTCAGTGCAAGGAAAGATGCGAGAACGCGGCCAGCCAGAGGCAGCCCTTGTCGATGTTTCTGAAATCGGAAAGACCGCAGATCACGTTGACAGCTTGAACGACTCGCTGTCACTGCTATCTGGGTGATCGCAACTTCTACTCGACGATGAAAGAATGCGACCTCAGGCTATCGTAGCGCAGTAAAAATGATGGACGGAATACGGTAGATTATGATGCGTTGCAAATTGCAGTAGTTTCGCTGATCCAGCTGCTACACTGTCAGAAATTCTGCTTCAGTTTGGGCAGACAAAGAAAAAAAAGGCCAACCGAGCTCGGAAAGACTCACGGTCTAGACCTTTCCTACTCCGCACTTTGTGTGCCACTGGGATCTGAAAAGACTCCGTTTGGGTCGGCTGTCACAGCTTTGTATGTGTCTTTCTTGTCTCGAAATCCGGATCAACCTGTCTTACAGAGGGACGTCTCTATCAGTGTAAGGTGTATCATAAGTTGGGAGCATGAGCGTTCCCCTACATGCAGCTTCTGGCAATCTATAAATTTGCAGTCCCAAATTCACCTCGAATCCTCCCTTGTCTCGGAACGCGTACTCGGACGCGTGTGTATATGCTCCCCTATACTTCTAATACAGTCGATTTCTCACTTCTCAGACCCTGTTGAAATAAATGCGGCTTCCGTCCCAATTTTGATGGGTGTCGGATTTGATGCTGTCTTCGATTGCAATTTGCCGCTATTGCCCGTCGATAATCTATCCGTTACCACAAGAATGGTTCAGCTTTTGTGGTCACAAATGTCAATAACGTATTAGCTGCCGAACAGCGTTTTCGCCAGCTACGTCCCGTCTTTGCAGGACCACGACCTACCTTGAAGACCTCGTCACTCTTTCGCAGGGTCTGTACGCCACTTGAGCCGTAGGCATCCGCTGCCGTAACTTACCCCATTCAATCTATCTGGCCTATAGCAAATTTACACCAACTACTAAATCAGATGCATGCGAAGCAAGCTGGAGAAACAAGGGTTGCCTGCTGGAATAGCTTACCCAATAATATACCAGAGTTCCAATGTAGATTGTGAAGCTGATCGAAATGATGTACTTTCCAACACGGCTATGTTTGCTAGTTCCGACGAGACAGCTTGGAAAGCAAGGAGACTGCAATATGATCTACTTGAGAAGCCTGTGACGAAGCTTTGTCGAAGAAGCTCTGAATGAACCCCAACAGCCCTACTTCCGGTACGGGAAGCCCAAGTTCTCCAAATGCTTCGCAGAATCTCAAAAAGAAACGTGACTGCAATATGAAGTCGGATACAGAAGTCAGCTTTATTTTTCCTTCGGATGCGACCGCGTAATCTGGATGAAGATCTCCCAGGAACCACTACGTACCTCCGCGTGCCCGAGCTCGCTCGCAGCCCCAGCTTACCTGAACAAAAGCTGCGTCTTCCAGTGACGTCTCTTTCTTCCTCTTTTCGAGAGCTTGGGATTTCGCAGTATTCCGACCGGACGAGGCGAAAAAGAGGCACGGAGATTGAAAGTGAGGGAGGCATGGTGGATGAGCAGAGGGTCAATGATGGACGTGGCAGGAAGCGAAAGCATAGCTTTACGTCAATACAGTAAACTCGAAAAGGTGCACGCAAGCTTGGACAACCTGCTGCACTGATGTAGCGGAGTAAATCGTCATGGAGATAAGCTTACCTTGGAAGAAATGCAGACGAGTTCGGCAGTCGCAAAATTCCAGGGAAGAACGACGTCAACGAGTAGGACGGCCGACGGCAGAGCTTCATTTCGACAGGACATCCACATCACGAGGGAGCAGAGGTGCACGTGTCAGTACACTGCGACCTACCACGTCAAAGCAAACCTGCACTGCACTCACGCTTACTCTAATTTGAAGCTTGCTCTTCACTTCGGTCAATGGACGTGATCGGAGGCTGGAAGACAGGTCCGCAGATGCCGAAAGCTATCTGAGGTATGAGAGTTACCATCTGGGTCAACTAGCCCATTTACCAGCAAGCTCGAACCCAGTCGGAGCTCACCTTGCGCGCAGCTTAATGGGTGCAATGCCCAAAAGCCACAAATCCAGGCCAGATCACGTGTGCTGGGGCTCGTCGAATGCTGTCACTGTTTCAATAATGAAATAAGACAAGAGTGAAGACCAGTCTGAGAGAACTCTCCACGAACTAGACAAAACATTTCTCGAACTGCAGCTCCGAAGCCGGTAAGGACAAGTCCAGCTACCCGATAGGACGCAACCACTTGACAACTGTGGTCGTCTTATCAGGCAGGTCCGACAAGGCAAGTACATTTCTGTCAAGACCAATCTCCGTGTCTCGCTTGCGCGATTCGGAGAATTGGACTTGTTACAATCTACAGCAATGACAAGTGCGGCGCGCAAGCCTGGGTCTAGACAGTCCTTTCGCGTATCCGCGGATATCTTTATTTGGCAAATGTTCGGCTCGCGCTGCATCGAGGCCTCCGACAGCACCGGCTACAACGGAACAAAAGCAATATACCGGTTCTGTCTACCGTACAGTACTGGTACTTGTCGCTTCCCCAGAATTAAGCCTTTTTTCTTCCTCCATCTCACGGTGCATCTCTTCAAAGTGCTTGCAGATCCGGAGCTTTCGCCAGCGGGCATGAACATGATGCGGCTCTTTCGCCACGGCACCCAACCGGAAGACTGCCTCAGATCTTGGAGCAGGCCACTGTCACCATCACCTTTGCTGCCGCATCAAGCAGCGGCATTGAAGTCGGCTTCTGATTTTAGTATCTCCGACAGGACTTCTTTCTTATGCTCGTCCCTCCATTCAACAGTGTAAGGGAATGGCTTCGGATACCTATAGAATTTGGGAACGCATTGGCCACGTAAGCTGAAGTTGTGGATGGTCCTCTATGGGCCCCTGAAAAGCTGGCGCAGGACTCACGTAACTGAAACACCATCATAGGCTTCATACGGATCTGAACTCGGCATAATGGCTTTTCCTGTTTTGTCCTTGGTCGCAGAAAAGGTCATTCCCCAGAGCAGGTTCATGCATGCGGCGTTCACGGATGCTTGAGCAAGACTGGAGGGTAACAGATTCAGTATATGTCTCTCTCTCTCTTTGTCATTAGCACATAAGCTCCAAACAACTGCTCGAAGGCAGGGCTGCAAGCTTACTTTAATGCCACACAGATCCGACGGCCAAATCCGAAAGAGTAGAACTGCATATTGTTGAGGGTACCATCTTCGTTCAGGAACCGTTTCGGATCAAACTGGTCTGCATCTGGATAAATACTCTCGTCGCGATGAATGGCCCAAAGATTGGCAACGACAGTCGTCCCAGCGGGTATAAAGTGACCTTCGTAAACGTCATCTTGGGAGGTGCAGTGGGGTACTCCCTAATCGAAAGAAAGAGGATATTGTAAGCACATTGTGTTCTTTAACAACATCCTCCAGACCTTGCGACTGCCCACTCACCAACCGAGATACTGGCCTCCAGCGCAAGACCTCCTTTGCGATAGCATTGACGTATGGCAGTGATGGCAGATCTTCAATGGTTGGTGCTCTATCTCGACCGATGACGGCATCAACTTCTTCCTGGCCGAGTTTCTGTACCTCTGGGTTCACTGTGGTGCATACAAGTCAATAATTTTCTTTTTCAACGGTATTACTGGGGAAGTGGACTTACAAATGAAAGCTAGAACCAGGTTTTGCAAAACGGCGGCGGTCTGATGCGTAGGAAAAAAGTGTCAAACTAGCCTTTCGTACAGATCGCAAGGAAGCATGCTCTCACAGTCTCGCTGCCGGCACCAAGAAGCTGACCGGCAAGCCAATCCTTCTCTTCTGGAGATAGATGCGATCCTTCTTCATTGTCTAGCAGACCAGCCAGAAAGCAAGATACTGGGCGAGAGTTTTTGCGCTCTTCAAGCCAGCTTCGCATGGCTTCATTGAGCTGCTTTGTGGCTGCGCCGACCTTCAAAGCGGCTGCTTTCTCTCGACCGATCCATTTTGGAAGATATCGCAGAGGAGCTATAATGCAGCGAGTCCAGCTGTTGATCTCCAAATCACAAGCACGATTGGGACTTACGCAGGAGGTCTAGCCAAGCCTGACCTGGAGTAAAGGTGGTAATGATTGTGCTTGAGTGGCCTTTCAGATTCTTCACCAACGGATGGCTTGTCTTCCCAGTATCCAGGTCGTACACGGCCCGAATGACCACACCGGTAGCGAACTCTTTAGCTAATTGGTAAAATTCATCTGGCCGATCAATGAGATCTTGGAGGAGGCGGTGTGACTGATAGTTAACAACGAAATTATATTGCTTGACATTTGCAGCATTGAGCTCGGCATGTGCTGCTTTGCGCATTCGCCGCCACTTTTCACCGTAGGGAATTGTCGAGAGCCGGTTACCGTTGGTCATGATGGCTGCACTGGGCATAGGAGGGCGTGATGAGTAAGTAGATCCTTTGCGGTCAAGAAGCTGAGGCGTAGAGTGATCAGAGTACGGCGGCTGTAACTCGGAGGTTGTTACTAACCTCTTTTGCTACTTTAGCGGAGCTAATGATTAGCCAGTTGTTGTGCAGTATCTTTACCCGATAGATGGGACTGTTTGAGAAAAAGTCAGCTCCTTGCGACAGCTACCTCCGTCTTCTGAATAACTAACCCATATTGCTTGGACCATCCTTCTAGTAGATGCCACAAGTGGTGGCGCCCCACGATATTCCAATTCCCAAGAATGGGGTAACCTGTGAGGATGACAAAGCTTTCAGTTGGTTCCCAGGCCCATTGTATAACCTGGAGACTGAGTGCTCTGCTTACCAGAAGGTCCTTTGAAATCGGTTGTAGAACGCGTCCATCTTGCAAGCAGTAGAAACGTTATGGCCACTCCAGCGAAACCGATCAATGCAGCCGTCGCCGTGGGTGAAAGCTCTATAGCGAGAACCATTATGAATAAGAAGAGGAGACGATGACTTGGAAAGAGCAAAGAACAAGTCCTCATCAGCAAATTCAAGATATCTTGCCTATGAGGCTCTACACTTTACCGCGTGATTATAAGGTTCAGTCTGACGCTACCGCTGTTGAAAACCCCGGCTTGAATGCCAAGCTGAGATAGCGGCAGTATTGCCTATCAAATTCGGCAGAGTCAGAGCCTAGTCCGCGGATGTCAACAACAAGGCGCTCGTACAAACACAATCTCACTCATGAGAGAGCTTCACCTGTTTCACATGCGAGAATTGGGGGAGGGCTTTGGCAGATTGCCCTCAAGCGCGTCTCAAAAGGTCCACTTTGTACGTCCGAGTGGCAAGGTGTGGCTTTTCATCTACAATCGGTCGTCAGCCAAAATAACCTTCGCTTTACTTTGTCTAAGACACGAGTCACAGCTGCGAGGTGCCGAGCTTCGCCAGGAGAAATGATGCGTCCCGGTAGATTGGCTTTGGAACACGTGACCATGGAGGGCTTGCGCAGTTGCGTGCATAAACAGTTTGCCTAATCCTTCAACTTTCCTTACACTAGAATACAGCGTTGTCTTCCGGGATCTGAGGTCCTGCAGGCAGCAAACCAAGATATGCCCCGTATCACCATCCATCAAGCAGCTGCATTGTACTCGGCCTCGGACTTGAGTGCATCGGCAAGAACATCTTTCTTGCGCTCGTCACGCCATGTGAAGGTATACGGGTATGGTTTCGGGTAGCTGTGTCAAAGTCCGATGAGCGGGCGCCATATATGAGGGAACCAAGGTTTCTGGAACTCACGTGACTGATACACCATCGTACCCATCATATGGGTGAGGATTAGGGTATATCGGCTTTCCGCTCGAATCCTTTGCAAGCTGGAAGTCGAGACCCCAGAGTAAGCTCATAATTCCGGCGCTAACAGAAGCTTGGGCCAGACTGGTGATTGCGCAGGGTCAGCTCTCATGTCGTCGAAAAAGAAATTGCCAGGTTTCTCCCCCTGAGTGGGGTAATTTGACTCACTTCAGAGCAACGCAGATGCGGCGCCCAAACCCAAAGGGGTATATTTGCAAGTTGTTCAAGGTACCATCTTCATTCAGGAATCGTGAAGGATCGAATTTGCTGGCGTTGGGATACAGACTTTCGTCTTGATGAATTTCGTACAGATTCGCAACGACGGTGGTACCCTTGGGGATGAAATGACCATTGTATACATCGTCTTCTGATGTAGCATGAGGAACGCCCTATATAGCCATAAGGAAAGGGGTGTAATATGAGTGGGTGCTTGAGTCGCGGCCAAAAACGCTTGACTTACAATGCGAGCGACCGGCTTCCAGCGTAGCACCTCACGGGTGATTGCAGTCACGTATGGAAGCGATGGTAGGTCTTCTATCGTTGGAACTCTTCCTCGCCCAACGACGGCGTCAAGCTCTTCCTGACCTTTACGCTGTGCTTCAGGATATACTGAATAGTAACAATGTGGTTAGCGCAAGGCATCCTTTATAATAGCAATCTTTCCTTACGAAGGAAAGCCATAACCACATTCTGCAGGACAGCGGCGGTCTAAAAGGCGAGACTAATTAGCAAGAGTGCCGAATGTGTAAGGTGAGCATGTACACACAGTTTCACTGCCTGCTCCTAGCAACTGCCCTGCAAGCCAGTCTTTCTCTTCAACGGAGAGATGTGAACCTTCCTCATTATCAATCAGGCCAGCCAAAAAGCAAGACACGGGCCGCTGCGCCTTGCGCTCTTCTAGCCAATGGCGCATGTCTTCATTCAATCTCTTCGTAGCCTGACGGACTTTGACTGCACTAGCTTTCTCTCTTGACAGCCAAGTCGGCAATCGGCTGAGAGGAGCTGCATGCCAAACATGTTAGCGTCTCGCACTCCCATAGCGTCCGTTCGTCGGGTCACGACATACGAATGAGATCAATCAAGGCCTGCCCAGGTGTAAATGTCGTAATGATGGTGGAGGAGTGTGCCTTGAGCTCTTTGACCATTGGGTGGCTAGATTTGCCAGTGTCAAGATCATAGACGGCTCGAATGACAACACCCGTCGCGAATCCTCTCGCAAGGCTGTAGAGCTGATCGGGTTCATTGGTGAGACTTTCAAGGAGCTTGTGCGACTCATAATTGACTACGAAGTTGTATTGCTTGACGTTGGATGCGTTCAATTCCGCGTGTGCTGCTTTGCGCATACGACGCCACTTTTCCCCGTATGGAATCGTCGACAGTCGGTTTCCACCTGTCATGATATCGGCACTGGGCATTGCAGGACGGGATGAATAGATTGAGCCTTTGCGATCAAGTAGCTATCGATACCAAACTTTTAGTTTCAACGTTCTTATATATACACGAAGCTATACTGACCTCTTTGGCGACCTTAGCTGAACTGATGATTAGCCAGTTGTTCTGCAAGATTCGGACTTTATAGATGGGTCTGTACATTATATTAGGTCAGTCGCGCCGGATGCTGCATCATGTCATATCTCCTCACGCACCCGTATGACTTTGACCAGTACGAGAGTTTGAACCACAAGTGACGCGTGCCAACTATGTCCCAATTGCCGAGGATGGGTATTCCTGCAAATCAGACAGCAAAGGCATGATCAGGATCCCTAGTGTCATTCAACGGCAAGAGGAGGATCACGTACCTGGTGGTCCAGGAAAGTCGGTCGAAGACCGCGTCAACCTGAGAATCCATAGTAGAAGAACTGCAATGGATGCTACGCCGGCTGCGACAGTCACTTGAAGTGGGGAGAGCTGGGCCACCGCAATCTTGAAAGCTGTCATGCTAGTGGAAGGTCACCTCCGGTAGCCTGTGTCGTAAATATAATATAATGAGATATGTGGAAGAGTAGTTTCAACCAGTAACAGCGAAGCCAACTGTGCCTAGCGTGAGATTAGTTAGGAAAGTTACGCGTGACGCTGCAGCTTGAATGCCGGCAGAAAGAGCGAAAGCAGCTTTGCCTTTTCCTGGCTGCATCTGAAAACACGCGGCCCCAGTTCCGCTTGCTTTTTTTGTTGGACAGTCGGAAGGGGAAGCTTTGTGGGTGCGTGTGCGGGCAGGCCATTGTATAGTGGAGGCCCAGACTATAAAAAGACCGGTATCTCGCGTCTTGCTTAACCTCAATGGCCAATAATGCTTCAAAAGGTTAAAGAATCTTTGAACGGCCGGTCGACCCGCAGGATAAAGCTTTGGCGGAAATGGGTTTCCTTCAAAAGGCGACTTGGCGGTAGACCGCTCTTGCCATTAGGAGCAACTTGGTCTCTATCGACACCTCTTCGACTTGTAGGTACGATACCCGCTTCGATGTGTGCTGGCATGGCATACGATGCTCCTGTTGTACTGTGACTGTCCTGTCTGCGTTTCTGCGCGCTCCAGCCTTGGGTCGACAGCAACTTTGCCAGCGAGGTACCAAAGAAATCAAGTGATGCCGTGCCGATCTGGACCATCTTATGGCGCATGTATCACTTCCTACGAGACACAGCATGTCTCTTGTGCATCGGGCAGAAGCGCAATGGCTGTTTTTGGTTCGATCATCCTTGGGCGTACGGTGTCTCTTCGCATTTTGGCAAGCGAGACACGAAGAGTGGCATGGACTCTGAGGATGCCAGAAAATGACGTACGCTTCCAGGCAACAATTGGTGTAAGCGGTCGAGAGTGTCTAAAGTAAAGAAGCAAGCTGTGTGTATGTTCGATAAAACCGCTCTTTCGCTCAGCACGCGCCACCACGGTTGTCCCGTTTGCACGTGAGACAGTCATGACTTCTCATCATTGCAATGTGAATGGCTTGTGTTCCTACCTTATACCAGATTAATCGTATACCTCGAAGAACCTAGAAAGCTTTCATTGGTGGACCATGATTTCCGGTCCACTTGAGCTGGGTTACTATCGGCCCTACCACCTCACTTTCGCGTCTGTCGTACCTATCAATGCATACCGCAAAGGTTCGCTCTCGCTATCTGGTGCGATTTTAGCTGGCATCTTTGCCTTCATCACGCTCGTACTCTGTCCTACGCTGGTCTTTGCAGTTCCTCTCCTCGTGTTCTTCTTCGCCGGATCAAAAGCGACAAAGTACAAGGCGGGCGTAAAAGCGGCTCTCGAAGAGTCCGAACATCAATCCCAGTTGAGAAACCTTCGGAAGAAAAGCGACGAAGTCAGCCCGGATGGAGAGGTCTCAAAGAAGAAAGATTTATCTTCTGGTAATCGAGATGCCTACCAGGTAGCATGTAATGGACTCGTAGGCACACTCGCCTGTCTAATCTGGGTGTGGCAATTTGGCACTTCCTTCTCTTACGGTCCACAAGAAGCTATACCCTGTCCTATTTCAAACGATGTAGGACAAAACGAAGAAATGAAGATCAGCAATGCTTTGGTCTTTGCCGCCGTAGGGTATGTAATTTGTCTTTTAGACCACATGTCTTTGCTGGCAGCTGTAGCACCTTTGACCTGATTCCATTTTTCCAGATTCTGGGCTGCATGCATGGGAGACACTCTAGCAAGCGAAGTGAGTCTTCATTGTTCACAGTCTCGTTCGTGTATCTGACTGTATTTCTGTAGCTCGGTATGCTAGCGAAAAGCCAGCCAGTTCTGGTGACGACTTGGCGACGCGTGCCTCCGGGCACCAACGTACGTTATTATGTCGCCTGTGAAACATACTTCATTGCTCCTTTCTAATGTTCAGGCAATCTGCTCCGTCTCGCTTTGACAGGGTGGCATCACAGCATGGGGAACACTCGTCAGTGGAGCAGGTGGAGCTCTCATTGCACTTGCAGGGCTGCTCGTACTAGTGACGGAAAACAATTCTTGTGCATTCACACTCGATTCTATGGCGAGCCTCAAATTTTCGTCTACTTTCCTAGCGATGGGAACTTTCGCTGGTTTATTCGGTAGCTTGGTAAGTTGACGTACAATCGTGTTTATATCGGCTATCGTGTTCGAAAGTGCCGCCGGCTGAGATGTACAGGCTGACAATCTGACTTGCTTTTGAATGTTACAGCTCGACTCGCTACTAGGAGCGACTGTACAAGAGACACTCTATTCCGAAACCAGTAAACGAATCGTTCATCATAGAAACGGAGGTAAAGACAAGGTAGTCCGCATACAGGGAAGACCTATTCTGTCCAATAACGCTGTGAGTCGGTCCTTGCTTCAAGGGGTATCCCAAAAGGACAAGAACTAATTGAGTATCTTTGGCTGATCTCCGTTTGTACATATCAGGTCAATGCTGTTTCTAGTACAGTGACTGCGCTCGTCTGCGGATGGATAGGCTGGAACCTATGAAGCCTGCATCGTGAAATACGAGCACTGCCTATTGTAGTGTGCGAAGATATGAAATCCGCCTATGTGATCATTACTATTCCAGTGTACATATGTTATTTGCACGTGTAAAATGCAGGGATGCCGAAAGAAGTAAGCAAGATAGAAGAATTAGACACCGAGTATAGTCGTGTCAGACTATGAACCGCCCTTTGAGTCCGCAATCAACAATTTAAAGGAGAAGCGAGGACGACCATTGCCTTGTATAGTCACGCTGCGTCTGATTCGGGAAGTCGTATGAAGATGCCACTTGAGTTCAGACGGTGTACATTAGCAGAAAAATTTCTGACGGCACGAAGACATGTCTTTGATTGCCATGTCTGTAATTTGCGGCGAAACTTCTGTAAGCCGAGGAGGGAGTTAGTGAGCGTTTAAGGCCAAAATAGCAAAAACGCCGCTGAATTAGGGTAGGTAGGTGTAGTTACATCAAACAAAGAATCCCCAAATCGACTGTATCAAGGATAGCTAGAATAAGAGTGATTACATCGCTCAAGGAAAAAAGGTTCTAGAAATCAAGTTTAGACCTAAATATGATGTATCTCACTCGAATCCAAAGCCTCTTCCAAAAAAAAGTCAAATCGTTGTGGAAAGAAGTAAATTTCTGGGAACAACGAGGGATAAACAATTGTTTAATGAGAAGCGGCAGCAGCTCGCTTAGCCTTAACACCGGCATCACGGGCCTTCTTCTCAGCTTGTCGCTTGGCAACGATAGCATGGTACTCTTCAACTTGAGCTTTTTGAACTTCAGTCTTTCTGCGGGCGAGTGAGCGGAGGTGACGTCTTCGCTGGAGTCTCTCGGGTGTGACGAGGCGCTGGATCTTGGGTCTAAGAATTGGGGTGAGCGGGCAGAGGTCAGTTTACGGTCGAATGCGTGCAACAGATTCTTGCCATCGTGCGAGGCAAATGCGACTCACGCCTTGGTGTATGGCTTGGCCTCGGGGTTCTTCTGTGACTTGACTTCACGTCGGATGACGAACTTGCGGACATCGTCGTCCTTGGAGAGGTTGAAGAATCGGCGGATCTGATTACACACACAAGCAGCCGCAGAGATCAGCTTACTGTTTTTACTTCATAGCAAAAACTGAACGACTCGGACTAATCGGCCTCGTCTATGCTAAAAAAAACTCACCTTGGTAGCTCTCTTAGGTCCCAATCGCTTAGGCAAGACTTGATCAGTCAATCCAGGGATATCATTATCACCTTGTTTGACGATAGCAAGAGCAAGGACAGCGATATCAGGTCCAACGATGCATCCACGGACGGACTTGCGAACTCGCTCTCCCTTGCGGCGAGGTCGGTAGCATGAATGACCAGCGGATAGGAGAAGTCTGACACGGTGGTTTTGTAGGACACCCTGCTTCATTGGGAAACTGATAATCACAGAATAGAGATAAAAGAAAAGAATAACAGTCAGCTAACTTGCTTAATCACGCGTGATTTGTAGCATTGCGATTCTCCCTCAAGAGGCGAGCTTGAAAAGATTATACGGGCGTGGCAGGACCGGCGGGGCAGGCAGGTAGGCGATAAGCCCTTCGAGGAGAGTTCAAGCGGTGGATATTCCTCGAAGGAACGAAATGTCTTGCTTTGTACTACTATCCTCCCTCGCAATCTCCGATGTGTATCCGGTATGGTGAACGAGATTGACGCTTGGAAATTTCGATGGATCTCTTGATGGTGTGGCTTTGAATGTCCCCATATAGACAGAGATTGAGGGGGGTGGAACACAGAGAGTGTCTACAGCGAGAAAAGATCTCCTCTTCTGCCTCTCAACGATATGCTTGTGAGAAGGTGCCCACTTCTTCCCGGTTTGGTGCTTTTTCCCCCTTCCCGTCTCTCGTAGATGCTGTACGTAGGGTATTAATTTTCCCTGTTCAGAACGGTGTGTACTCTGCTTTCGGTACGTTTCTCACTCCATCTTGTTAATCCCTCCTCTTCATGTGCTATCGTTGTCCGGTGCTTTTTTGTCCATCTTCGTGCCAGTATCGATGCCAACCAATCCAGTGTGCCTCCGCCAATTTGTCCAGAAGAAAAAGAGCCCATATAATCCTCCCCCAAGCCACGCCATCCGACAAGATTACATGTGACTAAGGAGTTTCTTCGACCTACCCTTGCTTGTCGTTACCACCTGTGATTTTGACAACGTATCCAGCGAATTCTGGGCCAACAGAGTCCAAAGCGACTTCTTGAGACATTCGCTTCTCCATGAAGACACGGACACGTCTCTCATCGTCGATATCAAAGAGGTGCTGTTGCCCTGTTGCAGGGTTTGAGATGTTCAACTTCTGTGTAAGGGTTGTGAAAGCAAAGGCCGGTCGCAGTGGTCAGCATTGCATTGAACAAGACAACTCTGCCCGCTGAGGTGAAGGCAACGCACCATGATGGGCGAGAACTAGGTCTTGCTGGATCGACTGTAGTAATAGCAACCAATGTTGAAGGAGTATAATCAGCCTTTTTGATGCTCTACCCTCTCGTCTATCTATCCCAATACCTTGCTGCTTTTAGTCGTACCTTCTGAGTTGAATGTCGATACCTGGCTATTTATCGTATTTGAAGGGTTGAAAGGAGAGAGGCATAAGTTAGTACATGCGATTATAGATACCGACAATGATGCTACCCACCTTCCTTGATGAGTTGTAAGATCTAACAGGTTCTCAACCAGGATACTCGATACCACCTAACAATGCATCAATCCACTCACTGCTTGCAACTGCACTGTGTGGAATTCTCGATCACCTCTCTTCCCTCTGTATTCCGCCACCAATTTTCGCCCTCCTTCTGTTCTCTGGCGGTTCCCCCTATCTTGCAGGGAAGGGCATAAAAAGCACACAGGCAGAGGAGAATAAGCGTGAGAATTTCCTTCCATTTCAGTATAAGCAGGGAAGGCTCAATTTTAAGCGGGCAGGGAGAGAAGGGCACGCACGCGGGTATAGGGGAGAACCCACGCACAAGGCTGCACACGGGCAAAAGGCACGCAAGCAATTCAAGCACACACACAGCGTGGAAGAAGGAACTCACTCGCCTTTGCTCGGACATTTTTACTCTTAGAATACCCCAAGCAAACTAGTGAGTGGGCATGCAGTATGACGACTATGATGTGGATATAATGCTGATGGATTGCTGTGTGCTTTGACAGACCAAGTGAGTACACTGTTCTTCAGTTGCATAGGGACATTGGCTAGCTAGCTATTCAACGCATCAAAGACGAGAACGACCTCTGCTGGGATAGACATCGACGGATAGGGAGGAGAGATACACAAGCAAGAGCGAGGATACAGCATTACAGCAGCAACAACATACAGCAATAGAGAGCAGAGGAATTACTCGAGATAGCTAGCTAGCCCGCCCATCAACCCAGCAAGCTATATCATCGTCGAACAATCCGATTGACCAGTTTCATTCAATCTCGCACACAGAATGGGTCGCATCCACAATCCAGGAAAGGGTATCGCGGGTTCATCCCTCCCATACAACAGAAACGCTCCTAAATGGCAGAAGGTGCGTTATCATTCGTTACTCTACAGTCTTGGAATGGGGAGATGGGATAGTGCTTAATTGTGATGATTTGTGTCGATGTTGATCTTGCAGGCAACACCAGAAGAGATCTCTGATCAAATCTTCAAATTCGCAAGAAAGGGAATGACACCTTCTCAGATTGGTATTGTCTTGAGAGATTCTTATGGAATTCCTCAGGTTAAGACTATTACTGGAAACAAGATTGTTAGAATCTTGAAGACGGCTAGTGAGTTTCAACGAGCGCCGTTAGGCGCGAGTTGCCTGTTTAGACCGCAACGAGCATCGTTAGATGCGAGTCCCTTTAGCAGTGATGAGCATCGTTAGATGCGAGTCTTATTGGTGATGAGCTTCTCTCGATGCTCGTCCTTCAGAGGACTCTGCTGCCGTCCACCAACATAATCTTCATTGCCAATACTGACTGCTTTTCCTTTCTTCTTCTTTCCATCGCCTTCAACCTTAACTTGCAATCCATTTTGAACTCGACTACTTATGAACAAACCAACTCACTCGCCAACTCGTCGCTATCGCTCCTCGTTGCTATTGTAGACCTCGCCCCTGAAGTCCCCGAAGATCTCTTCCACCTAATGAAGAAGGCAGTAGCAATCCACAAGCACCTCTCCTTCAACCGCAAGGATATGGACTCAAAATACCGAATGGTCCTAATCGAAGCTAGAATTCACAGACTCGTTAGATACTACAAGACTGCCGGTCAATTGCCTCCTAACTTCAAGTATGAGGCTGACAAGGCTTCCGCTCTCGTATCATAATTTGTTTTCTCTCGCTACATTAGTTGCAAAGAAGCATGTTTCTCCTTCTCAAACAATTGGGTGGGAAGATGATACTATGCTAATTTGTGTTGAATGGACGGCAAAGCATGCGAGCTAGAAGGCTGGAAAGATTGTAGGAAAAGGGAATGAAAAGAACGATTCGACAGAGAGTGGAATGATCCATCTTAATCTCAGGATGATCTTCTCTCAGATGCGGAAAGTCTCCTTCGATTTCTCTCTCTCTTACTCTGGAAAGCCTTGTATTAGTATGCAATACACAACTACAGATAAATCCAGCTGGGGGTTCGTGTGTTTTTTGGGGGTTTCTTCACTGTTTTGCAGTTTGGTTGCCTTCCGCTAACGACATGGAGAGAAAGCATATATATACTTTCGGCGGCATTGGGGAACGTGCCATTGTTTGGTATGCTTCACTCCAGCTGACGTTGCCTAAGCCTGTCCTTTTTGCTACAGCCGCATGACAGCATGTCCAGCGTGCGAATTAAGGCAGCCTGCACTCCAGGACCTGGTTGAGCTGCAGCTCCGTTTTGGAGACAGAAAGAACAGTCACCCTAAGAGATACAGACGGAGCTCTCTCATCTGAGCCTGATATGCAAGCTGTGGAACAGGCGTAGATCTGCATGCAATCTGGTTAATCTCTAGCACATTGGAAGAGATATAGGAAATCCGACCAGTCTCCAGCTCGATTCCACATTTGCAATTGTTCTCGGTTCTTAACCTATTAAAGATCTCCTGCTATGTTACGACAAGGTCTTCCTACGATAAATGCCCGGAATACGACGAAGGCCACGCTCTGAGCGCTGAAAAAGAGTCCCTCGACTTGATACGCAAGATCACGCTCGCTCGCTCATTTACGCGCTCTTCCACTTCACGTGCAGCGAGCTCCTTCAAATAGCGGGGAGGCCTTCCGAAACAAGGACGATACCTAATGCACTGCATTCTAGCTACATCCGTCATCTACCAATGAATTAAAGAATGTGGCTCGGAACTTCTTCATCCTCCTCCTCTCTTTCTCCACTACCCTCCTCCCACCTGCACCGTATTCATAAACTGTATGAATACCCAGAGTATGACCTTCCAATCGCTTCATCTTCCAAGATAGCGTCCACTCCATCTGGGCCATCATCATCGGGGAACGCGGTTACAGAAGATGGCAGTTCTGTAGAAGAAGGACTGCAAAGCCTTTCTATCCGGCATGGAAGAGAAGAAAGCTCCAAGTCTGCTTCGCCTGCGCTTATGCAGCGAAAGGTAACACCTGAACAGGCCAAAGCATTCTATCCCGTTTCATATGGTAAGCTCTCTCTTATCTTTACTACTCAAATAACCATCTTTCTAACAGGCTCATTTACTGTCATGACTGAATTCTTGCAGTCCGCGGCGAATGGATGCAAAAATTACTAGCGTTAGATCTGGGTAAACGCAAGATTCGCTATTGGCTTTCGGACGAGGTACTCTGCCTAGGCTCACCATTAGCTCCAATAACATCGGAAGTTTCATCAGGTCTATCATTCTACGAGGCATACAAGCACAATACCGCACCTGAATCAGCGAGTGTATACATGAGTGATGAACAAGTAATCTGGCTAGTAGATGAGCTATACAGTTCTTTAGGAGCTAAGAACTCCAAGTTGACCTATGCAGATGTGGATATTGACACTAAGCATAGAGTCCAACTTAGGGAATTTAAAGCTATTCGAAGGGTCTCTTTCAGGAATAACGTAGCTGGTTTCAGGAGACGCTGTGGGTTACAAATGATTACAAAGGCTATGATGGCGGAGAATATGCCAGTGGCAGCTGATAAGAACAGTGGCCTGAAACAAAACTGGAAGCAAGCTCCTAAAATAGCTGCCTCGGAACTGCCTGCTTCTATAACAGCTGCTGTGACTGGCACACAAGCCGCCGCAAAGGATGTCGCGGCGAAGGAGGCCACCAACAGTGTGCTTACTCCGCACTCGAATTCAGACTTGTCTACGAAAGCGACCACACCTGAAGGTCGTCAGTCTTCTACCCCTACCACAATTCTGCTGCAATCTGAAGCATCGCCACCTCCAAAAGCCTTCGTTTCCCTGACCCGTGCAGAGCGACAAGCCCGTCTCCAAGCACAGCGCGAAGAAGTCCTCCGTAAACATCTAGCACAACAGCGTGCAGCACTACCAGCACATAGACGTTTCTATCGCAATTTAGAAAAATACGGTGGGGCAGCACTCGCTTGTGATGTTGAGAGCTGGACTGAAGATGCAGAGGTATTATTGGAATTGGGAATGGCGTGGTTTGTTTGGAGACCTTCTGAATCGAGAGTGGAAGTGACAGAACGCGATGGAGGAAGCTGTCATTACAGTGAGTTCAGACAGAGGCACTGGCACTACTGCCAAGTAGCTGAATACCTAACTTATTGCTCGCAAATCTGCATTTTACAGTCATCGAGGAGACGATCCAGTATCGCAACGAAGAAATAGAAGCCACACGCTGGGATTACTCACTTGGCATGTCGGAGACACTGCCTCAAAAGCAAGTATCTAACAAACTGCGAGAGAAAATCAGCGAATTATCCAAGTTCGGTCCGCTAGTGTTAGTCTTCCACGATGCCTCTGCGGAAACTCGATATTTCCAAAAGCTAGGTGTCGATTCGGACATATTCAATACGATCATTCCAGCGGATTCACTGTCTTCCACGCCTTTGAACTGGCCTAGTAAAGCAACACCGAGTAGTATCATTATACAAGATACGCAAAATCTCTACGCTGGATGGAGTGAGCCTCAAATTAAGCAAATTAACCTGGGCAAAGCATGCCTGACTTTCGGACTCGAAGATGAAGCTATGAAGCTGCACAATGCCGGGAATGATGCTTTTGCAACATTGCGGTTATGGGAGATTCTACTGGAAATGGATGAGTATGAGAAACAGAAGCCCGTTGAGCCGGCTTCGCGCAGAGCTGCGGTACCGCAGCCAGCGGCAGTAGCAGAGGAAAAGAAGGGACTCCCTGAAGAAAATGGAGTGGTCAAGCAAGCTGCAGCTGAACTTGCAGCTGAAGTTCACCCAACAGCAGCGGGGTTTCCTGATCTTATCCAGTTGTGGTGAAGATGCCTGCCCGGAGTACAAACGCGTAGTGCTACGGCGAAAGTTCGACTGCCACAATATTTGGCAGCATTATAAAGTGTTGTTGTAGCACCACAGTAGATAATGAGTACATTGGAGTGACCTGACATACAAATCCATGCTCTATTGCATTACCGTATTCGTCGGTTATTTGCGAAGTACCTGGTGGCGTTAGGATGTCAGCATTGGGGCGGTCACGGTGACCAAAGCTTAGACAGTAGTAGTTTGCCTTTCGTCATTGCACCTCCGTCAGCTACACAGACAGAACAGGTGTCATCAGAGCAAGGACCGCGGGCTTGTAGCACACCTCGTGACGTGGGAAGCCGGTGACTAGGATGCCTACCACTCGCTCCAAGAAAGCTGTGGAAAGCCTGCTTGTCGGAGGCGACGAGAGTGGTTCTCCCATGGTTGCAAGACCGCAGGACGTGGTCGAATATTCGGATACCTCCGGCGCAAGCACACCTGCTGGAATGACAGCGTCAGCAGAAGATATCAGATTATCAAGCATGTCTACGCCAGATGGAACAGCCAGCGAAAGCACAAGCAGTGCCGACAACAGCCGAAGTAACAGTCCAGAAGTGCAACGGACGCGAACCACGATCACGACGAGCACAACGAGTGGCACGGATGATGGAACAGGTCGCCAGATAGCTACTACAGTACAGTACTCTGGTGCTGCTGCTGTTTCTTCGGATGTTTCCAAAGATGGTACATTGCATATACACCCTATACCGTCGAGGAAGGATAGGAAAGTCAAGGTCAAGAAAGTGATATCTTTCGTTCCGAGAACGTCGCACTTCGACAGATTCCACCCAACTTCCCAAGGTGACCCTTTTAGAGGCTTCTATGTCCTTTTCTGGCTCATGATGGGCCTTACCATGTCAAGAGTCCTGTATCATGGCTACCTACGCTCAGGAGAAGTAGTAGGCATGCGCTTCGCAAAGCTCATCTCGGAGGATGCGATAGTACTAGGTATCAGCGATGGCATCTTGGTGGGATCAACGTTCTTGTCAGTACCGTTTATGAAGGTAGGTTACGGGTTTGGTCGATGTTTTCAAGTCCGAGTGGCAACGTGTCATGCTGACGCCCGTTCTTCACCCACGTGCAGCTTGTACAAAAAGGATGGATACGCTACCATTATACTGGTCTTATCATCCAACATGTCTGTCAATGCATATTCTTGTTCACTGCCATTCGATGGACCTTCCATCGGAACTGGTACTGGGTGCAAAGGTATGTTAAGTTCCGCTGCAGTTCCCTGTGTCATACTGAAACTCAAGGTGTGCTCGTAACAGTGGCTTCCTGACCCTTCACTCTCTAACAATGCTTATGAAGATGCATTCGTACATCGCTTTCAACGGAGCAGCATCGGAAAAGGCTCTCAAGCTGAAGAAAGCCAAAGCACAGCTCGATGCCGCAGTGGAAGACAAAGGAGGATGGGCAAAAGTTACCGCTGAGGCCGAACATGAATCCCTTCAGCGGGAGAGCGAGAGTCACGATGTCGACAACAGTGCCGTCGCAAATGGCGAGCTGAGTCCGCTACATGCCAGCGAGTCTGGACTTCGACACAGACGGAAGAGCAGTGACCGCGGCGCTCGGTCAGCGCTGAAGACAGGCTCAGGGGACAACAAAGACGCCTTGAAACTGGTTGACTACTCAGATGAGCGGATACACAAGCTTGCAAACGAATGCGCCGATCTGGAAGAAGAGCTCACTAGCCCTGGGCCTGAAGGAACGCGCTACCCGGACAATCTTACATATGCAAATTACCTGGATTACCTCCTCATTCCGACTCTAGTATACGAGCTAGAATATCCCCGGACATCCTCCATTCGTCCACTTTACGTAGTAGAGAAAACACTGGCTACATTCGGCACCTTCTTCCTCATCTACGCAATCACAGAGCACGTCATCATACCGCATCACGAAGCCTCAAAGGGAAAGCCAGCGACCCTGGAGAACTCAATCGGAATAGCGCTGGATCTGGTCATGCCTTTCATGATCAATTACCTCTTGATTTTCTACATCATCTTCGAGTGTATATGCAACGGCTTCGCGGAGTTGACAAGATTCGCAGACCGAGGCTTCTATTCAGACTGGTGGAATGCTGTTACTTGGGACGAATTCGCCAGAAAGTGGAACAAGCCGGTCCATCACGTGAGTGTCCATCTCTTTCGACTGGCGTCGAACGGTGACGGCAGGTACATGAGCGTAACTGATCCTCTCGTTTTCTGTTCAGTTCCTTTTACGACATGTTTACGCTTCAACGATAGCAGCCTTTCGTCTGAGCAAATTCCAAGCTTCTTTCGTTACGTTCCTCTTGAGTGCATGCATACACGAACTTGTCATGGTATGTTTGCCTACCTTGGCAGATACCGTCAGACAGCCGACTCATCACACTTATCACTGCAGGCCGTCGTCAGCAAGAAGTTCCGCTTCTACCTCTTCATGATGCAGATGATGCAGCTGCCTATGATCGCCATTGGTCGCTTGCCCCTGCTGCGGAAGAACCCTACGCTGGGCAATATTTTCTTCTGGGCAGGCTTAATTTGGGGCTTCCCTTTGCTGGCTGTTGGGTAGGTAACACCTGATACCTTCCCTACGTCTCCCGCTAATCATGTCTTCTTCGGTTCACACAGATACTTGCGATTCTGACGCGGTGACACACTCTACGCGCGTCATCACCTTGTAACACCACCTCGTTCAAGAGCTTTAGACGTCCAATATGGCCATACTTGTATCCTTATTGTATATTACCTATCATCACTAGACACGATGCAGCAATCTTCCCTTCTCGTACTTTAGAAGGTGACGGCATGAAAGCCCTACTTTTTTGACGCTCGATCAGTTTGCATCCTGCTCGCAGCTCAAGTGACCATTGCATTCTCTTCTCATCTATTTACAGTAATCATAGCAGCAGTATCTTAATCATTCCATTCATTGGCATTTACATAGTTCATTAGTCTTGCATTCCAGCCTTCTCTCTCTTCAAGCCGGTTCATAAGTCATCAACAGTTTCAATTGGACTTCTCTACCGACACAGCGAGAAGAAAGCACATCAACCACGCATAGGGCATTACAAGCAACAGGGAAAGCGTAGCAATCCAATGAGCGAGCTCCGGTAGCTTACAACAGTCACGACTACATAGCATATATACTATACCAACTAGAAATCCCACAATGGATCCATCAAGGCGAAGACCACCTCCGCCACGCATTAGCATCAACCCTCATTCACCCACTATCGCGTCGAATGGCCAGCCTGGATGGCCAGGGAAGCAGAATACACCCGCGGCAGATTCTCCTGCTGATGTACAGCTCCTAGAACAACGATGTAAGTATTGCTTTCCCACTGGCACTTCTTGCTCGTCTTCCTCGAGCTTGCGGTTGGGAGCCGAGCTGGCGTGTAAATTGGCGCGCATGCCATCACGACTTTGGTAGAGACTTGGGTCGGAGTTTGCTGACTTTTCGTTTTCTCCTTCATCGCCCCACGCACATATGTGCACTATTCCTCATTATCCTATCTATTCAATGTCCTGCACATCCGCGTGAACTTACACGTCAAACTCTCTCGATCGGTCTCATCCGCTACACGCTGGACGACTTCTGCCTCTAAACTACACAGACGCAGAAGCTCTGACAGACAGAACAGAAAGGCCTATAACACAAGATGACAGAGATGATCTCGCTCACGTAGAGCCAATGTACCCTCCGAAAATGTCTCACGAAGCTGTACTGAACAGCAGCAAGAATGGCACAGACTCACCCGCTACTACACCAGAGACAGAAACAGAATTCGACTGGGAACAGACTGATTCAGAAGACGAAGAACAAGTAGCTGCTGCTCGACGAGCGAGAGAAGAAGACAAATATGCAGATCAACAGAAGACGGTCATCAAGCGCGCCAAGAGATTAAGGAAGGTTTACCTCGCTTGCATGCGCTTGTCGAGACCTGTTCGGACACTCCTTATCGCCCTTGTTGGCGGTGGCATTCTAGCTGTACCTACCATTGTCGTGTGGACTAGCTTCTATGGCGACAGAGCAGCGACACGGATACAAGACAACATTAAAGTCTGGAGTCTATGGCTTACCATCTTGTGGACATGTGAGTATAGCATACCTTCTGTGCCGTCTATCAGGCACTTTGCTGATTCAGATATTCTATTTCCAGCTTCATGTGCAACAGTGAGCAATACTGCTGAAATGCCTATGAATACGCTCTTGACTGACTCGTGCTGTCATTGACTCTGCCAGAGTCTCTTCGTTGACGCTATACCATGGATGGTTTCGAAAATTTCCATTCTCTTGACGGGTCTATATCCCCAAACGCTCAAGTACAAAGTCAATTGTGAGTGGATTGTCGAGGCTACCCTAGACCAATTTCAGTATTTTGTTGATTCATCTTACAACCGCAGTGTTTAATGGCGCACGCTTCTGGCTCAAGTGTATAATAATTTCCATCTGCGCCTGGATATCTGGGTCCGTACTTACAGATCACATCTTCACTGGACCAGATTTGGATTACTTCACATGGGTGCGTGGTTTTGCTGCGAAAGTCTGCGTCATGTACTGATACGCCACATTGATTTTTTCCAGGTATTGCATGCTGTCCAATCGATATTTGCATCTTCCATCGTGCTATACGTAGAAAAGCTCATTGTTCAGAATGTCAAGGCTTCTTTCCACGAGACAAACTTGAAAGACCGGATAGAGGAGAATGCGCGTGCATTATGGGCATTGGACAAGCTGGCATCTGCAAAGAAGACCTTCCGTAACAAGCGGGCGTGGGGCTTTCATAGCAGACCTCGCTCGCAAGTGAACACACCTGCACCTTCGCGGCCGGTTTCACGGCAAGGTTCGCCCGAGCGATGGGAGCAAGTCAGCACTTTTGGTCATCAAGGTGAAGCTGTGGTTGAAGTACCGCTCACTCCCCATGGAGGTCAGCCCACGTATACGGATAGAGATGGCACTCTGCGCAACAGAAGTGGAGGTAAAGGCGAGAAGGATGCAGGCTTAACTACTAGCGTTGGACCTGCAGGACACGAAAGTCCAGACTTCAGCAAGGCTAGTGGCCGCTCAAAGAGATACTTTAGACGTCGCGCAAATTCAAAGACTATTGCTGAACAGCTTACTCAAGCTCTATCGGCTGCGACACTGAAAGATGGGAAGCGCGAGATAGCCAGTACACAGCACTCGGCAACCAAGATGGCGAAGAAACTGTTCGAAGGTCTCGGTAAAGAGCGCGAATACCTAATTCCAGAAGACTTCGTGCCGTATTTCCCCACCAAAGCAGATGCCGAAGTGGCTTTCGCGCTTTTCGACAAGGATGGAAATGGTGATATTAGCAAGAAGGAAATGCGTGGCGCAGTACAGCGGATCTATCGTGAACGAAAAGCTCTCAAAGCAAGCTTGCAAGATATGGGCTCTGCCGTACGCAAGCTCGATGCTGTCATGTTGGCTGTATGCCTCGTCATCATCCTCTTGTATGTCATCTTTGTTACGTTTCTTTACTAATCAGCTGACGTGCTTTGACTCCTCTAGCATCTGGTTCCTAATCTTTGACCGTACGAGCACGATCAGCAGTTTGACAAGTATTTCGACCATCGTCGCAGCCTTGTCATTCATCTTCAGCAATGTAAGCTTTGTCTTGTGCGAGGCAACATTGAAATGGCGGCTAATAGTGTCTTGACCATTGACTACTAGGCCGCATCGACGCTCTTCAACTCCATGATTTTCATCTTCTCAACTCAGCCTTACAGCATAGGTGATCTCTGCTTCATCGACGGAGACCCACTTGTGGTGAAGGAGTTCGGTCTCATGAGCACTGTCTTCGAACGAGTCGATGGACAAGTCATGATTATGCCCAATAGTATCCTATCTACTAGCAAGCACATTCTGAACGTTCGCCGCTCGGGAGCAATGTGGGAGACTACCAACATCCAGATCGGTTACGAAACACCCCTCGAGCTCATATCGGAGCTGAGGACGAAAATGCGACAATTTGTAAACGAGAACAATCGCGACTGGGCCGGTGGTCTCGGTGAGTGCCTCGAAAGTCGCAGTATTGGGCATAGGCTGACGAAACCTTCAAAAGACATAAATTTTAATAACATAAACAATCAGAACTACATAGAGCTCATTGTAGCAATGCAACACAAAGGCAATTGGCAAGGTGAGCTGAAAAATAGATGGCAGGATCCGAGGTATGCAAGTGACTAATGTAATGCTTCGCTAGACTGGGGTGGCAGATGGAACCGACGAACAAAGCTCATGAGGCACATGAAGCAGTCTCTCGACGAGCTTGACATTGCTTACAAGCTGCCTCTCCAACCTGTGCAGCTGCAAGTTCGAGGAGGACCGGCACCCTGGAACCCAAATTCGGGCAATGCCAGCAATGCACAATCCAGCACACATGGCTTCAATATCGCTCCAGACAACCGATTCTTGTCACCTGATGCCCTCGGCAACGGTGCACGCATCAACGGCGGAAGCTTCCAGCCTGGCCTGACACGCAACGTCGGTCTCGATGGTGGCGCTTGAAGCCTGCTTCATCAAGCGTCTCACAAAACCCGGTCAGTGACAGTATAATTCCATACACAGCATTCTTTAGAGTGTGCAGTAGACGTTTCAGTAGAATCCGACATCCGCATAAAGCAAGATAAGAACAAACAATTGTAAATACCCTTTTTATAGACACTCCTGGTGCAGGACACCTCCTGTAGAATACCAGACAGCAACGACCATAGCGTTCAAGCGCGAGTAGAGATGATTTGTTGCGTGGTTTGATGCTACAACGACAATCTAACGAAATACTAGTGTGCTACCAAGCAGGTATACGGTAAAGTTGATAAAGCATCATTGACACGTCTTGCAGCCTTGGAATTCGACTTCGTCCATTGGTTTCAAGGCTATATTGTCTGGTATTTCCGGTCTCGAGGATGGATTTGACACGCTTTGATTCTGTTCGAGGTATAGTCGACGTCGTAGTTGATCTTGGAATTCTTTCTCTCTGGCTTCGCGTTCTAGCTTTTTGGCAGCTTGCCGAGCTTCATCGCGCACGACCCCAGCGTACATTGTCTGTGGAAGAATCGTCAGATAGCTATCACAATGTATAAAGTAGGGAAGACCAGATCTATACTCACATCTCGCTCCTTCTGTTGTAGGTAATGCACACCCCAGACAACGAAGGTCGATACTCCGATCGAGGAAACCAAAAAGGTCTTTGCGGCTCGTGACATGGTGAGAAGAGCAACAGGAAGGGCGAACTTGCCCAATAGTGGGAATGTTATGTAGATAAGAAGGGAGTCGAACTGAGGCGGGTGCTTGCTGCCTTATACCAAAAAGCCGAAATTGGCCACCGAAATCAAGTTGAGACGAAGCCAAGGCAGGTCATGCAGTCCTTGACCGCAAGCCAACCTTGGTCCAGGCATACCTTGATCACAGCTGCATAACGATGGCAGCCTCTCTACCCAATCTGACCTTCCCATCTGTCCGGGATGTCATTCCACAACCGTTTCATGGACCACTACGAAGATTGCTTGTGAGAGCGTTGGCCCTGCTACCACTTCCAAAGCATGTTGCTTTCATCATGGACGGCAACAGGCGGAAGGCCAGGATGGAAGGCGTAGAAGTCATCAAAGGACATGAGAAAGGCTTTGAAGCTTTGAAGACGGTATGTCAGTTGATTACTCGATATGTTCAGGTGAACCGCCACTGACGATTCACGTGCGTCTCATCAATAGCTGCTCGAGTTTCTCTTAGCTCTGGAAATACCTAATGTTACTGTCTATGCATTCGCTATTGACAACTTCAATCGTCCCAGTGAGGAGGTCGATGGCCTGCTTGAGTTAGCACGCGTTAAATTGCTCGAGCTCAGCGAAAAAGGGAACATCTTGGATCACTACGGTGTTCGCATCAACGTAGTCGGCAGGAAGGATCTATTGCCCGACAATTTGCAACGCGCGATAGAGCACACAGAGCGCGCTACTCTTCACAACAAAAGGTGCGTTCCGTCCTGAACATCCGCAATTCGTGGCTGAACGGCCGGTTTCTTCTTCGTAGAGGCACCTTGAATGTATGCTGCGCATATTCCAGCCGGGACGAACTTGCGCATGCCATACATTCGGCTGTCGACAAAGTGGACGAGGGAAGACTGGAAAGATCGTAAGCTCGCTTGATAGCCTGCACAATAGCAAGCCAAGCTCACATACTTCCCTTATACAGGGACGTGACTGCTAAAACACTAGAAGACTCCTTGTACACCTCGCCAGACGCACTCAATGGCTGGAAGCTGCCTCATCCAGATATGTTAGTCCGTACCTCCGGTGTGAGCCGTCTGAGCGATTTCTTACTATGGCAGGTAGGTGCCAAATTGCTTCTTCCTGGTGATTACTGGCTGATGGCTTGGCTTTAGGTATCGGAGAAGACGTCCTTGAGCTTCATTCCCCGCTTATGGCCGGAAATTGGTGTTGCCGACCTGCTACCAGTCCTACTCGGTTGGCAAGCTGAAGAGACGTGGCGAAGACTGAAAGTGGACTATATCAAGTGGGAGAAGATGGAATAGACAATTGTTCCTGATTGATCCGAATGACCACCTTCCCGTCCGCACGGCGACTAGAATATGCCATCTCAGGACAGTCAGCTAGACATGGCATACATTAATAAGTCACACCTTACCTGGCGAGCCGGTCGTACGCCTCCAGAGCATCTTCAAAGTCGTATACCGAGTCGATGCATGGCTTTACCAAGCCTGCCTCGCGAACATGTGGTTAGTTGCTGGGCCTGGCCGCAGACGCGGACTTTCTCCCAGACTCACCTTGGCGACAGAAGTCCTCGAGCATGTTCAAGCCTTCGACGCTATCACTCTCCTTGTGGAGGGCGACAAAACGGAATCTACTCCCGCAGCCGCCTTTACAAATGCGTGTCAGAAACACGGCAATTTGGAGTATGACCTGCAAGACTCACCAAGCCATCTGGGCAATACTCCAAGAGCGACCGTTCTCACGAGCCAGCTCATGAAATGAAGTATAGAGGCGCTCGCCAAGCCGCCACCGAAAGCGATGAATGTCCCATCCGACAACAAAACTTTTCGGCTGTTTCTCAGCAGGTCCATATCGCCTACTAGGTCGATGACATAGTCAAAGCGCGGAAATTTCTCACTTAGATGATTTGGAAGATTGTCGATTTCGCGGTAGTCCACAATTGTATCCGGCTGCTGCTTCTCGACTACCTCCCAGCTCTGGTCCGAAGCTGTTGTAGTTATATCGGCTTGCTGCCAGTGTTTTAAAAGTTGCAGCAATACGAGACCGACTCCACCTGATCCACCATTCACGAAAACTCTTGCATTGTTTCGCACACCTTTAGCAAGCTTGTAAGCAGACACAAATGAAGTCGGCAAGGAGGCAGCCTCTTCGTATCCTAGATCGGCAGGCTTTGTAATGATCCAGGTAGGAGAGACCGCCACTTTCCCTGACAGTGCACCAATGTTGCTGGTCACATGTTTGACGGGCGGCACATGACCATATACAGGGTCGCCTATCCGAAATGTACAATTGCTAGGGAAGCGACTTTCTTCGCTGATGAAGCCAGAGAAATCGATTTCGGGTATGCGAGACTTGCGAGTAAGTAGTGCTAAGCCAACGTCTCAGGGATTTCAACGTTGTCATCCTTCTCCAAGGCAAATCTTACATGGCAGGATTCTCATCAGGACGCTGGAATCTGGATTGAGCGCTACCGCGTGTACATTGACGACGATCGGTTGACGGCTAGAAGCTTGCGCATCTGGCAGGTCGCTGCACAGTTTGAGAGCGTCACGGGGATTTCCTGATATACTGTAAGACCAGCCTTTCATGATGGGCAGACAGTCCAGTTGGCAAGAAGGCAAGGGTCTAGCATCGAACCGCTCGAAGTTAAGGCGGCTGACAAGTCACGTGTAAACATCGCTCGCTTAGCCGATATATCATTATATACAGAGCAATCGTGCAGGAGACCTTGTCTTTGACACGCGACATCACGCCTTATATTCTGTATCATGTTACTTGCATATCCACACCTGCTTTCTTAGATTTGTCGCGAGTCGTCAGTCATGATATCCTGGACTGATTTGAGTGACCAGAGGCTTTGCCACCACCGGCTGACATTAGGGCGCGATTCTATAAGTTGGCTTTGACCCATGCGACTGAAGTATGGAATAATGGGTGCGTGCTATATTCACAAGACGGACCGTGTCAGAGCTACTGACGTTCATTGCTTGCAGCGCCGGACTCAGGACTCCCTTTAGAAAACAAGCTCCACCACTTACGAACAAGTCTGCTAAGGTCATCTCGTCACCAGCAAGATAAGTCTGCTTGGACAGTATTCGTTCATAGCCGTCTAATTTCTCAACGAGAGTGTTCACCAGTGTTTCGATTTGCTTAGGATCTGGTTTTCCTTGACCCTGGAGGTGTCGGCGAGTCAGTCAGCTGCTTACCATGCTCAGGCTCAGGTGAAGGTAATTCTCCAGCTTACAGACACTTCCTTGAACAGGCATTCATACATCAAGGAAGCTCCGAAGCGTTCGAAATTCGTTGTCTCGACGAAAATCGCTTGCTCATACAAAGCGACTTTTTTGAAGTAGGCTGGATCGCTCTCCAGTGCTATGAGATTGCCCGCTCGCGCTTTAACAGCAATATACTTCGCTATAGCCCTTGATCTTCGCGCACATTGTAGATAAGATAGTACCGAAGAAAACAGGTCACAGCGACATGCAAAGGATATTGTCATTGGTGTCAGACAAGTGCACGTGCTGTCAACGAAAGCAAGCCGGGAGGGGTCCTTACTCGTAGAAGACAATCCCCTCTTCAGTATCGTCGAAGTACGGAACTTGCCCAAATGGTTGATGCTCGAGAAAGTCTGGGCTCTTGTGCTCGCCCTTGAACAAATCGATGTTGTGAAACTCCACTTCTGCGCCAACTTGTTTCGCTACGATGAGTACGCGGTTCGTGCATGTCGAGAATGGGTGACCATAGAGCTTGTAAACCATGTCAAACGTTCTCTAAAAAAGGGTAGAAAGGTAGATGAAAGCGCAGGCAAGCACATATACGTAGAAAGTTCCATGTCCCAGCTAGTCACAGGCGATCTTACACAGGCGCGTCGATCGTTCTACTGCCAAGGATCAGTCAGCAACTTAAGTCAGCAGGCTTCGGCTCGAATGCGCAGATAGATATTGCGGCGGCAACGGCGGATTTACTATCCAATATCAGTTAATGCCCCAATTGTCTTCGCCCATGCTACATTTCAAGAACTGCCTGTCCTTTGCCCTAATCAAGCGAAGTCAAATTACGTTGTATGAGGTCTGCCTGACTGAGCAGTCTGTCCATATCCAATGCTGGCAGTGCCAAAGCTAATGATCTAGCCTCGCTCTTGTCTAGCTCTTGCAAAGCTTCATCGCACATTGACAGTAGGGCAAGGCATACATATATCTGGTATTCAGCTTGTCCGGTCTGCATGGAAAGGTACACGTCTGAAGAACCGCGGATCAGCTGGCGGAGGGTGTATCTAGAAAGGATGCATACTGGCTCACCCCATAGCCGAAGTACATCAGGAAGCATCATCTCACGAGACAGGTAGCTCGTCATCCACGACTCTGCCATCTCGTTAAGATCCATCTGGAAAGCGAAACATGGCTTAGCACGCCGGGGTGGGGACGCAAGGCTACTACACCCACATCTTCTTCGTCCATGTAGCAATACAGATCTGGCAGCACAACGCGGAACTTGTTCACCAGATCACCTATTGATCTTCGAAGATCCTTGATGTCGGCTATTAGAAGGGACATCCCAAATGAGGCTATGCAGGCTAGACGGTCGCAAGATTGTCGGTGCAGCTTACTTCGAAAGAGAATAGCTACTTTCTGGAAATATCGGATGACATCTTCATCGTCCTGGAATGTCACGGCGAGTGGCATCAATAGATACGTCCAGACCGTACTATAGCTTCTCCGAGACTCTATGAGCTTGCCGAAAGCCAGTTCGCAGAGGCGAAGGTATCGTTCTTCCTCAGGCAGAGAGACTAGCTCTGATCTGTTACAAGGGTCTCCTTCAATTCGCTCTGTAATCGGCGACGGTGTATAGCGCAAGTTCAGCGCAGCACGAGCGACGTGTCGAGCGTAACAGCGTGATGCGTCCTCCTTGATGTGTGCGAGCAGATTGATGGGAACCAGATAGCCCGGAGCCTCTTCCTCTACCAGAGCCACTTCCTATCTCGCTTTGCGTCAGTCATGAATATTAGCATTCCACCTGATAGATAGTAGATGTACCTCGAGCCTGTCCAGAAAGTGAGCCCATACCGCCTATATTAGTAGTCAGCACAGCTAGCCTTCAGGGCAGTGACTGTCATCACGCACCGGCCTGACAGCCTGTGGAAAGCCCTTTCGCGCCAGTCGTTTTGCGACTTCATTATCTGAGACGTAGCATTAGGGACTTCAACGACATTGCCCAGATGTACACCAGCTGACCTGTCAGTGCTTGATGCCTTCAGGTATAGAAGGTTGTCATCAGCAGCTTGCTCCACTATTATGCGGGCTTGGGTGATCGGCGCATCTCACACGACCTAAGAGGCCGTACGCAACATTGACATTAGCTGGGGAAACTACGAATGGTCATTTGTCGCATTGAAGTTTACCTGCTGTAGCTCCACAGGCGCCGCACCATCTTGTAAGATGTCCATGACGGTAACCTGACTTAGAAACGAGTTGATCGAAGAACAAGCTAAAGCGTGACACTTTCGCCTCACGCCAACCATGTTATAGCGATAGGACAACAGCAAGATCTCTGATTAGTACATGTACACTCGAAATGTCTCATCACAAGAAACCTGTGCAGCCGCTTCCGCCTCAAGATAAACTATTCTTGAATGCTGGCACTCTTGGAGATCCGAAGCACAGAGCGGTGTTGAACAAAGCTGTCGCTCGACAACCATTCCTATCACAGGTGGGAAGCTCCACGGATGTCCGTATTTCCCAAGTAGAATGCTGACTTGGATTGCACCCAGATTGATCTCCTGTTCTCGACTACGTCGACGGCTGCCAATATCCCCTCTGAACTCAAGACTATCATCGAACAGTACACATTTTCGCACGCACGCATCAATCCTGCAGAGTTATTATGCTCCGAATTCATGAACAATTATATTCGCGGGCAAAGTCCTGGTAAGCTTCGCCTTCTTGTGATTTTTGTTCATGGCCGAATCATATTAACGGTGAACCATGAACATCCTGCTAGGATCACTTGTACTGCTTTCCTCCAGTGACTCACCGCAAGATGCACTCGCAATTGATGGAAGAGGTCACCTTGTGCTGTCACTCTGTAAAGACACGCACAGTACGTTTGGGATAGCAGGCCATCCGTCTCGTTATGGCCCAAAGCATGACCGATATTGTGAGTTTGCCTTGCGTGGCATTGACCTAAGTTTCTAGAACTGCTAGGCATTAACCCTTCTATGTACGACTCTAGACGTCGAGATTGACCTCACTCCAGACTATATGCGAGCCGGCAAACCCGGCTTCGAGCGGATACGAACTGGTCTCCGCAAGCTAGGAGAGAAAGATCTGATAGCTACCTACACAAACGCAACAGGTACGCGCGATGCACCTTTACTTTAGCCCATCAAGTCTGCTAATGTGCATGTGATGTATCAAGGCAAATCAGAAAGGGTAGAATGTCCGACGTCGGCAAGTCCGAAGACGATCCTCAGCCCTCGTATCACCTGTACACGCTCAAAAGTCAGCCCGACGAGTGAACTGCTCAGACTCCAAGAACAAATCAGTACTCATGACTTTCGGAATGCCAAGACGCGCAAGCGAAAAAGGAGTAGCATTGTCGGAGAGGTGGGACAAGACGAAGAAGATACTGGCATTTTCGTACAAGATCTGCTGGAAGCCGTTGCTTCTGTTGAAATGGTACCGAGCGGTCGAACGAGAGGGACAGGTTCAGCTGTTCTGTCGGTCTCTATAGAAGGACTGCTCCATCCTCAGCTGGCACAAGAGCTGCTCAACTATTGCTCGTAAGCCTCATCGTTTTTTTTTCGAAACAGCCGCTTGATAATGTGTTGTGCCGTGACTGATCTCTTCTTCTACAATACAGAACGACCGAGACGTACCCACTCATCAGTATGACGGCCTCAACAATGTCTCACTCACCCTTAGAACGCGCCATTAAACGTCAATCAGGCGGTAAGCCAGATATGCGAGGAAAAGAAGAAAGGCCAGTCGACTCGGGTGTATTAGATGGATGGACTGTTTTATTTAGTACCCCAAAAGAAGGGAAAACTCGCTTTGTATTCGTAGATAGTGCTTCATCATGATGATGAATAGGCAGTGGATAGACTATCAAGCTCCATGCAATGAGACGCGATCTCCCGGCTTACGGCTATAGTAGGCGGGATCTATAGCATTACATAACGACAAACTTCCAAAACTCGGCACCATATACGACGAGATACGACTACGTGACTACGTGACATAAAGATGGATATGTTTAGAGAGACTTGCGAACTTCTGCTTATTGTACTGAAGGTGCTAGCACTACTAAGACTGATATACTTCTGACTGTAAGGATGTGCTCTCGACTTCCAAGCCTAAGGCTATCCCGTCTAGACTGGATTATAGACGGAAATATAACATGCCTGAACGTAGCTGGTCGAGAAAGCAAAGTGAAGCCGTAAAATGGATGAACAAGCATTGTCTGCTTTATATTCTGAGCGTGTTGATGACTATAAGAAGTGTTTGACGATGTAGGGAGAATTCGATGAGGACAGGGAAAGAGATACATAAGACGAAAAGGATACACAAGCTTGAAGGAGGTGAATGAAGTCTTTCTGACATCGGCAGATTTTTTCAACTTTGTCAGTCAAGCTATTCGTCTTGAAGCGTGCTCTAGCACTGCAGAAGTTCTTCTTCTTGTCGAGTGTGATTAGGCGTTCATCAAAATCAGTATGTCGCACTTGATACTGTGACATTTGTGTTGTTATTGTTACTACTGTTACTGCTTGTCCTTCTTTGTAGCTGGACTTCGCCCATGTTAGGCAAGTTAAAAGGTAGAGTATGACGATGAAATACGCCAGCAGAAGGTGAGAAGTCATCTGCCACTCCCGCAGCGGCAGTATGCCTTCTATCGTCAATGACCACTTGTTCCTCGGTAATATCATTATCTTGTTCCTCCCTACTATATCCAAAATCGTAATAACCACCATTTCCATGAGGTGGTTCATAGTCATCATCATCGTCTTCATCATCTTCATCGACATGAGAATCTATGGTGTGATTCCTCCTTCTTTCATAGGCGTATTCTGCATGTTCTATATCTGAAGCATATGCTCGTGCGCGTGCTAGGAGTGAGTGGTCATCGTACTCCAATCCACGTACGTAGGGTTCGCCTCTACGACCACTATATCGTGGTGGTCCCTCTTGTTGTTGTTGTTGTTGTTGTTGTTGTTGTTGTTGTTGTTGTTGTTGTTGTTGTTGTTGTTGTTGTTGTTGCATTAAAGCAGCAGCCAACTCCATAACAGCTGTATCTTCTAGAGCGTCATGATTCGAAGTCTCCACTGGTGCTCTATTTCGTCTTGTCGTTGATGATGACGGCAGAGTATGAAGTTCTTCGAGATATTCATCGACGAACAGTTCTTGTCCACTGCTGCTATTGTTACCCCCTAGACGCGCTTGATGAAAGTCCTCGTCTTGCTGCTCCTCTTCGTCGTCGTCCCATCTGCTCTCTTCATCGTAATTGTCATCTTCATCGTCGGAGGTAAGGTCGCGGTCTTCATGATGGTGATGGTGAACTTGTTGTCCTAGGTAGTTTAGGCCATCTAGAGCTTCGTATGGTTCCAGGAAGCGCTATCAAAAGTCAAGATGTCGTTAGACCACGTGCCCACTTCACTTCACTGCCTCGTCAGCACTGGAGTGGGATGCGGACTCACCTCGTCAATAGAAGGCAGTGTCTCGTCATCTGGGTCAAAAGCATTCATCGCCCACACAGTAGGTGCATCTTTGATTCTGGTGCCTGCGCTGTGTACATTGCTGCTCGAAGCTATAGTCGATGAAGTGAATGATTTGTTGTGCATGTCTGATTCTCCTTCGTGGCTCATGGATCCATTACCACTGCTGCTGCTGCCACTGCTTGAGGATGAAGCTGCATGAGCGAGGTAGCTAACGGTGCTTGCAGTATATGATGAGCGGCCCATTGTTGTGAATTGATTGATTGATTAGGCTATGTTGTGTCGATACAAATGTGGTGCTCCTTGTTCCTTCCTGTAACTTCGTTAAAAGTGGGTGAAGGCGAAGAGGCTTCAATGACAAGGCCTGCGGCGAGTGAGCCAGATGCGGACGGGCTGTGTAGACGTGTGTACGTGGGTGAATGAGCTGTGCTGGATACTGCTGATTGTATGTGAGTGTATGGGTCAGTATAAGCTCAACAGCGTTTGCCTCGCCCATAAAATGTTCAACGTGGCGCAGCAAGGCAATGAGAAGCAAAGTGGCGAAGATATCCAACTGGCAAGACATTATATTGAATACTAAGCATACCATTTTACACTTGCTCTTCTGTCCTCCCTTCCTTCCGCCTTGTGTCTTCTAATCATACACTGACTTAATACTGTCTCTCTCTCTCGCCATATCCCTCGCCTTCTCTTCGCTCACTTGCGCTTCCTCGCTTTTCCGGGTGTCTTCTTCCTCTCGTGTCCTTCAGGTATCCATTCATTCTGTTTCTTCGCTGGAGCTACATCACTTGGTGTGCCGCTTCCATTCTGTTGCAATATCCGAGCTTCATCTTCTGGTGCGAGGCCATACTTGTGCAGCTCACTTCGCGGGACTGCTATACGCCGGACATTGGTTTGGAAGCCTGGTGCCTACGTTGACATATAATGCGATATCAGCCAATACACTCTTCAGATGCTTGTCTCTCTTTGCATAGGTGAGCAACTTACACCTCTCCCAATGCCAGTCTTTGGATCATACGCTTGCTTGCTCGGATCAACTGGGAATAAAGCCCAATTGACAAGGCCCAGCCTCCAAGCGATGAGGAAGAGTACAGGTATGACAGGAAGCGTGAATGCTAGTTTGACGATGTTGTCAGAGGTGAGAATGGCCATCGTTTGGGCCGCCTAACTTCTTGTCTTAGGTAGTAGGATATGGGCGGAAGACAAGAGCCACCACTGCTGATGATGATCTCGGATGGCTCCGAATGAAAGCCGAAACAAGAAGCAGGCACGTGAGCAATTGACAATAAGTTAAAGGCAACTTCTTCTTTCCAGCTATTGACCAATTATACATTGCTATCCATGCTATGCTCGTCTATCTTCGCCCTTTCCGGCCTTTCAACTATCTCTGACATGTTTCCTATTCCCGAATTACTTACTACCCTTCTACCGTCTAGTACTTTCATAAAACAAACCCGCTCCAGCATATCTAATCACAAAAGCGAGTACGCTCCCAGCAGCTTGTATTGCCATTATGCTCTTCGTAAGACTAGGTTCCTTCATAGGTCCGAAGAGACATAGAACCATACATAGAATCGTAAGATTGGTAGTTGACTTGATTTGCTTCTTCTTGCCATTTGGAGTTGTGGTATAGGTGAGTTGGACTAATTTTAGCGTTGCAAAGATGCGTAGAATGATCACAGTGAGTAGATTCGGTGGTTTCTCAAATACTGCAACACTGGGGTATAACAGTCCTGTCTTTGGGTCGAACCTACCAATGCCAAGTTCATAAGAGTCAGCTAAACCTCAATAGTGCCAGTTGGGCATGAAAGCTTTACAGCCTTAGACATACCTTGGCACACGATGTCTAGGGCAAGGAACCAGCCCAAATAATTGAGGACATGAAAAGATGAAATTGATGACTTGAGGTATGAAGAAAAGGAGTAAAGTCTTGCTGAAATGACCTAGTATCCCGACTACTGCGAAAGCCATGCCTGAGAAATAGCAGAAAGTATCTCCAATGAAAGCTTTTGCAGGGTACCTACGTTTTCGCAAATCCAAGAAAATGTTTTAATCAGCCTTGATTTTCATCTGTGTGAAGATGCGGGCCTTTTGAGCTGTTTCGGAAGTGGAGGACATACCAATTATGCTTTAAAAGACCAAAACAAACTCCTATCAATGGAAGCATGAAGTATAAACTGAACAAATGTCTATCTGCAAGTTCAGGACTATCCCTTGCCAGGCCAAATCCAATAAGGTGCGGTTCACCATTCGACGAGGAGGAAGATGGATATAGAATGTTGATATTGAAGCGGATATAGAGGAGATCGTTTAGTGCTATTGAGAGCGCGATGACTAGTGCTTGCCCGACCTGTGCAAACGGTATCAGGCTACGGAAGAGCAACAAAGAGCTTTGTGGTAGAAGAGAGCATCTCACCTCGACGCCATTGACTCCAGCTAGTATATTGATGCTATTCGTGCAGAAGGTCGATAACATCGACATGTAGAGGTAATACAGCGGACCTATGAGGAAGGACAATAGCCGTCAATGAGCATCATGACTACAGGTGAGACGCATGCATGCGAGCGGGTATACACACACCTAGATGCAAAACACCAGATACATGCTCTACGCCGAATATCTTGCGTAGGCCAAAGATTCGAGGTAGAACTATATCCGTTACTCCATGTCCAGCGAAATAAACGACGAGAAGCGGAACGGAAGCAATGACTGGAAGGAGTACATCAGAAGATAGTCAGCATCAGAGCAGTAGATCGCGGTATCACTAGCCTGCCTGCATAACGTATAGCAAAGTGAATGAATGGTACATACTTGGTATCGGTAATTTATACCTCCATCGAATATCGAATAAATCATCCAAGAATCCCAAAAAAGTAGCGATGAGTAAACTTAATAAACTCGCAAGGTATGTAGTAAGTGAATGATGTGGAAAAGCCACGCCTGCGTCTGCTGTTATGCCTTCTTTTACGTCTTGAATCGACAAGGATGTTGGAGGTAGGAAATGGGAATAATATGGAAGAGGGGCGAAGAAGGTGAGTAGGAGGACGTAGACTGCTGCTCCTATCATGCCTGTTGATTCAGGTCTGCGGATATTGCACATATACGGTTCAGGAAGGTCGATCACCGTGCATCATTTGACCACCACACGAAGCTACAACGGCAGGATGAATTGCAACATGAAACTAAGAGAGACTTACAGAGCTGGACCTTTGAGCTTCCCTCCATCATCGCGTCCATAGCCTTTCAGCAAGTCAATGCCTTTTAATCCTTTGGCGATGAAGTCATTTCGAAGTCGAGGTATGAGTGCACTCGTCGCCACGTAGGCACAGTATGAGATGCAGAGCGATCCAGCGAGCGTGAGGAGTGGCTCTGGAGCTTTGTAGCTCGATAGTAGTGGTGAAGAGGCCGATTGACCCATTTGGGCCGGCTTCTATCGTTAGTGAGTTCGTCCCGGTGTCAAGAAAGCACAAGGCCGTCTCAGCCGGAAAGGCAGGCGCGTTGGTCCTCGATTGACTTCTTCAAATGTCAAAGACTTCACGCGAATGCTGTAAAGGCATAAGTAGATGCGAACAACGACTGTGAATAAATCAAATGGTATTACTTGTCGGCTCTGTGACGTCGTAGCTTTCATTCTCGACAGAGCCCCGGGCAACGAGAGTGTTATTACAACGACAAATAGACACTGACAAGCTCGCGAAGCAGACCTCCCAAACACTATGCCATGGCATACTTTCGTTTTGTGCTATGCCCACCTTCTAGCAAATTCTTGACATATCGTAAGGCTTCGCGAGTCTAAACAGACACAAGATCAAGTCAGCATTTTACGAACCTGTATGAGCAAGAGCCTGTGACTTACTTGTACAAGATTTTCAATGGTTCTATCACTCGATGTCGGTTCAAATGTGACTGGAAGTCGCTCTCCGTGATGATCCAAATGTGTAATACGCTCCAAGAGCGCTTCGTAGCCCAGTGGCTGAGGTGCAGAATCGGACGCCGGTGATGTATATGGGCAGAACCGGCGATGAGAGGATAATACGTCTACGCTTGAAAGTTTGTCTGGAGAGGCGGGCGGGGACTGAGTCGACTCTGCACTGTCTGCCGCATTTTCCTCCGTAGTATTAGTGTTTGAGGATTGCTTGATGCCCTTGACTGCCAGGCGACGAGCACAAAGCTTGCATTGCACGATGAGGCTTGCGGTCGTCGAAGCAGAAGTCGAGGGTGATGGTGAGGGTGGTGTCGAAGACGTAGACGCAGAAGGTACTGCCCACCCGAATAAACCAGCTACCAGGGCATCATGATCAATGCTCCCATTTGTTCCGCTGTCTCCGCGCACGCTGCGGAGAATGCTTTGACCTCGAGGAGTTGTCACTGCTGAGTGAAGTCGTCCATCTTGTTCTTCAGACAGTGGGTGCTTGACCTTGAAGCGCATATCTGGAGGAAAGGACGATGCTCGCTCGAGAAGTTCGCGAAGCAATTGCTGCGGTGGCGCCGATAAATGCAAGCGATACAGGTCGGCTGCAAAACGACATCAGCCTCCAATAGAACGATGATTATCATGTGGCTCTGAACCTACGTGGACATGACTTGCTCCGCCAAGGACAGCTTTTCTCATGCTTCTCCCGAATGTCTCTCTGCATTGCTTCTCCATTCACAGCCGACCCAGCCGGAGTAGCTATTGACCAAGTCGCTTTGCAGACATGACAGCTGACTTCTTCTCTCTTCTTTCCAGTACATCTCCATCCGTTACGTGCAAAGTCGACAGCGCTGCAACCTTCAGGCTTTCTGTCGTTCCACAATGTCAAGGTGAATGTTGCGATGCGTTCTATGAGATCCTCCCTTGATGATGGCCTGTATGCCTGCACAGGTGATCTGACTTTCTTCAACTGCTCTTCCGATAGCCATGATAGACGTTGGCGCTTTCTTGATGGCGGCAATACTGACATTAATGCTGGTGTAGACACCGAGGTGTCCTTCCGTGAGGATGATCGTGTCCGTTTGTTGGATGGTCCAGCCTCTGACAACGGCTGGAACATCTTGTCCAGCTCGTTGATGGCCGTTTCGACGTCTGAATGTCCAGCATGCTGCGTCGTCGCATCCTCTGCTGTCATTTGGCACTCCTTATGTAGTGGTTTTGACGAGACCCGCATGCGGCAGGCTCCAGCGGTCTTTATAAAAGAACGCGGAAGTGGCAAGTACAGCTTGAAAAAGCATGAAGCATTGGATTGCAAAAGAGAGTATACTAATACAATAGAAGAAATGTCGAAGTTCTTATTTGTACAGTGAATTCGGGACTACCCGACTGATTTTCGTACATTCACTCGGCTGCATCGTCTATCTACTATTAGTCCTCCGAACAGGACGGACTCATGGCTTTACAGAGCGGCGCTAGAATTCATGGTAAAGTGCTGCTCTCACGTGAAGGCTTGGCTAGGGGGTCGGGCTGGCAAGTTCCCATGAGGCAGCGTGGCTTGCGGGATAGACCTGTTCACATGCGGTCGGCGACGCATCGCCAAAGGTCGAAAGCCGATTACACGACGACCATACCTGTTCAAGGTAGTTTGAAGAGTTGATTCAGCGTCACACGTCTTCTCCTCAGGTGAATCAGGGACTGGAGCGAGTGCTGGTATCTCAGGTGGCCTGTCTTGTAGACGCTGCTCTTGCAAGGCTTCTTGGTAATCATGTTCGACATCCGGAGGAACACTGCATATTTGAACTTGTGTTTTGTCCTCATACTCATCCGAAGGTGCTGGCGTGCGGCATTCTTGATGCGGAGCAGGTATTGCATCCGACCACACGCTGTGCGGCGGGCTCAGATCAGACTCTGGACTCGGCGGAGAAGGAGTCTCGTCATCTTCGTTGTCTCGGAGATGCCACTGATCACTTGGCGTGATGTTCGCCAGTATCGCCTTCGTCGGACATGGCGGCGTGGAATCCTCTTGAAATGCGGAGCCGTCTCCGTCCATTGACCCGTAGCTGCTCTCCGGAAACAAACAACCTTGACGTCGCGCTTGGGGTTTGTGAGGAGATGCAGACTCGACTGGAGTCCAGTCCCATTGCGATGCCTGCCCAGGACGCCTAGTCTGCGTCTGCGGTGGTGTGTATTGTCCACGCTTGGCGGGCGAGTATGGCATCCGAGAAGAGTCAGGCGCCAAAACCCTTTTAGACTGTTCCACAGTGTCGTGGCATTCTACCATCGACGCTGGTACAGATTGATGTCCACTTGTGCCCTTCTTCCCCTCGGGCCGATTTTCAGAATCGTGCCACAAGTCTGAAGGTAAGCTAGATAGATCCTCTTGCAAGGTGAAATTGCGAGATGCGAGAAGTTGTTGCTCCGTCCCTACTGCTAATCTAGTAGCATTTGTGGTTCGTAGAGTGAATGTGCAACCTTGGAGCTGCCTCTGCTCGCATGGAGAGCTGATAGGCATCAAGGCGTCACAGATATCTTGAACTTCGACCATCGGGACTACTGCCTGAGATTGGCGACTAGATGCTGCATGTTTACATGGGGAGACGGCAGGTCGAGTAGCTATTTCGTTGCTTGGTCCCGGCGGGCGTGGCGTGTGGACTAGCTCATTACCTGGGTCAGGATTCGAGCCCCGCTGTAGAGTCACTTCAAGGGTTTGTTGGGAACTTGCGAGGATGTCATCCTCGTTAGATCTGGTCCCAAGACTCTTTGGACCTGCAAGCTCGACAAGACCTGCTACAGTCTTGTATGCTGACTTCCGTGGTGTCTCATCAGGCGTCTGCATATGATTCACTGGAGGAGATTCATCCCGCCCGACACGAGGCTCTACTCTAACATGCACTTCTTCGAGCGCCAGGAGCTGCATTGACGCGACATTCTCTGGAGAATAAGATAAGCGAGGCACATCGGTTCGATCCGCTGCGATGTTGCCAAGCGTAGCCTGCTTAGCATTTTCAACGGTTTCACGGGCAGCACTAGGCTGTTTCTTCGCATGTTCATACTGCAGCCGCAGAGGGCGGTGTCCTTTCGGCAATTGCACTTTCTTGCTCTTCGACTTCTTCTTCGGTCGTTTGTCTTTGCCACCTTTTGGCTTCGTTCCCGCTGGTCTACTGACGATCTTCTTGGCATCTTGCTCTCGTGGTTCGTGCAGAGGCGGAGGCAAGTCCCGTTCTTTCATTTTGTTCACGACACTGTGCACGTTCAGGTGAGATAGCGGTTTCTTCCGTTCGGATGCTGGTCCAGCTAGGCTATCTGACTCATCCCTTTCCTCTCGACGTACTCTTGTTTTCATTCGTGTCTTCTTCTCCTTCATTGGCAGTTTCTCCTGAAGCTTCTTCTCCACTTTTTCCAGGACCCGAAAGTCAGTCTGGGATGTGCGACCTAGTATCCTCAGCTTGAGCTCTTGGAGACTATCTTCATCACTTGCATGGCTAGCTTGGGAAGCATTGTTATTGACTGGCGGTGGAGGTATGAGATAGCCCATTTCGAGAGCTTTGTGGCCTTTGCGAGGTAGCGTCTCGTCTCGTCGATGCGAATATGGTAGAATGCATTCATAAACGTACTGTTTGTACTGTTCATGCTTTTCTTCGAGCTCGGATTGCGTTTCGGTGTCGTATCTGCTTCTCAGGCTTGTGGAAGTGGTAGCGGCAGTAGGACAATTTGGTGGTCGAAAGGGGGCAGACTTGTGCTGGACGCAGCCAGGAGATTTCCCAACGGATTTGTGCAACTTGAGCGATTGTCGACTCGCTACAGTGTCTCTCCCGGCGGCTTGGCTATGACCATAGACATGTTCTTCAGGTGACCAATGAGACGGAGCTGAATGATGCTCATGGTCTGCGTTGCCCTGTACCTGTTCCTGGCACACGTCATCCTCATTAGTGGAATGTCTTGTTTCCGACTGGCGTGTAATGCTTGAAACCTTCTGCCCTTCGCTGGGATCCCCAGTCTTGCTCTTCCCGCCAGAGAAGACATCTATTTCTTCCGGCAGCTCTGCTTCTTCGTCCTCGACCCTTCTCGGATAGATGCCGTCGCTCTCGGTGTCACTGTCCACACTCTTCGAAGCGGCAGCAGCGGCCTCCACACGAGCAGCTGTAGTCATACCTGTGATCTGTTCGAACGTATTTATTGCTGCACTGCGTAGTATGCTTCTATTGCTGTTTCTGGTGGTATAACTTCTTGCTGATCGATAGGTGGCCTTCACGGACTTGAAGGGGACTGTATGGGTTGTGTTGTTTGTCGTTATGCCATGGTATGTAGAATAAGTAACAGGGCGAGGTGGTGTCACTGGCAAGACCGGTGGCAAGTCTGGTGTGTTCGAAGCTGTGTGATGGATGTTCTGCGTACTGAGCCAGCTTCTATATTCTGCGTTCCTACTTCTCTGTATAGGCTGGCCTCTTGGTAAATGCACCGACTTTAGGCGCTGTGGCGCTTCGGGAGAAGGAAGTTTTGCATCTTCGAGCGGTGTGCCCGAGGCCTCCGGCAATGTCGCTTTGAGTAATAGCTTATCTTGTTTATTGGAGATCTTCTCTACATGTAAGGAGGCGTCCGCATGGCCAAAGTGCTTGTTATTCCTTCTCTTCGGTGGTGACGGACAGTCGTAGTTTGTTGCATCATCCGGAGGAGGTGGGAACGCCGCATCTTGTGTATCTGCGGTTTCAATCGGTACAGCTGCAGCATAAGGGCTTATAAACTTGTCAACATAGGGTCTAGGCCGTCTAGAAGCCCAAGGAGCACCTCGAGCTCGTCGTGGCTCAGGCGAGGATTCTGGCGGAGTGAGCAGGCCATCGATGAAATCCAATCCAGGGCACGATGCAGGAGAGGTCGACATGACAGGCAGGCAGCCAGCGGCCTCAAACTCCGGCTGAAGCTAAGTTAGCCGTGGTGTAACAGGTCATTCTCTGTTCTATGGTATTGATGGGGCGGGATACAAGGAGCAAAGCAGATTACCAAAGCGCCTTCACCTCGGCAAGACCTCGATCAACCTAATCTACGGACATCATTCGATCAACTATGCAACTCTTGTCTGCGTACACTCCTGGCACCACTGAACTCTCTCCAAGCTGTAGTACAGAGAGCGCACGACCTCAAGACTCCGAGGTCTCGCTGCCTCTTCGGGCGCGCATGAAGATGGTCTCATGGGTCACACACAAGCTGGGGACGGAAGTCGCACTGCGCACAATTCGCCTCGATGACTACAGTAGATGCAGAAATCCTTCTTGTTAACGCTGAAAGCCTTCTTGTCCAGCGAGAAATCTGCCCCAGGCGGGGTGTAGGTGATGTGCGTCTGTTCGTAAGACGGCGTCGCGTCTGTCGGTAAAGATGTTCTTCATCCGAGCAACATTCTTCCCATGTGGAAGCAAGGGTGGTCCAGACAAACAGCAGCAATATCCTCCAATCTAGGCTACTCCTACTACAACACCTCCAGGCTCTCGCTGCATCGCAATGCCGCTGTCAGGCCTACCGAGAGAGCTCGTCGAAGAAGTGGTCGCCTACCGACTGCATGATATCCCCAACAGACTATGGCCAACACACGGGTCCGACATTGCCAACTTGTGCTTGCACATCGAAGCCTCAACGAGAGTGTGCAAGCCCTGAGATGGCGGCATGTCGTGCTCGATAAGGCAGAACAGTCTCGCTTCATCAGATCTGTCACGCGCTGGAACGAAGGGCAGCGCGAGGCACGACTAGCTTGTGTCCGGACCCTGAGACTCCGCGGTGGGGGAATGCTCGCGAATTACCCCGAAATACTGTCGCACATGGGTTAAACGAGCCTAAGCTTGCACGCAAGGTTTTCGAGCGTATTGACCAATAGGCTGGTTGAACACTTGAATGTGTCCCGCCTTCGAAGTCTTGACATTGACAATGCCACATCGTCGTTCACGTCGAAGCTAGACGACTATCTTGAACTTCTGGTCTGTTCGGCACCTACGTTGGAGAAGCTATCTTTTCGATGTTTGAGAGACGACGACTTCAACTTGGAAACAGGAACGCTGCCAATTTTCAAATGTCTACGCTTCGTCTCCGCCAGACTATTGTCAGTGACGGACTGTCGATCTTCACTTCTCTCACATGTGCTCGTCAACGCACCTGTGCTGGACGTGCTGATCCTGGAAGGTCAGACTCTCACCTCGAAAATTTTGCTGGAAACCTGTAAAGAGTCGGTCAAGGCTATCTGCTTAGATGCATCGATGCAGAGTGCGGAAGATGTACTGCTGCACGTGCATGTGCCGAACCTCAAGAAAATGAAGATTGTTGGAATACAAGTAGCAGCTTTGTCAGATTCAAGCCGGCTGCTCCAAAGTCTACCTGCTCACCTCGAGCATCTCGAGCTTCGTCGATGTGGCACGGTGAGCTGCTCCAAACATTGGAAAAGGCTCTTGCCGAAGAGAATGTCCTCCCTCGCCTTAAGAGACTGTTCATACAAGGAGAAACGATCCCAATTGATCATGCAGAGATCTGGTCGGCAGTTGAGCATCAATATCGTAGACGAGCCATCAAAATCTCCCTTGTCGACGAAACTTGGGCCAAGCAGCTCATCAAAAGATTGATGACATCATGTCCTTCCTGATCTATGGCCTAAGAGCTGTCCTTCCAGAATAATTTTACGTCATGCAGTCTGCAATCTATATCTCAGTTGCACTCCCCTCCTTAGCTGGAAGCGCTGATTCCGGATCTTCCGTCTGACATTGCAAAGCAATATTCACATCTTCGAATGGCGTGCCGTGGTGAGGCTGATCGCTTCAACTAATCGACATTCCTTCTCAGCCTAGAGCTCCCGAAAAGCCCATTCGCCATAGGCGTCGTCGAGCGCGTTGGCGGTAAAGGTGTCATCCCATACCGACTTACCCTTTAACGGACGCAACGGCGACTCCAAAAGCAAGTGATCGCAAATGGGAGCTAAAAGAGTGCGCTTTCGCATCGGGTCGTCAGGGACTTCTCCAAGACTGTAACTTGTGCATTCCGATGCCTCTACTATGTCTTCCCAGTGCCATCCTAGAAGAGGTCATCTTCTATCGACTACTTGATGTGTCCCAAAGAAGATGGCCGGCACCCAAATCTGACATTTCCAACTTGTGTTTGGTGCACCGACGCTTAAAGGACCTCGTTCAAGCCCTTACATGGCGGCATGTCACACTCGATACAGCAAATCAGACCCGCTTTGTCAGATGTTCCACACGCTGGAATGAAGAACAGCGCAGGACAAAGCTATCCACCATAAAGATCCTGGTAATCCAGGGAGAAGGTTTCCTTACAGGCAATCCTGAATTACTGTCGCATATGCGTCTGACAAGCTTAAGCTTGCAGGCGAGCCTTTCTCGCGCAATGGCAATCATGGTGGTTAATCAGCTAAGATCTTCACAGCTTCGACGACTCGAGATTGTGAATGCTACACCTCGGTTCCCATCAAATCTGGAGGACTATCGGGAACTGCTAATGTACTCGGCCCCAACGCTGGAGAAGCTGTACCTTCGATCCCTGAAAGACATCGAGACGACAGTAAATCCTGTCATTTTGCCGACTTTTCCGTGCTTGAGGTTCGTATCGATCAACACGCTACACACACAGCGTGGCAAGCAGTCAATTGTAGCGGAGGTTTTTGCCAAGAGCCCAAAGTTCGAGAAGATGATCCTAGAAGGCGAAGCTTTGACTTCAAGGAGACTACTGGATAGCTGTAAAGACCGGATCACGACACTTTGCTTGAGGGGGTTGCTGCAGAACCCAGGAGAGGTGGTAGCAATGCCACTACCAAAACTCAAGAAGTTGAAGGTTGATGACATACAACTAAGCTTGCTATCTAACTCAAAACAGTTATTGAGCTGCTTCTCTGGCAAGATCGAGCGGCTCGAGCTTCATTCAATTTGGCGAGCCGAATTATTGAAGGTGTCTACAGTACTTCTCGCTGATGCGAGGATCCTAACGCATCTTACAAGCTTGGCCATAGCTGGCCCGAACACTTCGCTGGAAGAAGAGCAGTCCTGGGCGCTGTTGGAAGAGCTGTGCGAGAGGCGAGGTACCAACGTATCGACTATTGACGGAGACTGTGCGGCACACTTTGCCAGAAGCTTTGCACTGATACTGTTCCATGGAGAGACGCAATAATTGGAATAGCCTGGGAAGACACTGAGCCAGTCACCGACCAGCTACTGGAGAGTGACAGCTGTTGGGAAGACAGGTCGAGGTGGCTTGAACCGCAAGCGAGAGTCAAGAATAACGGGAGCAGGACGGACTGAACATATCAAGCTCGCCAAACTCTGCGTTGGCACTGTATGAATGTGTTTGCATTGGTGGGGTTCCTTGTATACACTGCCGATGTTCTAATGTACAATGAATGCATGCAATCAAAGCTATTTGCTAGTAGGTGATAATAAGCACAACAACAGCTATTGCAACGTTCGATAATGATATTTACAGACGTAGCATGCGACACTTGGACCGCACTGGCCATGTCAAAGATTCGGAATTTGCAAGAATGTCTCGGAATGTCTAGATTCTTGCTGAACTTCTTCGGAAGAAGGAGAAGGCTCCCGACATGCCACTTTTCGCCCTTCTGGAATTGTTCGCGTTGATCCCAGTGTCTATCAGTGGCGACGGAACGTCCAGGCTTGAGCTGTGTGAAGGGACCTTACTCATTGTGCTTGATCTGGCCTTGGGTGAAAGTCGTGCAATATGCGCTACGTCATTTGGATTCATAGACGCTGATGCGGGTGGAGAAGCTAGAGTGATCTCATGAAAAGCAACAAGCGTACTTGAAGCGCTAGAGTGAGTACTGCCATTTGCCGACTTGGACGGAGTCATCTTAGTGTGCCCGTGTCCAGTTCCTGTGAGGAGCTCTGTACTTTTCCTCTTATTGTTGCTTGGTGGTAGAGGCGGGGCTACATTGGTACGTTTCGAGGGAGAAGCTTGAGTGCGTGATGAAGATGATACAGTTGATTTGGGAGCTACAAGCTCTTCGCGAATAAGAGGAATTTGTGATAGCATGTGGTCGGGAGGTCTCAAGCTGAATCCGCTAAAGTCCGCAAAGAGACCATTGACAGCGGCTGGTGTGATTGCCCCAGGACTATAGGTGTAGTTCTTCAGAGCAGAACCTGCTTCGTGATTCTCCTTCGAAGAGGTTGACTTGGGTGACACTTCCATCGAAGAGTCGGAAGCTGAAGATGTTCGTGTGGAAGTTGAAGAAGCTGAATCCAGAGCAGGAGCCACGGGAGTCGTACTTTCTGCAGTGACGGACGAATACTGCGACAAATCTGCAGCTGGAGTGTCCAATGCAAAAGAACCGAAATTGCCAGAGGAGCCTGAATATGTACTCCATGCAGACGATGATGTTGTATTGACTTCCAGACCAGCTGAACTCCTAGGCCTGCTACTGTTACTCTTCGTACTATTGGCAGTCGTAGGTCGGCTCCTGACAGCACTCCTTGGGCGGCTTGTTGACGTCGAAATAACGGATAGGGAAGGCGATACTGCATCGATGTATGGCGAGCCAACAATGGGACTGAGGTCGGGTATAGAAGCGAAACGTTGTCTAGTGCGAGGGCAATCGAGCCCTTCTTCCGCTTGTTCAGAACGTCTTCGTACTGTGCTGAGACGAGGTGTCTCATCTTGCAGACTTTGTATAGCGTTTTCGGGTAATTTGAGGGCTGGAAGAGGGTGGTGACTTTTGCCAGTCCCTACTTTAGGAGAGACAGATTGACTTGTACGAGGTCTAGCGGCCAAAGGTGCCGAAGACTGGTGACCACTTCTAGACTTGGTGTAAACAGAAGCAGGATGTGTTGGCGTTTTATGGTTCTTGTCATCTTTATGTTTTCGATCCTTCTTATCAGACACTGGCTCCTCTCCACCAAATAGCCTAGCTTCAGCCTTCTGAATGGCCAATACTTTCGGAACCAACTCTAGGGCTTTCTTACGATCTTCATCAGAGACTGTGTAGAATAAAATATCAAGTGGTGGTAATTCAATGAAGGAATGCTTGTTCTTGTAGTGGATTCGTGGAATGAGGTAGAATCTCGAGCTTGCACTTGCACTATTAGCGATGATTGTTGATGCGCCTACGCCAGCTGAGGCTGTGCCAACTCTATAACCCGACTGAGCAGGCGTCTGACACGTCTCTCCTAGAGCATAATGGTATAATGACTTGACTTTAGGCAGGTTACCGGTGATTTTGCCGTTCCAAGTGGGCGAAGTGAATGCGCAATCAACTTCAAATGTTGCTAGCGTTATATCTTCTTTCTTGTTGCTGTTAGTATTGCGCTTCGAAGCAGAAGACGACGATGTATGCGAGATTGGCAGAGGAACAGTGACTGGAGGAGGGCTGTGTTGAGTATGCTGACTTGCATATTTAGAATGCCTCGTTGAAGTGGATGACAGGTCACCAGTAGAGTTCTTCCTCGATGCAGCTCCATTGAACAAGCCAAAATAGGATTCCGAAGTAGTCGTAGTAGTAGATTCAGCATACTCAACGTTTTGCGGTGTCGAAGTAGGAGGAGTGGAGGGCATCAAGTATGAAAAAGTCGATGAAGTAGTTGAAAGTAGAGGAGGTGTAGTAATCAAAGCTTCTTGAGATTCAGATTTATACCTCGATGCATTATTTGAGCCAGGTAATAGGTTGGCTAAACTACCTGAATTACTTCTAGAATGCATTCCTCGTGTTCCCCCAAAATGGCTCGTCTTCTTCTGACTCGCTTCTTTGATAGCTTGAATCTGAGCGGCTTCAAACGAATGACCATGACTAGGTGTTGCAGGTGATTCCGAAGACGCAGAGCTCCAAAACGCAAGTTCCCTCCTCAGCTCCAAAGTGACCTTCTTCGGTGTTTCAGCATTACTTGATTTTTTATGTAGTTGAACGTGAAATTCAATAGGATCACTCGAACCAAAAGTCGATGATGAAGAAGTGAATGAATATGCTAAAGGATGTGGATTTGATGGACTGGAGATCCATTCGGGTGCTTTAACGGAAGTACTTCTAGGTGCGTAAGATAGCAGTGCTACTTGATGAGATTTAATGATGCGATCTCCATGGATACCCTGAGGCCGATGTGAAATCACTATGAAATCGGATTTGCAAACGAACATTGAGATGCACGGTGGATTTTGGAGGAAGAAGGTTTGGTGGGTCGAATGAACCGGATGGAGCAATGACGGAGACAAATTTTGTGTGTGAAAGGGACGGGAATAATGAAAAAGAGAAAGAAAGAGAAAAAAGCACGTGATCAGCGGGTTTAACGGTCGAGAGAAAAGAAGATGCCCATATGAAGAAGTTGAAAGACAGAGAAATGAAGCCGCTTCAAACAGGCATATAGCAATGAAGGTTTTTGACTCACCAGCTTCGACAGCCCACCAGATCTTCCAATTCTTGAATACCATCGTACTTTTCGCTCCTTGTTCTACAGCTTCGGGAGGAATGATGATCCTCCAAGCTTTAGTGAATTCACCCAGTGTACCATAATTGACTGGTTTATCTATTGAAGAAGAAGCTACTGCTGCTGATGATGACGAAGAAGGGGATTGACGACGTGGTGGATATGCATGTGGTGGTGATTCTCTTTCTCCTTCTTCTGCTGATGCTGCTTGACTTGAGGATGATCGAGATGACAGAGGTGTACTTGTGGATGAAGTAGTAGTAGCAGTAACAGGAGGAGGAGGAGTCCACATTGTAATTGACTTTTCGTACAGTACTCTTCCTTTTGTACTGGTTGCACTACTGCTTGATGCTGCTGAAGAAGATGAAGTCGAAGAAGTCGATCCTGACGATGTGCCTTTTAGAATGTCGGTGAGCGAGTAGCCGGTGGAAGAAGAACCACCTAGACAGCTCGAAGAGTGATGACCCGACGACGTCGAAGGATTGCCAGAGTACGAGCTGCTGCCTATATTACTGCTTGAAGGGGAGGAAGACGCGTTCTTGTCGCTTGTAGAGCTACCGTGATTGCCACCTATATTCTCATAGCATCTCACTCTGACGACTAGCGAAGAAGCTTGGATGGCCTTCATGTCTTCTTCGATCTTGACGCGTACTACACCTGCTAGGGAGACTGGTGTCAAGCCCAGATAGCCAGTGGAAGGGAAAGTCCTCGCTCCATTGCCTCTGTGAGGCGTCAATGTCAGATTGACCATGATACAGTACTCTTGCTGTGTGTGTGTGATCGTGTTGTTGCAGCGAGATGAGCAAGCAGGAGAGGGTGTGGAAGGAAGGAAGAACACAGAGAGAGAGAGAGAGAGTAGCTGCTCTCTGTACTAGAACGTCGATGCAGACCTCCTAGCTGACTGCTATGCTACCACTCTAAAATCCTTCCTCTCCTTCCCCTTTTACGTGTGCAGCTTGCTCGCTCTGGCGCTGCCTTCAGACTAGGCTGAGAATGGGCGAGCGAGTAGCGTAGGATCGGGGTTTCTTCCTGGAAAGAGAGTCGAGTACAGTTGATGATGTTGAGAGTGTTATTTGGTGGAAGAGATAGCTCCCTCCATCGACAACTGTTCTTTCTTGACGTCGTTCCTTGCTTCCTTGCTTACTTGTCCCTCTTGACCTCCCACGCTATCGCTCTAGCTGCTGCAGCCCTAGCCCGCCCAAGACTCGCCGCCTATCCTCTAAGCGGGAGAGAGCACGGGGACATCAAAGTGGGCAGTACTTTTGCTTTCACTCCATCACAGGTTGGAAGGAGAGTACATAGAAGAGGGCAGTAAGATGCAATACCACTCACATCCCCTCCTTGCACTTGTTCCAGTCTAAAGACTCCCGCTTCGGATGGCTGATCTCTGCTGATGCGAACACCACGAGCGAGAGCGCGCGCTTATAATTTATTATTTAGTCTACGCCATTTTGCGCACTCGTGGTTTGACGCACACACAGCGAGTAGCTCGAACCTTATGCTTTCCTTACAAAAAGTCAGTTAGACCTTCCATCTAATATTTTATATTCGCATCCGGTGAGACACAGTGGAGGGTGTCTCATGTCAGGGCAATGCATATGGAATAATGTTGTTCATCAATGCTGGTTTTGCTGTTTGCTTGTTCCTTGCTGGATCTCCCTTCTACCTCAAGTATTCGCCCGCCTCTTTTCTCCCTCGCTCGCGTGCAAGTGCTTACTGTACACTCTCGCCCGTCCAGGCCCTTGCGCTGTCTAACCTTCTTTGACGGCCATTATGCCAGCACCGACGACCAACACAGCGATACTACTGTACGGTACCAACGATCTATGATACTATTGTCACATACACCAGACACCATTGCCTATTGACGGCTATGGCTGTCATATCTAATTCCTATTTTATTGCTGCCCGTCCACACTGTGACTTTACATTTGCTAGCTGTGATGCCGTAAGCTGCTGATCTCATCTCAGCTTGCGACCTTCATCGATGTCGAAGACTCTTGCTTAGTAGAATGTCAAGCAGGCATATGGCCTCTCTCATCATCCTTGACATACATACATACACAGAGCAGTCATGACAGCTGGCTATCATGAAACGCGTGTATACAAAAGAATCAAAGTGAAGAGATCGTCAGAATCAATGTACGCGATCGAACTCCTTGAGAATAGGAGTAATAATGCTTTCAAGCTAATCTACTTTCGGAAAGACGTAATGAAATCCGTCTTGCAAAGTAATACTGCACGTCTCCTTTACCGTACTTGCTATGACTCACGGAGATGTAAAGTCCTCGCGTCAGGATCCTTGACAGGTGTTTATGCATACGGTAAAGCAGAATTAGAAATAGCTGTCGCATCGCATCTCAAATTGTCACAAATGTGAGTAGTAAGTGCCTGAAGATCTTCCTTATTACAGACTTACTACGAATGGAGATAGACAGGGACTATGTCCGTATTCGTTCACTGGGAGTATATAAGCACAGTGTGCTTCGCGAAGAATCAGGTAGGTATTCCTCTACCGTATAAGTCCAGTCAATCAACTATCTTTTTATGCGCAAGTTCAACCGCCGCTGCACATACTGTACCTACGTACCTGGCACGTGCAGTTTGGATCGTACCCCAGCAATGAACCTCAGGTGCGAGATCTCAAGTACTGTATACCAATCTTGCTTAGACGACACATCGGAACATTGTGATTCATTTGTACTGTTGAGTAGCAAGGAGGTACTCCATACTTGCGTCTCAAGCATGTGATCGGATATCTACGATGTGGGAGCAGCGGGAGTGCGTCTAGGCATGGCTTATTCCCGGACAGTATGCCTCTCAGGCTGGATGAATAAGCTACTGGGAACTCGTATCAAAGCCAATGTTGCGTACCGGAGTTATAAAAGAGCCTGACGCAAAGATTCCTATGTCACGTGACTGAAAAGTAGTCGCCTCTGTTCGGAGCCCGTGTTGTTTATGAGATGCGAGTAGTCCGCTTGCCTTTGGTCGCAACATCACCGCCGCCGGCATGGCAGCCTCCCTCAGTACATCACAGCGGAGTACATCTCGCTCAGTGTCCCCATTGCACGATGCTTCACAAGGCAATATCTCAAATGAAGGCAATGGAGCTGCAGCAGCAGTCGATTTGAGTGCAATCGAGCAGCAGAAGGAAAACATTCAGCCATTAACGAGTGGAAGGAGTGCCAAAGCACTACATACTCTATTTACGAGTGATAGAAAGGTGCTACAAGATGAGTTGGAGAAGGGACATGAGAAGTTCAAGCGTGAGATAGAGCAGGCGGAAGAGGAGGGCTCTGATGATCCATTGGACGTGTATCACAGGTGAGCGAGCATTTTCATCTCTTCACAGAGTACAACAGCAGTACACCTAGCACACGATATTCAAGATAGCTCACATGTTATTCTTGCAGATATGTCCGCTGGACACTCGCTTCCTATCCATCAGGTCCATCACACGCCTCTCACCTCGTCCCGCTACTAGAACGATCAACAAGACGGTTCGTCCATGAAGAACAATACAAATCTGATATTAGACTGCTCAAATTATGGTTATTATATGCTAAATATGTGGATTGCCCTAAAGATATATTTCGCTTCTTGGAAGGACTGCAGTGTGGGACTTCTCTTGCTGGATTCTATGAGGAATGGGCACTGCTCGAGGAACAAAGTAACAAGTGAGTAGCTTCTTTGCCTTATCCCGATATCCACCTTCCTCCCGCCTGCTGCATTGTCCCAGTTCAAGCAACAACATACTTGAAATGAATAGCTATGCAAGGTATTTGAACACATGTACTGACTTGGCACTCTCTGCCTTCATAGCTTACAAGCCGCAGATGCAATCTACAACTTGGGACTCGCAAGACGAGCACAACCACTGGAACGACTGAAGAAGCGAAGAGATGCCTTCCAAGCTCGCATGCTCCTTCCAAGGCCTGCAGCTCTTGATGAGCCCTCCTCTTCATCAGCACTATCGCGCAGTACTACGTCCACCCAGCGGTCCATTCTAGGCGGATCATCTGCTGGTCCCGCATTTCGAGGTACAGCAGCAAGTCAATTAAGCACCAAGGCTGCGTTACCGAACAACGGAGCATCATCATTCGCTGTCTTCAAAGATGACGCTCAATCCAACGCAGCTACAAGTGCAGCATTAGCCAGTCAAGAAACATGGTCTGATTTCGGTACCATTGGAAGTCGGAAAAGAGAGAACGAAAGAGCTGCCGTTCCATGGAAGGGAGAAACTCTACCAATATACAGAGATGCAGATGATAATGCAGGCTTATCGTCAAGTCGACCTGTGTCTCTTTCGTCATCCATGAAATTCGAGGTCTTCAGAGATGATGATGTAGAGATACCAGCCACGGATTTAGGAGCAAGTCAGAGCAGAGGAGGAGATGCTGGTGGCTTATCGGTTGCAAGAAGCATACGAGCACCACCTGAAGCGGATCTTTTGAGGATGGATCCTTTCAGACATTATCAGAAGGACACAGTCATATTGGCGGAAATACCAGATCTGCCTTTTGCTGCCACCGCGAAAGATAGCGGTCCTGCTAGTACAAGTGGTCCAAGCCGGGCTAGCAAGACTCCTTCGACCTCATCACGTATCTCAAGCTCGAGCAAGAGCAGATCTACTTCATCTCAAGCGACGTCTTCGTCATCGTCGTCCACCTTGGCGCCAGGTGAGAAGCGCAAGGAGCGAGTCGCCTCACCTCTACATGAAATCTATCCGGAAGGAGCCAATGGTCCCGAATACTCATTCGAAGAATTGCTAGCTGCCAAGCGCCATCTGCGACAACTCAAGAATGGCCAAGCTGGATCACGAAGTAACAAGAATGATGAACCGTGGCAAGTTGAAGCCAGAGAATTACGGACTCCCTGGAGGCTTGATGCGCATGGCGCAGTACTTCTACGAGATCCACATTCTGGAGAGGCTTTGTTCAGATATCTGCAAAAACAAGATGAAGAGGAACAGGAAGCAAAACTCAACAAGCGCAAAAGACAGGCTGAAGAGCAGGAAGCCACGAAACGTAGAGAAGCCGAAGCGACGCTAGCAGCAGAAGCGGAGCGTGTCGAGCGAGAAAAGCAACAACAGCGGGAAAGAAGAAGGCAAGAAGCAGAACTTAAAGCACAGCAAGAAGAGGCTGAGAGGAGAGCTGAAGCTGAACAAAGAGCCGAGACTGAACGTCGCGCAGCTGAGGAAAGGGCTCGGGAAGAGGAAGAAGCTGAGAGAGTAAGGCAGCTTCACGAGCAACAGCTACGACTGGAGGAGGAGCATGAGGCCAGAAGGCAAGCTGAGCGTGAAGAGGCAGAGAGACATGAGCGAATGAAACAGAAAGCAGCAGAAGAAGAAGCGAAAGCGCGACGAATTGAGAAGGAGCGGCTTCAAGCCGAAGCGGAAGCAGAGGCTCAGCGCCTAGCTGAAGAACAACAAGAGGAGGAACGAGATCTATTCGATGATGAACGCTCGCCCTCCCCTCAATTGTCTTCAGCATATCGTCCGCCCTCACCTACAATCAACACGAAAGCAGCTCTAGCGGAAGTCAATGCCATGTTTGGCAAGACAATGCGTTTTGATGGCGGCGAAGGACACAATGATGACTATGACTCTTCAGCCACTGAACAGTCAGTATCGTCTGAAAATGACTTCGACAGCGAGCCTCCCCGCGGCGATGACCAAGAAGCGCCTTTCGCACCAAGTCAAGCTGAAACAGATGGTAGTTTCTGGAGTGTCGCTCAGAGTCAATCTCAGCAGCCTTTCTCGCAACCTTTCTCAACCCAACAATCTCTGCCTTTAGACTCCCAAAGCAGCTCTCTTGGGTTCCCTTCCGCCTCCGAATCTGGTGAAACAACCGAGGAAAGCGACAACGAGAGTGATCTCGCTGTCCAAAGACGACATCACCTCGATCCCATGCACCAACTTCATGAATCTCTATCCAGGTCTTCTTCGTCTTCCTCTAGCAGCGCTTCGTTCGACCCGCATGTTCCTCTGCAAGCCTCTCTAAGGTCTCATGTTCCGGCTTTCACGCCATTCAAGGAATCCAATGAAAACGACGAGAATGCTTCAGGCTCACATCGCAAGGACCGAAGTGCCTTCAAGCCAAGTCGGACGCCTTTGGGTATGAAGCCTGTCGCCTCTAACTCTGCTTTGTCGATAAAGCCTGCTTTTTCGGTGTTCTGTGAGGAAGAAGAAGATAATCGAGCACCCTCATCCGCTCAACAGTCAGAGCAAACGGCAGAAGAGCACGATGACGGAACTGGCTACGGTATGGGTCGCCGTCCGGCCGGGAATAACCGCTTCGCGAATATGATGGATATCATGACGCCTATCACAGAGCGGACCTGCGAGTTCGGAATGCAGACTGCCACTATGACTTCCAGTCATGGAGGCGAGGTCCACGCCCGTATGCTTACGGATGGCCAGTCCGAAGTAGAGGACCTTTTCGATCAGGGTATGCCTGAGGATCTCGCTAGCAGCAGAGGCAGCAATTGGGATGCTGGTCGAAGACTTGAGCAGATTGATGAGGAAGCGGATTACTCTAGTCAGATTGACGGTACACAAGGTAAGTTCGCGACAGTGGAAATAGTAGCCGGTATATTGCAGCTGACTATTTGAACATTTTCAGAGCCTTCCAATACCTCCACAGTGCTTGCTTCGACAACCTTGGCCACAGAAGCTTGCGCACGGCAAGATGGCGCATGCGACCCGCTCGCTCCAGAAGTGGTAGAAAACATACTGTACAGTGGCGATAAGCCAGTCACAAGCGTTCAGGGATTCAGAGATCATCAACATCAGGTCTGCGCTAAGCTGGACGGTCTACGGCGAGCAGCTAAGAGCAGGCGCAAGTCTGCCAGTGCGAACAGCAGTCGAAGCAGCACAGCCCATGAAGAGACACCTTGGCAGATCGAACTCCACCAGGATGTGTTCTCAGTCCGAGAGAAGCTAGGGGAAGGAGGCTTTGGCTCTGTCTACAGAGTTGCGGAGCTGCTTGATACTTTCACGGACAATGATGACGATGATATCGCACAAACGGCTCTAAAGGTCGAATCGCCGCCTAATCTGTGGGAGTTCTACATCCTCAACGCTTTGCAGACTCGCCTGCCCGAGCGCACGAAAATGTCGATAATCAAGGCCCACAGGATGTACGCATTTAAGGACGAAAGCTATCTTTTTCTAGACTATTGCGATCAAGGCAGTCTACTAGATGCCGTCAATCATGCACACGACGCTGGCATTGGACCGTCGGGTACTGTCTCGACTGGCGTTGAAGAAGTTTTGGCAATCTTCTTTACCATCGAGCTTACTCGTATACTGGAGTGTCTGCACACATATCGCTTCCTGCATGGTGATTTCAAGATCGACAATTGCCTCATTAGGCTAGAAGACGTGCCTGGAGGAGCCGCTCGAGGTTGGTCGAATGGGTACAAGGCAGATGGTTCTGGCGGATGGAAGCACAAGGGCGTCTCAATCATTGATTTCGGTCGTGCTATAGACCTAGACAATTTCAAGCCTGGCCAGACGTTCACCACAGATGTCAAGACGGAGAATCATGATTGTACCGAGGTACACGAGGGTCGACCATGGGTCTACCAGCCGGACTACTTTGGTCTAGCATGCATAGCCCACGTGCTGCTTTTCGGTAAATACCTTGAAGTGGTATCCACTAGCAAGGATATCAAACCCGGAAGACCGAGATATGCAATCAAAGAGCCACTGAAGCGATATCACCAAGCAAATCTATGGAATCGCTTCTTTGATATTTTACTCAATCCGACGAGTTTCACGGATGGCGAGCCTGCCAAAGCTATCACCCACTTGCTCAAAGACTGCAGGCATGACATGGAACGCTGGCTTGAAGCAAATTCGGACAAGAATGGGAAGAGTCTCAAGAGCTTGCTGAAGAAAATGGAGATTTGGGCTCTGAGTCGGCAGTGACGCGAGTGGCAGCCTCTTCGAGCATCTTCACGATTCTTGAGAACAAACTTATCCTATTCGACATATTCTACAACACAGCGCACGCCCTGGTGCGACTTTAATATCCCGTAATGCCGGCATAGACTGGTGTACTTGTTGTGGAATCTCTTGAATAGCAGCCTGAGCAGCGTTAGCACAGCTTTACGTTTAGCAGGCTATAAATAGCACAATCACTTTTCTATAGCTACACTCGTATTTCGACAATAATTTGATTACTTTAATGACAAATCATCCTCCTCCTGAAAGGCTGAACAATATGCAACTAGAGGTACCAATAGCAATAGGGCAGACTGATCGAAGGAAACACACGACTGGGCTATGCTGCGAAGGTCTTGGCGAGCGACTTCTACTATTGGCGAATCCGGTTCATCGTGGGGACATCCGGATTTCTATTGCAAGGTTCGAGTACCGTATGTGGTATCGTGCGTGCAAGAAGAACTTTTGCGAACTGAGAAAGACGGGAAACCAAAAGGAAAATTCAGGGCAATTCGATGCCAACTGCTTCATTAATGATAGTAATGACCTCTAAGTCAAAGATCCGTCGCTGAAACATGAAGCAATCTCGGCTTGCCCTCCCTCTTATGTGTCTTTTGTAGGTTTAATGCCATCAATCTTACTCCCATAGGTTCCGACAGCATTGCATAATGCATATGGTGATTGAAAGGTTATGATATCAAACCAGTGGCCGCCCTGCCACCACTTTGACCTTGTGGGCTTGATGGACCAGGTGTCTTCCTCCCTGCTGCCGGGAGTCGGGGACCCACGTGCGACACCCAGCTGAAAAAGAGTCTAAAGAGACAAGCTTAAGGTTGAACTTGAAAGCAAGGTACGGTAGTTCTTCGGCCTTTTTATCATAGACCTCCGTGCCGGACACCTCGCACTACCCTTGTCGGGATCGAGCATTGTAAGTTATATGTTGACACGACAGCCCTTGTCAATTTGCGGCTGTCATTATTATTTGTTCTCTTCATCGTACTCGCCCCGACTGCTGGCCTCACCCTCAGTTCCGATCGGATAAGGTAAGCGTCTAGTCGGGTGGCACATTGGCTGCCAATCCTGGGCGTTACATTCTGCATGAAAACCAGTCTGAAGTTACATCTCACAGGCATCATCGAGTCCTGCTCTTGCTCTCGTACCAACACTTGACATACCTTCTCTGACGGCATTTGCCATCTGCCTGGGGGCCACTTCTTTCGACCACACAGCAGCACGTCGCGTCTCCACCAATGTGAGCCTAAAGTAGCTGCTCCCAATGTTGGGTCTGCGCCCATCCATATTTACCCTCTAAGACACCTGTACCAGACCGAACATGGCTACCCAGCAAATACCAGGCCCTCGGGGCAAGCTGCTCATAGGCAATTTGCTCGACGTAGACCCTGAAAACGCCACTCACTCGATGCACCTGCTTCATCAACAGTATGGACCAATTATCCAGCTGCAGATGCTCAACAAGCCTCCTATAATCGCTCTTGGGTCGCAAGAGTATGTTCACGAAGTGTGTGACACAGAGAGATTCGAGAAGTTGGTCGGTGCTGCTTTGAAGGAAGTCAGGAATCTGGCTGGAAATGGTAGGTGGGGCAGCGACGCCTTGGCCCGCTCGGTGCCGAAACTAGTCACGTGTCGAGCTCTTCACTGACCAGTTGGCACACTCAACCGTTTCAATATGCAGGATTGTTCACCGCCTTCAACGACGAGCCAGAGTGGTGAGATAAAGGAGCAGCTCCATGTCTCCCCATCAGAGCGTGCCTGATACAGTATTGTCCAGGGGCCTGGCGCATCGCATCTTGTTACCAGCCTTCGGGCCATTAGGCATCAAAGCGATGTTTCCTGGAATGGCGGACATTGCTTCGCAGCTGCTATCCAAGGTGTGTGCCAAGGGCAGCGCCGAACATAACGGCCAACGGCTAACGGGCTGACTCATGAATTAGTGGGAACGTTTCGGCGACTCTCCTATCGATGTGGTTGGCGATTTCACAAAGCTGGCTTTCGATAGTAAGCGGCGACCTTTTACTTCACAAATACAAAGAGCGTCTATGTATAGAATTTCTGACCACGCACACAGCTATCGCCCTCTGTACCTTTTCGCACCGCTTCAATTCGTGAGTTCTGCTGAAGCCGTGATCACAGATGCACACTGAATTTCTTTCATACGCAGGTTTTATACTGAGGGCATCCCACCTTTTGTACATGCTATGGGCGAGTCCTTGAAGCAATCAGGGTACCGCACTCGTCGTCTCCCTGGTACGGACTGGATGCACAAGGCGGAAGATGCAAAGTATCGAGAAGATATTGCTCTCCTGCATCATGTCGCAGATGATGTTAGTGGTCGCCATCCCGGATCCGGACTTCTTTTGAATTCTGAATATGAGTCTGTCTGTGTCGTTAACAGCTGATTGCCAAGAGAAAGTCTGGCGAAGAGAAGGCGTCTACAGAGGATCTGCTGGACAAGATGCTCAACGGACGCGATCCCAAGACAGGTAAGTCGCAGACGTAGGATTTGCATGCTCTTTCGCGTGCTTGACTATTGTCCGCCATCACCAGGACAGGGTCTCAGTGACGAGAACATTCGTTACCAAATGGTGACCTTCCTTATCGCGGGACACGAGGTGAGCTATCGACTGTGTCCCAATAGACTTAATTCGACGCACACCTTATGTTGGTTCCTCATGCAGACAACTTCTGGCTTGCTGTCCTTCCTTTTCTACTATTTGATGCGCACTCCGTCGGCTTACCAAGCCATTCAGAAAGAAGTCGACACAGTCTGCGGTACCAAGCCAATCGAATTCGAGCATCTCAACAAGCTTGTCTACATAGACGCAGCTCTGAAGGAAGCGTTACGGCTACGGGCCCCGGCACCCGCATTTGGTGTAACACCCAAGAAAGATACCGAAACTCTGGGTGGAAAGTATACCGTCAAGAAGGGACAATTCATTGCAGTTGTTCTCGAAAGCTTGCATCGTGATCCCGCTGTGTGGGGCGAGGATGCTGAAGAGTTTCGGTAAGGACTTTCGACTTGAGCAAGGCAGGGGTTTTGCTAAAAGACGTGTTGTCCAGACCTGAACGAATGCTCAATGGCGGTTTCGAGAACTTGCCAAAGGATTCCTGGAAACCATTCGGTGGGTGACAGTGCATGTCCATAATATCTGGAGCTCACGATCCATCGCTTTGCAGGGAACGGCATGCGAGCTTGCATAGGCCGTTCCTTCGCTTGGCAAGAAGCTCTTTTGGCGGTTGCTAGCGTAGGTCGTTACGATACTCCGGCATTCCACCAACACACTGGCTGATGCGGTGTCTGTATAGATCTTCCAAAAGTTCGATGTCAGGCCTCACGATGGGCAATACGACCTCGTCATTAAAACGTCACTTACCATAAAACCCGATGGTCTCTTCATGCATGTTTCGCCCAGAAAGAACCACGTGGTCGAAGCATCGACTGGCAAGGTAGCCCCGCCTCAAGTGGACGGCACAGCATCAGGTGCAGCGACAAACGCAAGTAGCGGCGGCAAGCCGTTGTTGATCCTGTATGGAAGCAATGCTGGAACATGCAAGACCTTCGCGATCACCCTGCAGAACGAGGCTGCAGGTAGAGGTTTTGCTGCCGAATTAAAGACCTTGAACGCTGCTGGCGCCGGAAAGTTACCAACAGATAGACCCGTTGCGATCATCACTGCAAGTTATGAAGGGCAGGTGAGCGATGTGATCAGCTTTCCGTGACAGATACCATACTCAGTAGCCGCCCTAGCCTACCGATGACGCTGCCTTCTTTGTTGAGTGGCTCAAATCTGCTCCCAGCACCGCCTCTACGGGCGTACAATATGGTGTCTTCGGTTGCGGACATCCAGATTGGGCCTCCACTTTCCATGCTGTACCAAAATTGATTGATGAAAGATTGACAGCGTGCGGAGGATCAAGGCTGCTGCCAAGGGGCGAAGGAAATGTTTCGAGCTCGGAACTGTTTGACCAGTTCAACGACTGGAAGAAAGCGTTCCTTGTTGCAATAAACGGTGGTAGAGATGCTGGTGGTGACGCCGAACCTGCTATCGAGGTCGAGATAGACTCCAGCATTCGGCAGAACCTCCTGCACCACGAATTCCTTCGGTCGGCAATGGTAAGTGGAGGAATTAGAGAAAGCAGGGCCCGATCTGTTGACCGCTGAATTTGCTTCGTCAGGTGACTTCAAATAAAGTGATTAGTAAAGGCGGAAACGACATCAAGCGCCAGATCGAGCTTGAGCTTCCAGAAGATGCGCACTATCGAACAGGCGACTATCTGGGTATCCTGCCGGTCGCACCTCATCCCACCGTAATGCGTGTATTGCACCGCTTCAATCTGCATGGCGATGATCTTATAACAGTCAAAGCGGTGTCTGCGACATCGCATTACTTGCCTGTCAACATACCCGTCAGCGCCTACGATCTCTTCAAGGGTTTCTTCGAGCTCGACACGCCCATAAGCTCACGGCAATTAGCTGGCCTTGTCAAATACGCCTCTGACGACAGGACAAAGGCCGCGTTGGAGCGGTACGCGCAGCCAGAAGTGTTCGCCGAAGAGATCGCCAAGAAGCGTGTCAGCTTGTTGGCTGTTCTTGAAGAGTTCCCGAAGATCAAGTTTCCTCTGAGCGAATTCATCCTTGCGGTTCCAGCTATTCACATGCGACAGTACTCGATTTCCTCCACACCCATGCTGGACCCACATAAAGCTTCCCTCACTATCGCTGTGATCGACGCTCCGCACATTTCGGGACGTGGAAGCCAGTACCTTGGACTTGCAAGTCACTTCCTTGCTACTCTTGAGCCTGGCACAAGGATCAGAGCTGCTGTTCGACCATCGAGTGCAGGCTTCCATCCTCCAAATGACCCCAAGGTCCCCATCATTCTGATTGCTTCAGGCTCGGGCATAGCGCCTTTCAGGGCCTTTGTGCATGAGCGCTACTTGCAGAAGTGAGTAACCTTCGAGGCTGTTTCTCAGGCATGGCTGACATCCGTCGGCCCGATATTTCACAGGATCTGCGGTCGTGAAGTCGGTCCAGCTCTGTTCTTCTACGGATGCCGATCACCTAAGGAAGACGCGCTCTACGACGATGAGTTCGCAGAGTTCGCCAAAGCTGGCGTGGTCAGCGTGCGATACGCATTCAGTCGTGCTCCAGAGCAGTCTTTTGAGTGCAAGTATGTGCAGTAAGTCGCAATTGATGTAGTGGCTCACTTGGACAGGAAGAAAAGAGGATCGTCGTAGCCATGCTGAATATTCTCCTTCGTTCTAGGGACCGCGTCGCTCATGATGGCCAGGAAATGATCAAGCTGTTCCGCGAGGGAGCAAAGACGTACCTCTGTGGCAGCAAGCGCATGTCAGAGGGCATCACTACCGTTCTCAAGCAGCTGTATATGGGTCAGACGGGCGCCACAGCGGAGGCTGCATCGAAGTGGATAGACGAGAACAGAGCAGAGAGGTTCGCCACTGATGTTTTCGGATAGTCTTGGTTCTTAGCTACATCACCGAACAGGCCCATGAACCCTGCAAAAAAGAGGCAAAAGTCTTATGCTGGCACGGCCTCTAGCGTCAAACGAGTCTTTGGTCGCGCAGGCTGACACCAAGGGGTCGCACAGAGCGAGAAAGCCTCGACTGCACAATAGTCTAACCAGCTGAGTCTGACGCCGCCTGAGAACCAGAGACTTTTGATCGTCAGCACGCTGGTATAGCCATAAAAGCAGTCCCTACCTTAGTGATAGGCCAGTGACAAGCGTTCAGGGGGTCAGAGATTACCGACATCAGGTCTGCGCTAAGCTGGACGATCTACGGCGAGGCAGCTAAGAGCAAGCGCAGGTCTGCCCGTGCGAACAGCAGTCGAAGCAGCACAGCCCATGAAGAGAGACACCTTGGCAAACTGAACTTCACCAGGATGTGTTCTCAGTCCGAGAGAAGCTAGGTGAAGGAGGGTCTGGCTCTGTCTACAGAGGTGCGGAGCTGCTTGACACGTTCACGGACAACGATGACGATGATCTCGCACAAACAGCTCTCAAGGTTGAATCGTCACCTAACTTGTGGAAGTTCTACAACCTCAAGGTATTGCAGGGCCGCCTACCCGAGCGCACGATAATCAAGTCCCACAGGATATACGCATTTCAAGATGAAAGCTATCTTCTACTAGACTACTGTGATCAAGGCAGTCTACTGGATGCGGTCAATCATGCGCATGACGCTGGCATTGGACCGTTGTGGACTGTCTCGACTGGCGTTGAAGAAGTCTTGGCAATCTTCTTTACCATCGAGCATACTCGTATACTGGAGTGTCTGCACACGTATCGCTTCCTGCATGGCGATTTCAAGATAGGTAACTGCCTCATTAGACTGGAAGACGTGCCAGGAGGAGCCGCTCGAAATTGGTCGAATGGGTACAAGGCAGACGGTTCTGGCGGATGGAAGCACAAGGGTGTCTCAATCATTGATTTCGGTCGTGCTGTAGACTTCGACAATTTCAAGCCTGGCCAGGCGTTCACCACAGATGTCAAGACGGAGAATCGTATGTTCCTGCGCAATATCAACGCCCTGTTGCGCTTTCAATGGTTTCAACTGCCGTCATAAGGCCGTGTATTTGTTGTTGCGACACTAGAAGTAGTAGTACGAGCAGCGCGAGCACAGCTTGCATCCTAGTAGGCTATATATAGCATAATCAAAGAATTGTCTATAGCTACATGCGTATTCGACAGTACGTTGTTTACTTTGTTGACAAGTTTACCACCCTCCTGTAAGGCCAAGATTGTGCTGCTACTGAGCAGCTAAAAAAACGAAGAACGATAATGCAGATTGAGTGAAAAAAAAAAAGGAGGCGAAAAAGCTGCTATACGAATGCGTTAACGACTTCTATTTTGGATACCTTCAGACTACGTGGAGGAATCGGAGTTCTGATGCGATTTTCGTGTATATGTAATCATGCAATAAGACTTTGCAATTTGGCTAAGACGGGAAAGAAAGAGAAACGCGAAGCCGTTCCTCATTAATGATAATAATGCCCTCGGAGTCCAAGATCCGTGGCGGAGACGTGCAACAACCTAGGTCTGTCCTCCCTTTTGCTCTCTTCTGTAGGCTTGATGCCGTTAACCTCACTCCAATCAATGACACCCTCAGTCGAGGAGTCAGACCTATATTTGACTCTATACTGGAAGAAGCGAATCTCATCTGCTTTGAGACGTTGAAAGACGCAATGAATACGATGGAGCGAGTATCGAGATTCTTCGTCATTCTTTGACGGCGGTGCGTTCGAAATGTGAGGAGAGTCATCCTGCGTAAGCGAAGTATCGAGGGATGAGGCGAAGGAGGTATTGCTGGCACTTCGCACAGACAATGAAGATGAAGTAGTATTATATCCCTCATAAAGTTCATTCTCCGAATGTGCACTAGAGACCGAGTAATTCGATTCTCGTCGATCTACGAGTTGAGGCCTTGTCTGAAGAGTAGAAATGGAAAGAGTAGGTCGTCTTTCGGCATTTGACGATGAATTACTTGAAGGCATTGACGCTGAGGTGGGTAACGAAGGAGACTCGACGGTAGAAGAAGATGGGACGACTGTAATATTGGTAGGTGCGAGTGATGCGATTACATCTTGTGTGAGAAAGCGAAGAGCCACGTAATCATCGTTTGCAAATCGGGGAAGCCAGTACTATTGCGAGAACAGAGCAAACAGAAGAGGCTGTCAGCATGTTTGCTCACATGTCCTTTGAATCGTAGTACCGAGAAGACTAGGCTCAGACACGGACTGAGGAAGTTGATAAACTCACACTCATAAACTCCTTGCGTCCTTTACGATGCATGCCTAGTTTCCAAAGTACCTTTTCCAAATACCAACTCAGATCATTTACGTGTATAACGTTACAATTTGACGTAGACAGGTGAAAAGGGTCATCTTTACATGAAGTGTCGTCTGTCGCGTCTTTGGGGGGTTTTCTCCGTGTGTCGATGAGGTTTGGTGCATCTACCAGGAAAGGAATGCTGGAGATAGATGAGTGACCCAGCAATGATGTGGGTGATGTAGTAGTGGATGAAGATCTTGAAGAAGGACGACGATGATCGTTTGTGGTTGGTGTGTTGGCAGACCAATTATTGTCATCATTGGAAGACATTGAGAAGATAGTAGAAGTGAGCGAAGGTATAGGGTTGGATATCGCATTGCCTCCTGAGCCGCCCGAGGCTTTCCTACTGCTTGAAGGCGATGATGATGACGGCGCACTCGAAACAGCAGTCTGCGCAAATAATACGCTCTCCATTTCTTTCCTGTACGCAGACGGTATTTTGCGTCTACTCGTAGTAGAGGCAGTACGCGATAATGAGGTACCAATAGATGAAATAGTAGATGATGATGTCGTACGTTGAATAGGTGAGGATGAAGATGAAGTTTGTTGCTGTTGTTGGGTCGTGGGTTCCGTTGTTGCAGCTGAAGCTGAAGCTGAAATTTCGCCTTCTTTCATACTATGTAATGGACATGAAATCGTCGTGGTTTCGTGTATCGTAGCGAGGCTTGTGGCAGAATTGGGAGTACTGCACGTCCTTCCGGAACCACTGCCCGATCCAGAGGCAGAACCAGATGCCGATGTGTCTGTAGAGGCAGATCCCGAACCTGATCCCGACCCTGATCCTGATCCTGCAGAAGTGCCTCCACTTGTCAATAGCGGTCTTGTACCAGTACTCGTGCCGTCCTTTTTGCCTTCTTCATCATGATCTTCTCGTTGCGAAGAAGTGTTGGCGGACGAAGAGGATAACGAGCGAGTTTGACTTGCTGCTGTATTTATCGTAGCTGTAGAGGACCCAGATCCGATTCGCGTAATCGCACTCAATGAAGGTGGCCCTCCTGATGATCCGCCGCTTGCTAATGCTCCACTTGCTCCTCCAGCCGATGATGATCGTTCTGATCTACCATCTTCCGAAGCTACTTCTTGTATTGTACTCAGAGTGAACGTGGCTGGTGCATTGTTACTATGATGATTGGCATGATACGACGATGGCGGGTTGAGCTTCGGAGTTGATGGTGCTGAGAAAGGCATGAATGGATCGAGGGTATCTGTTGGATATGGACTTGGAAGTGGTATTTTACCGCCATTTTGATGATGGTGGTGAAGTGTTGAAGTAGGTTGACCATCTGCCATCAAGATATGCATCCTCGACACCAAATCATTGCCTGTATTGAGTGAGCCGCTCTTGTTCAATGCGTCGGTCTTATCAGGAGAATGCAAAGTTGAAGAAGAAGGGAAAGCAGTAGAGGAGGAAGAAGAAAGCAAAGAACTCGACGAAAGAGTATTTGCGAATGTTTCGGAAAGTAGATATGTATTGGAAGTTGCAGAAAGAGTCTTCACTTGTGGAGCTATCAGTTTCCAAGATGTAAATTGAGGCTTGGGACCTCTGACGGTTGGTGATGTCGGACTACTGTAGGTCGACGGCGGAGGTGCATGATTCCTGCTATTGGTTTCCGATTCTGTATGTGATGTATGTAATGTAGGAGTCGATGTCGATGTCGAACTAGCGTTGGAAGTCTTGCCGTGCGTTGATGCTGATGTTGCGGTACCGGAAGAGGAGCCGTTATGAGGTGAAGATGACGGGATCGACGACGTGGAAGAAGAAGTGTCAGACGGAGTGGTAGGAGTAGTATCACGTCTTCCATGCCTTGGTGAAGATGAGGATGAATTGATGGTGGTCCTGGATGTGCTTGCCGATGTCGATGCTTGATTGCTGCCAGTATTCGAGGCTGATGTTGATGGTGATGGTCTTGGTGGGATGCGGATCCTCAATTGTAACGGCGGCAAGGGTGCTACGGATGATGATGATGGGCTGTCGTCCCGATGGGAACAAGTACATGGAGGCAGTTCATCTTGCAGTTCTTCTGGATCTGCTCGAGGCAGCAGGTATACAAAGTGCCTTTGGGAGGACATGCTTGTACTTCAGGTATTGACGATGGATCTCCCAATCCCTATCAATGTCCAAAGCGATCGTATTCCCAGCTTCAACTTCGATATGCCATGTCGGGCCTAAGAAGTATCATCTTGAATGAGTATGTTTTAATCCTAGTATACGAATGAGAGTGAAAACGAAACGCCTCTCTCTCTCTGGCAATCGCAAGTCGAGAGTCCCAGCAATTCTTAATATCTTGCCGAATCGCTGCTTGATCGATTTGCAAATTGCCTGAAATGCAGAATAATGCTGCAGACGATGCCGAGGAATTCGAATTGGAGGGAATGACCTTGCCGAGATTTTGGCGTGGACTGGAGGGTGGGCTGCAGCTGGGAGATATGAGACTAGATGATATGATAGCAATCAGGCAAGGGTATCATATGGGCGGAAGTATGATAAGAACAATGAGAGTGTTGCTACTAGGTACAGTGTGAGATCTTCATAGGGATTTCGATGATCCCCCTTTGCTATGCTATGCTATTGATATCCCGCTATACGCGCTAAGTTAGTGAGTTCTTCAATGGACGCATTTTTTCCCAGGCGAACACAATTTAAAGCGAAGTGCGTGTCATCGAAAGGTCAGTCGGGCTATCCTATTAATCCTAATGCAAAGAATGACTATCTAGAATTAATTCAAAGAATGACTGTTTTGCAATGAATCTCTGGACAGAAACATAGGATCACCCTTGCTTATCGTTTTTCTTCGTCATGACAAGACAGACAGACATTATCAGGGTCATAACCCTAGTCTGGTCCTAGTCCGAAGGCGCTAATATCGAACAGCAATGTCGGCGGAATGTAGAATGTATGTCTTCCCAAAATGATAGCCCGTCATATTCTTCCATTCCCTTACCTGTAGTATCCTATGTATATATAGCACTCTTACCACTGCTCACCGGACAATGAACCCTGGTAATAGTATGATGCTCAGACACCCCCTGGCGGTGCCCGACCGTCGACTTGGGATTGTTCCGGGCTTGCTGCATACCGACTTATTTGCAAATTGGTTCAAACCCTCTGCGTGCATACATGATCTTGACCGCTTGCGTTGGTTGTAGACATTATTCAGGAAATCACTGGAAACCAAGGGGATTTGTCCATTCCGGCTGTAAGGTTTCTTTGTATCATAATAGCACTTCCAGAGTGTGGGTAGTTTGGAAGTTTTTGTGACGACAATTTGATGTAGCACCACTTGTGGGCGGTATAAGGACCCATGGCTTCAATGATGTGGATCGTGCTGCATGTTAAGGAACAGTTGAAGTTTTTTTTCGATCCAAGTCTTCGTTTGAAGATCTGGAGAAGAAGAGAAAAACCCAGGAAGAGGAAGTTGTACGGTTTTGGTGAATGCGTACTTGCCGCCCTTCACAATGACTATTCGTGTATCTTGTATTGTTAATCAACGAACGGGTGTGAAACATGATGAGCTATTCGGAAGGTGTTTTGAGGCGATGTCGCATTTTGGCTCCCTTTTGAGTATGAAAAGAGTCCGTGGCCTCACTCTTGCTCCGATTGCTTTAGGGTATCGTATGGCCCCGAGGTTGTCGGGAAGCTTTTTAGAGGGCTTAAGGCTATCTGGAATATGTTGCAAATGAAAGCTGTGTATTATCGGCAGCAGTCGTCATATTTGCGCTGCGGGGCAGAGCTTCATAGCGTTACACCCGATCCTGCCTTCTTAAAGCTTGTAGACGGCAATGAACAGGCAGATGATTCTTTTTTGCTGAGCGTCTTAGTTGTGCACTTGTAGATGATCTGCATAGACTTGAAGTCTTCTTCTTCTTGTCCGATCAACCCATTATATGGCCGGCATCTATCTGCATTCAGATGGATCTCATTCTTCCCTTTGCATTTGCTGAATAGCCATTCCCAGTCTTCCAATCCGACAACTCAACTTCGTCTTCATAAGGTTGATCTGCATACGACGCAGCAGAAGGCACAGCCCAATTCCTTCGACCTCCTCCCAATCGCGTATATGGCATTGTGCCGCTGAAAGAAGATCCATCCCTTCGTGAAGACCAATTCTTAACGCGGACAGGAGTCGGTTGCGAATCTGCATATGAGAGAAGACGCTCCCATAGTGAAGAGAGGAGGAGACGGAGTGGTTCACCTAGGCATGTCGAAAGACCTGTATTTGCAGCATGAGATGTGATATTGGAGAATTTTGGTGGTGATCAGCTCTCTCTCATCTCAAAAGATGAAAGCATTGAAGAATAACCTACAGAGAAAGATGAGCCAGCTTGTGATGAGGAGCGAGAAGGCCACAATGAACCAGAACAACGAACGATCCATCGCTGGGTATGCTTCTCGCACAAGGGAATTGGCATGAAGCAGAGTCGACGTGATGAAAGCAGCACGCACGTGCCCGCTCGCTTCCATGGTTTTTGTCGGACGTCGAACATGCAAGTTTGTTTGCTGCATACATGAGTATTGTACACCTTGGATATGCTCTCTATCTACTATCGCTCGAGAACTCGTCCACGCCCGAAACTTTCGAGCATCCTGCTTGCAGCTTTCCAATGGATACGAACTTGGCGGTCTCCAAGTTAGCCGGACCTAACGACCTACCTCCATCCGAAGACCCTAACCATGGGACCCAGCAAGATACGAGCGATGCTATGGAGACATCACCATCTATGCTAGACATCGTCCCCTTCGAGGTTCTGGAATACATACTCGAGCTTGTACCGGTGTCTGACTTGCACAGTGAGTGCTAGACGCTCCAGGTTCTGCATTGTGTGTTCATGTCCGACAATCGCTGATATCCTCTGGAATGTAGACCTAGCCTTAGTCAATAAGAAGATCTCATCAATGACCGAGGAAAGGCGCAAGCAAAGCCTCTATCTCAATGCAGGCAATTGGCGAGCTTTCACCAGGATGTTGCGAACGAAGACCCACGACGCATGGCAACATTTCGTCGAAGACATTCGGTACGTGCGTCTGGAGGGAATCTATTTTAGAGCAAGGGATGAAACATTTCTGTACGGCTTGACTCCCCTTTTTGAGGGTTTGTCACCTCGCAAACTGGAGCTGCTTGTCGGTTGGCCAAACCAGACCGAAGGTGAGACTTTGCAATCTGTGTTAGCATACGCCAACCTACAGGCCGTAACACACCTTACGATTGATTCGTTCGAGGCACTGGATATATGGAGATTTTCGCTCTTACTCGAACGATGCTCGCGGACTCTCACCCACCTCTCATTCTATGCCCCCATCGTTCTGCCATCAAGCATAACAACACTTTCAAATTACGCTGTACAATTGCCTCGTCTAGCAGTCTTGGAATATACTTCACATGATACATCGCTTCTTCCTTTCTTTGAAGCCCTGATTGCGAAGGCTACAAATCTGAAGAAAGTGCACGTTCATTCTCTGGATCCGAACTATTCACTTCCCGTCAAGCAACAGCAGACCGTGCAATTGTCCATAAGCTTCGATACCAATCCTTTGAGGTCTGACTGGTCGGTCTACGATGACCTCGTACTTGATACACTACCCTACCTCTCCAGAGTGTATCCAAATGTCACTATCGTTAAACTCAGAGCAGAGCTCATGGATCTCGATAGTAGTTACCACTTATCCAGGCTGCATCATTTTGTTCCGGCCCTGCAGTCCCTTCACATTGATAAGCCCGATGAACTTCTTATGCGCCACCTGGTGTCTCATTTCTCAAACAAAGCCTTTCTACCCAAACTCAAAGAAATCTGCTTTCGAAATCGAAAGCAGTCTGCCGACGTCATCTATCCCTTTCTGGCTGCTTTGTTGGATGCACGCAACGTCAAATGCATACAAGACTGAAGAGATTGAACCTATGCCAGGAGGACATGTGCCTAGAAGGTAGCAACGTCAGATTGCGTCTCGCCTGGTACCCTTGGCAGAAAGCCAATCGTGCTGATGGCAATGGTACTCCTGCTGCCATCCAAATTCTCGCCAACAAGCCATCTGGCTTCCAAGAAGTGGACTTTGAAGGGCTACTAGTCGCTTCAATTCACTGCAATTCCGGTCAAGGATATCGGGGTTGGTCTTATGAGTGCGGTGTAGTGGATTTTCAGAAACTTCTGGAGTTGTATAGACATTTTGAGGTTCGTCAGAAGTGTGTTCTGCAAATAGAATATGATTGGAAGGCTCCTCCCGTGCAGCATAACGTCTTTTCTCGTGGAACGTTCCGGTGATCCCACTCGAGACAACCTTGAAAAGCCCTCAGCAGGCAATCGGCATGCTTGACTTTGCTCCAATTGGACAACGCGCCCAATTTATACTTGCCTGCACATTTGAGCAGCGGCCACTATCGTTCCAATATGAGCTGGGGTTCAGTGCGTCATTTAGACGTACAACGTCCACTAGTAACTCAAGCTTCAAAAAGGCACCGGCATGAACCGGTACTCTGAAACTGACACACGTGAAGGAAGATCACGGCACCCAAGCCTGGACTTTACTACTTTCAACCATATCTCCGTAAGAACTGCGTTGAAAAGTAGTTTTTCCTCAGCAGATCAGCGTACTGAGTGTACCAAAGCCAGTTCTGTGTTTGGCTGCTGTGACGATCGCGCACACTTGGAAGCTTTGGCCCTGTCGTTGAACGACTGCCACTGCCCCAGACTGGAGTTGGACGCTCAGCGCTCATCCTTGGGAACCTGACCAAGCTTAGGTGCCATCATCGACCTTCGTAACAGCTAGAAGTACGCTCTAATGACGCGGAGCGAAGACTCTCTTGCATACACGTCGATACCCGATAATTTCTCAGCGTCAGTCACGCCAGCACAGGTGCAAGAGGTGGAGGACGTCAGCTCAACCAAGGCTGGCGAGGATGGTTCACTTGGCAGCACAGAGCAGATATATGCAACACAGGCTAGACTTGATATGCTTCCTGCGGAGACTCTGATGAGCATCGTCAGTCTGATAAGCAGGGTAGACGTCCTGAGTGAGTGCCTGGGAATCAGCTTTGAAGGCAGTTTTCGAAACTGAGCACTTATCAACAGACCTAGCCACAGTCAACAAGAGACTCTCGTCCTTCATCAATAGCTTCCTCATCCAGGACATTACTCTCAGCGAAGACAACTTTGACAAGTTTGAAGCGATGTTGGACGCGAAAGGCAGTGACGAGCGAGGAACACTCATCCGGAACGTAAAGTCTCTGCATCTGTGCGGAGACGGCTACACCTTACGAGATGAGGAGTATTTCGCCCGCTTTAAAACGGTCATATCGCCAACGGTGCTTTCCAAGCTTGATCTTTCCTTAATCTGGGCGTACCCGCATGACTTGACAGAACTCCTTGAGCCTGTCAACCTCGAGAACGTCTGTCATCTCAAAATTCGCCTGATAAGTGTGGAGAGCCTTACCATTACCGGCCACTTACTCAAGCGCTGCTCTGGTTCGCTCACTCATCTTACCTTGGACACCCTTTCCAGAATATACAAAAACCCAGGCCTCAACTGCCTTCCCGAAATTTCCTCTCCTCAAATATCTGGACTTTTCCGTTAGTGAGCGGATCGATGGCTATCGAGTAGCGGAACAGATTATCCGCCATTCTCCCAATCTCAAGACTCTCCGACTGGACTCTTCTGTCACACCTCAAGACGGTGTGCAAGTCTGGGACAAAAGTAGTAGACTACGCATTCTTCGACTCGACATACCAACATATATCGCAATTGCTGCAGGTCACGGAACAAATGGAGCTGAAGGCTGTCCCAGCGTGGAGACACTTGAACTCTATCCTCCTCGCAATGCCTCATCCGCTGGCAGCTGGAGGGAACCGATCTTGAGATGCGCCCCTTTAGGTAGCATGTTTCCTTCGCTCAGGCAACTCAGAGTATAGGGACTGAGCAAGATTGACGCCACCCATCTCATCGAGCCACTGTGCCAGCCAGGATTCCTTCCATCGTTGCAATACCTCGACCTCCAAGTCACGGCCGAAGGTTATCTCATACGTGACGACGGCTGGGACAGGACGGAGAACGAGTATGGACAGGATCTGGAGACCATGAAGCAGATGCTTAGGCTTCGAAATGTACAGTACACCATTACTGAGGAGCAAGCTGGTGTTTTGCTTTAAGAGACGGAATCCTGGTAGTATTAGCCTAGAACTATCAATGTAGTTGACAATCTATGATAGTGGCAAACGATGAGCGTAACGCCGAGGTGATTTTTCGCGGAAGTCGGTGATTTGCTGTGTTTCCCTGTCGACTTGGCTTGACTTTGCTCCACCACAATGATACTCGGCTGCATCTGTTTAAGGAGGACTTCAGCTAGGCTTTCGTCTATACCGACTAATTGACGAGAAGGAGGCACAGCTCAGTTCGCACCGCTTCTGCACCCGCGTCGCGGTCAAACTGGACGACACCCCTCTCAATCGGTGAAGGACCTGTATGGTGCCGTACATGCTGACCTTTCCGCGTTATGCTCCATGCGAACGATAGCGGCTGACCGCTTTCTCCACAAGCTACTGGTCCCAGCTTCTCCAATGCTCGTCGGAAGCCCTTGTGAGTCTATGTCACCCACATGCTCGCGTCGTCTACTTTTGGAAGAAATACAATACAGCGACCTGGCGTCAGCCAGCTTCCTCCGCTTGGTACAGATGGGATCAGTCCGCATTGGTTCCATAATCTTGAAGAAGCGCTTGACGCTACGGTCCAAACCCTTAAAGTAAATACTCCCTTGCCGCCTCCATGCTCTTTGGATGAACAACAATCTCGCACAGGTAGCAGTATTCCTCCACTCTCAGCTCGTTGCCCACTGAACCACTGCATTCGAAGGCACACGAACTTCTGGGTTTTCCAATGCCTCGAACAGCTCTTTCATGGTCGTTATCGAGTTCTCGGCAGACGTACAGGCAAGTGCCGACAAATTTGGCTTCCCGCGTGCGACGATATAACACGTCAAGCATCTCAACTTGTCCGACATCCACCAAAGCTTGCAATTGGCCAGGTGTGCCTTTTAAACCCCTCTCTGAGGCATGGTTTGCATCGTCAGACAAGCTCGCTGTCGGCCCGTGACCCCATACTTCCCTAGTCAGACTTGCCTGCGGCATTCGCATTGTCAGACGGGGCACTTCCCAGATTTCAGCCGACAGCTTGATAGCCCGCGACTGCAGCACTGTAGACAACGTCAGGGTTTTGACATTGCAACTTGGCTCTGCTCATCCTGCGTCTAACGCCGCAACACTATCACAACTCGCAACTTCATCAAACCTACAAGTCAAGCAAGTAATCATGCCCACCCGATACAAGTTCGAGAAGGACAAAGTCGTCTATGTTGGTGAGCTCAACAGTAATTGCAACTCCACTACCGAAGTGCGTGTCATAGTTGAGGGCATGACCTTGTTTGACATTTACCCATGCTTCCAGGATGGTGTCACCTATTACAAGCTTTTTTTCGCGGATGAGAAATACCGCAAGATCAAGGTCAGCATTTGCAAGGAGTAAGTCTAGCAATCAGATGGATCATGAAAGAGCTTGATAGAATAGATGTCGAACATGTTGCTCATCAGGGTGGCCGCCACTGTCGAGCTCACCGACTCTCCCCCCAAATCGAACGAATCGAAGTAGCCCGCAAAGCAGTTCGAAAACGCTGCACAATGGACTGCAATTGCAGAGGGAGGGCACAGGATATCTTGAAGTTAAAGTGTAACCTTGTGGCCAGACAATTCATATACCCTTTGCCACATTGTGTTTAACAAATATGATAGCTGCCAGCTTGATTAGCCTGCGGTCACGCAGTACACAAAACTTTGGCGCCAGTGGTCTTCCCTTGCTGTGCAGTGCACCCTGACGTTGAAAGGCTCGACGATGCAAGCCGAAAGCTAGCCTGTGCCTAGTCGTCACGAGGTTTTGTCGTCTAGTATGTCTGTCACACCCTTTGTCGATTTTGTCGATCAAGGTTGCTCGTTGGTTGCCTATGGCTGATGCACTTGTCTGACCTGTCGATGCTACCTACGTGACTACATGCCAACCAGAAGTATTGCGACATCGTACTGCCTCAAGCTTACAAGAGTCCAGTGACGCAGTACTCCACCATAGTATGCGCTGTCTGACATAGCGGTCCTCGGCATGCAGTTTAGGAGTTGGTACAGTATCTCAAATGAGTCCACGGACGGATGAAAGCGATGAGGGTGACAGCGTGAGTTTCAAGGTTGAGTATGACACCAACGGCTTGCCGAAGAGTATTCTGCACTGGCGCAAAGCACCACAGGAGCTGTATGACACCGGTCGGTAAGTGCTGTTGTTAGCCTGTAGCGCAACATAGAAACGCTTACTTGCGAAACCTTGTGTCCCTCTTGCGTGGCTGCGATTGAAGGCAACTGTGGGACCCACTAGAGGACTTCTTCGAGAAACATGGCTATACGCTATTCATTGCAACGGAAGAAGATTCGTGCTGTCTTGTACCAAAGGTCGTCGGTGAAAGACGCGTACTGGATAGGTATCATCACGTGCTTCCGGAAGATCAGCATCTCTACGAGAGCCGATTCGTTCATCATGTGAGTAACAACACATGCAACTACCACCAAGCTCCTGAATCTGAATCCGCTGATCTTTCTGACGTCTACCAGAGCAACAAGCTCTGCCCTGCTACCTGCAAGGCAGACGGTACTCACGTCATGATCCAGCTTGTTTGCAAGGCAGGCCAGGGACAGCAAGAGCTCGATATATTGCGCTATTTCAGCCAACCCGCTCTGCTGGCCGACCCTGCGAACCATGTTATTCCCCTCCTGGACGAGCTACACTGCTTGGACATGTCATTCGCTGTGGTGCCCTTGCTACATTCCGAGCCATTTAATGTCCCATGGTTCTTGAATCTATCGGAAGCGCTAGACGCCATGCACCAGACTTTCGAAGTAAGATAGCAACAATGATACGTGCTGTATCCCATTGACTCTGCTTCTACTTAGGGTCTGTCTTTCATCCACGAGCACCTGGTTGCTCATCGTGACCTTGGAAGCGGAGAAATTGTCCTTAACTTTGGCGGACCGCGTTTGGCGCCACAGTATCGCCAAGCTCGTCGCAAAGGAGGTCCTTTCAGATGCTTCTTTTCGCCTCGCTACTATATCATCGACTTCGAAACAGCCATACGATTTCCCCAGGACTCGTCCCCAAACGAGTGTGTCGTTACGGGTATGGCAACGCTACTGAACCACGGTACCGACAACCCGACACATTACGGCAAGGTCAGCCCTCAACCTAGTTCTTCTGTTGTTCGCATCTGAAGTCTTGCTTTGCGTCATGTCCTAGGCTCTTCCGCCCGAGTGGACGAGCGAAGAACCATACTCGCCTTTCGCCAGTGATGTCTTCCAACTTGCAAGCATGTGGAAGACGCTATTAGATGTAAGTCTATATGAACTCTCGCTGCTGGATTGACCTGTCCCTTGCACCTCAACCTGACGTGCTGTCCAACCACTGCAGCTCAAAGGCGACCACCTGAAAGCGCTAGCCTCCTTAGTGGACCTTATGACCAGCGTCAGCCCGGCGGACAGACCAACTTCCGCCCGAGCACTTTCCCTCTTGCAAGAGTTCCGGAAGTCTCTCACTGCGAACGAGCTTCATACTACAGTAGTCGAATACTGCGAGCCATGCAACAATCCACACACCATCGATCGAAGTAACACTGCGAAGACCGACCAGTACCAAACTCCAACAATAGCCAGGCCTAAGACGTTGGAAATGCTCCCTGATGCGGTACTAGAGCAGATAATGAGCTACCTCGTCCGCCGGGAGTTAGTAGGTCAGTAACCTTTTTCTGCCTGTTTGCTGCTCAATGCCACCAAGTAGATACATCGTGTACAGTGTCTGATGCCGTTCATATCTATCACCAGGCATGACTACTATCAACGCAAAGATTGGCTTCGTCGCACAGGGCTTTCTCAATAAACACCTTGTCATCACGGCCTTTAACGATAGAAAGGTCTCGTCCATGCTGAAACGTAAAACCTCCTCAGAACGCGATTCATTCCTGTCGAACGTGTAATCCCTCCATTTGGACTTGACGTCATTCTTCCTCTAAAGAGCACCCTTCGACAGCGTCATACCCTATTTGGCTCTCATGCGACCCACCAGGTTGACGCTAGGCGCTACGGGAACTCCCCAAGCCAAGAACTACGCCGCAGTCATCAACGTTAGTCGCTTGCAACACCTGTCCCTTGCTAACACCGAGCGAAACGGAGACTTGCAATACTGGTCAGACCTTATCAGCCGATCTTCTGAGACTCTTATTCATCTCGCTTTACGGTCATATCCACACGGTCCATGGCGGCCAAATATGAATATTCCGGCAATCCAGCTTCCTTCTCTGAAGACGTACTGTTGTGCAACAAGCAAAAATAGACTGGAAGATACTTTCGAGTCTTTTTGTGTAATCGATGCTCCGCAACTTCAAGATCTGTGCCTACATACCGACGACTCTGCACTGGCTGAAAGACTCTTTCAGAAGTATGCCGATCAGCTACATCACATCGACTTCGGTACTCACCAACGAATGGAGCTAGCCAAACTCCGAGACTATTTGCAAACGTCCACTCCCTGTCTTTTCACCATTGGTCGCAGCTAGAACTCGCCTTAAAGGAAGCAAGCTTCCCTCAATTGCAGCATGTTCAAGTATCCCAAGTATTCTGTCATGATCTTCGGGCATTTGCAAGTGCCTTTGGCGATTTGGATAGGTATTCTAAATACGATCTGTCTACATGGAAAGTGCTCGAGGTCAAGCGTCTTTACGTGATCAGTGGCCGCTCATACGGGGATGATGCACATATCATCAAGTCTATTACGAAGCAACTCAACTACAAAGGCTTCACTTCTGTATCCATCGGTTAGGAGGGACTGCACGCCGGAGGAATCTTTCTCCTTTATAGCTGGGAAACGGTAATTGCAAAGCCCGATGTAAAGCGGCTATTGGGGACTGCGAGAGAAAAGCAATTTGATTCAAGTACTCCCATTTGCAAGCTGGCCCAGTAGCCGCGATGCTTTAAGCTGCACCGACTGTTTGTATCGCCATGTGCCCATGTCACAGCCTGAAAAAGAAGGATCAGCGGCTTTGAGCTGTATCCTCTTTTCGGCCTTACTATGCAGCCAAGCTGCGGCATGAAGTAATTTTCCGCCTGTTTGGTAAGTGCATCGAGTTTCAAGCTTGTCTGCCAGTACGCTGTCTCATTGAGCCGTAGTAAGCACGGATGCGGGCTAAGTCCACTCGTTGCTGCGGTGGCGGAGCATCAGACGCGACTGGTATTGCCGCCTGTTTACGCGACTTGGCCCTAGTACAACCCCCGAAAAATGGCACTAGCGAGCTTTGAGGGTACCTAAACAAAGTACGCAATCAACGCACGTGAATGAGAAAGGGCAAGAAGTACGCAACGTCATAGAATGACAGAAACAGTCAAACCTTTATTTGTTTATTTGGATGCGAAGCTTTTCTTTTAGCGTCAGTGGAAGCAGACTAAATTCGGGAAGGCGATGTCGTGCTAGGCCGGAGTTAGGTATGATAGGTAGAAAGTGTTGATGACCAGCTGATGGGTTGTAGATGTATAAGACGACTCTGTCCCCCGTCTCTTCTCTTCTCTTTCCTCACTTACATTCAATCTTCCCGTCCATCATGCACTTCTCATCCTCGATCATCGCCTTCGCCTGCCTAGCAGTACAGACCAGTCTAGCTCTTGTCATTCCACAAGATGCAAGCTCATCCAGTGACACCTTAGTACAACGAGCACCTCACTTCTTCCAAGTCAGAGAACCAGCTTCAGACTATACACTCTATTCTCCGAATCCAGCTTCTTCGGGTGCCACTGGCTCTTTTGAGTTCAAAGCGCTAGACGGAGAGCAATCGAGCGAGTACCATTGCAAGGTATACCTTGAATCTAGCGATGGATCAAAGACAGAGGTAAGCCAACAAGCTTCTGTAATATATACTTTCGGTAAAAGCTGATTGTCGATCCCAACCTCTTATCAGCTTGCCAATATACCCTTTGATGGCTACGTAGCCGCCACTACCGTCAGCGTATCCTTCGATAACTTTCCTGATGGCTCATACAGTGAGACACCCACCCCTGTATAACAGCATCCAGCTTTGCACTAATGCTGACAGATTTCTCAACAGCCCTCGTAGCTGAGGAATTCAATAATGCTGATGGATCGTTCGCCGACAAGATCACACAACCGTTCTACATTAGACAAGGCGACGCACAAGCAAGTGCTTGAATGTACAACAGGACCTCGAGCTACATTACCAGTCTCTGCAACTGTCTATAGTCCTAGTAAGCTTCAATAATCAACAACAATTCAATAACTCCTTCTCGATGAGGCCCGAATGCAAGACCTGCTTACTTACTCTGCAAAAGAATAACTACCTTGTTCTGCACATAGCTTGTTTATAATCAATGAGTTCAAAGTTCACTGTAGCTATTACACCGTTTGTCAATACCCGAAATGGTGGTCCTTGAAGGCCTTTCTTATCCGTTGTTCTGTACCAGTAACACGTGAAGATTACAATAGGGCTTGGAGCGAGTCCCTGCATGATCCAGAGAGTAGCGCAGTATCATGAACCCTTGAGACGAAACGAGACTGACCGAGACTAAGTATTCAACACATAAGATCCTGTGCATCGTTCATAACTCCTCCAGCGCCATACGCGTCAAGCAGGGCAAGGCCGGTGCACGTGCTCTTTTTCGAGGGCGTCGCTTCGAGACAATGAGAATCACTGCACTCTCTACTTACAACGACAGGCCAACGATGAAGAGGCCGTCGTATTATCAAGGACGATTATAGTACACTACTGGCAAGACTGCCGCACATCCTTGCAGCCGCTCTGTCGCGCTGCGGCATTTGGCACTTTTGTTCCTCGTCTAGCGAGATCAAGAAGGCCTGAACGAGCGAAGGCAGCGCACGAAGAGAACGTGCAGCAAACGCAGCCTTCAACGGCTATCGTTATCTAATAAGACGAAGTGACAGATGTTGAAGAGTCACCCTATCCTACGGTCCTACAAGGTCGTTATACTTGGTTGTATGTTGTTCGCCTTTGCAATGCCCTCATTATTCGGCAAGCTGATCGGATGTATTGACGCTCAACTTACCAGCTGGAGGAGTGGGCAAATCTGCCCTGACGTGTCAATACGTCTATAACGTATTGTGAGTGCTAGTTGAGGCTCGTATCTAAGGCGTGAACTCTTGAAGCTTTGTCGCGTTTTGCGAGCGAACGAGGCCGATCACTGGACTGGCTAGCGAAGGTCACAACGTAAATATAGGCAAAAGGCTGAGATTATTGCTTGAACACCTTGCAGCGTCGAGAACTATGATCCGAGTGCGTTCTTGTGCCCTTGGCCTCGCTGCTGGATTGACCTAAATGCTGAGTGACCTCTGTTCATATCTTGCAGCTATCGAGGATCAAGTATGTCTACCATTCTCTACATACCGCCAAGCATGAAGCCTGACTGAAAAGTCTACTGCAGTATCAACGAATAGTGGAGGTAGATGGTATCAAAGTCCAGCTAGAGCTGCTCGACACAGCTGGGACAGAGCAGGCAAGTGACCCTTTCACTCATCTTCTTCCGATAACTTTCACTTCTTGTACTGATTGTGTACACGCACGTCCGGTTTTCACAGTTTATGGCCCTCCACTCTATATACATGAAGTCAGGCGATGGCTTCGTACTTGTCTTCTCCGTGACCAGCATGGAAAGCCTAAACGAACTCTCAAGTCTGAGAGATCAGATCCTCAGGCTGAAAGAGGTCGACGGCCTGCACGAGGTGAGTCAAACATACCCGTACACATCTTCTTGCTACATACTATCAGTACTGACAATACTTGGTACCCTGTGTGACTGCAGGACAACGTCCCGCTTGTCCTGGTGGGTAACAAGGGTACGCAGCACATATCTGTTCATCCACAAGTCATGTTTTCCGGAAGCTGACTTTCCTCCGCACCCATCCACTCCTGCCACAGTGGACCTATATGAAGAACGTCGAGTGCCCCGCGAGATTCCGGTAGCATTGACAGCTCACACGTGGCGCGGCGTACCTTACTACGAAACATCGGCACGGAAGAATCTGAACGTAGCTAATGTATTCGAAGATGTAGTTCGGCAGATTATCAGACAGAAAAGTAATGCAGAGCAGGAGAAAAGGGATAGAAAAGCTCAGAGGAAGAGCAAGATGAAGTGCGTCATTATCTGAGTTATCGGAACTAGCTATTCAAAGTACACGGTTTGTCCTGTATAGAGCAGGGACGCAGGTGGAAGTTTAACGAGTGTAGTAGTATTTGGAATCTCGCTTGCAGAGCATGCAGGAGTCTATTGTTGTTGTATATCTCGCTACTTGTCAACACCGAAATATCCTCTCTTGACACATGGGAACGTGAACAAGTAGAACGCATGAAGCGTTGAGAACCTACTTTGGGACTGGTAAGCTAGATTTTCTGTGCTCAAGTACAATGATCACCGAACGAGATATTTTCTTCTTGTGACTTGCATCCCACAATGTGAAGTCCGATGACTCGTGCAAATGCAGTACGCCACCGTGAATTCAGTCCCATACGGCGCAGCGTGGCGTTGCGAGAGCTCGCCCTACAGCCAAGTGTACGCGTCGCTTCCCGCAGATGTCTTGCAACTCTTGATAGAGTTCTTCCAGATCTGGACTTGGCGAACTCTGAAGCCTGACGATTGATACACATCGGAGCTGAGGTAAATGTTCTACTGTACGGAGTACTGTCGCGAGAGCTGAGATGCCAGTAAAGGTCAACATGTCCATATTGATCGTGTGGAGATGAGGGAAGTGTTTGGGCAGCACCTCGATGAGCTTTCCTGACACCGGACCTTCCACTTCAAGCGTGCCGAGGGATTTTCCGCCTACCAGACTATCGCTGACATCCTCTGATGTGTTGAACACACGTTGCCCGGTTTGGTCCAATATTAATTTTCGTATCTTTCGTCCACACGCTTGATAAGCACTGCGCAAACGGGACACGAGTGATCCTCTTAGGTGTAGTACTTTCATGTTGGGCGCATTGGCAAGGACATCCAGAAGCTGTAGCGAAGGAGGTCCGATGTCGCGATCCCTTCCGCTTGTCTGGTATACCACTTCCTGAAGAGCGTCAAATGGGGGCATGGCAATGTCAGGCCTTGAGGGGTGGGCGAGCCAGTCTTGGATGTGTATTCGCTTCAAGTACTTGTTCGCGTGAACGAGAAAATACCGATACGCGGACGAATGCTGACTAAACAGGGTAAGACTAAGATCCTCTACCCGAGGTATAGACATCGTCAAAGATGGTTGGTTGAGCCAGCTTGTGAAGTCGTTGACAGTGGCTGACGGAGAGACCATGAAGATCTTTAATCGCACCAAAGTCATTTGGGGCATTAGCGAGCGGAAGATGCTATCAAGCACCTCATGTTCGAGGTTTCTGTGGCGGAGATCCGTTATGGTAAGTTCCTGTATTTGCGCCAGTCTTGCGATCCTGTCCTCTGGCGTCTTGGATGCCAACATCCTGTCGAAGGCTCTGAAGTTGTCGCTAGAGAGGCAAACGACATGGTTGAAGCTAGCTTGAGCTCTGTGGGAGATGGTCTTGCTGACCAGAGTACACCCTAAGCAGCAGAGAGTGCCGATCAGCCTGTGATGCGTCCTCAACAACGCTTCGCAGTGGGTACTTACGGGCTAGGTCACATTGAGGGAGATGTGCTAGTATGCGGTCTAGCACTTCAGGAGGTAGTGTATCTAGATGGAGCTTCTTATGATGTCCCTGCAGTATTGGGATGTCCGCCATTGGCAGTGACGACTACGTCCTTCAAGTCGCGTCAAAGCTCTTGATTGAACCAGAAGAAAGGAACACGCCGGCCAGGTTCCTTATGCTCTCTTTAGATTCAAGTACATTCCTAGCAGCGAATACTCAAAGAAAGGTCGTTAAGTGGACATGCTTGGGTGAGGTTTGTCTCATGCTGTAGTCGGTTTCCATCTTTAATTTCTCGCAGTGTGGGTGAAAGCTTCTGTCTTACTGTGCGGTAGTTGAGAATGTCACACCGCTGTATCGCGCATCAGCCGTCTAATCAGTAAGCTTTAGAGAGCTGCCTAAGGTCATCGCTGACTTATCGCATTGGAGCCAGATCAAAGCAGAGCTTCAGTTGGTACCCACGCCTGCATTCGCGGATCCCACCTCGATCAAGCTTTTCGGTCACCGGCAGGCGGTATAGGTATCATATGCTTGCTCGAAGAGGGTTGACAGAGCAGCGCTATATCACAAAACGGTCTACGCCGACAAAGGAGAAAACTGGAAGGGTAGACAACGACGATACTGAATGTCCCTTTTGTCTAATTCACGATTTATCGAGTGTAGTATGCTCGCCGTGTACAACAACATCGATGCCATCCTTTAATGAAGCTCTGGGGGGCTTCTGTACTTTGCGAATAGCTCAATGTTGCGCCTGAAGCAGACATCCTGTAGCTCAGGATATCCAGCAGTGAGCGATGCCGTGCGCAGCCCGCCAATGAAACGAGACAAGGGAGGTTTCTCAATCTCCACAATGTGCGTAGAAGAGGAGTGAGGCCTGTGGAGATGTCGTCTATTCTGATGGTGTGCAGATATGGGAAGTATCCCGGAAGATTGCGAAGATGCCTGCCTCCGGTAGATCCCCGTAAATGAAGCTTGACAAGCGAGTTGGAAGCCGTAACCAGACATTGCGGGGCTTCCTTGGTGTCAAGCACCTCCTGCGAATCATCGTCCAGTACCACCTCTTGTATTTGCATTGTACAACGGTTGTAGAGGCTGCGGAGTTGTAACACAGGGCTTCCGCGCAGTCGAGCCTCCTCAGGTGTGGTGCATTGGCCAGAATATGGAAGATCTGCAGCGAGGAGACCTCGTAATGTCTTGCAGGTGTATTTGCTTCGTAGGTGACTAACTGAAGCGCTGAAAAGATGGGCATTGTGACGAAAGGCGCCGAGTAATGGTCTATGGGGAACGAATCTTTGATGTGTAGCCTTTGCAAGGTCTTTGCCGAATGAACGAGTAGCTTTCGGTATGCTGACGTTTGTTTTGTATGTACGACCAGAGTAAGATCTGTCAGCTGGTCTACCGCTCCCGATACTACTAGCTGATCAATGTAGCTTGCAAAGTCACTAGTCGAGGAAGGCAATGCAAAGGCGAGTAATTCCAACCGCGATAGACGCATCTCGTATGAGAAGACCAGTGAGAACAGGTGGTCCAGTCGTTCAGGTTCGAACGACGCCTGCCCGATGTCGTGAATTGACAAATCATGTATTTGGCCCAATCTCGCAGTTTTGCCTTGCGGTGTCTTCGACCTGATTGTCCTCAGGAAGTACTTTACGTTTCGCGAGGCGAGACGTAACGAGCGATTGAGTATCGCTTGAGCTCGGTCTGAGATAGCTTGAGACCAGGACGCATTCTGCCGTGTAGACTGACTTGATCAGAATCACGCTTTGGCTCCCCCTGCACAAGCAGCGTAGGCGAGACGCACTCGTCAAATCCTCGAGGACATGCTCCAATATCTGATCCAATATCTGACCTAGGACTTCAGCGGGCAGCGCATCGAGCTTGATCTTCCTGCTTTGAGCCTGTACCACTGCGTTCGTATCCATGTTCATGTTGCCATCAATATCTAATCGACGAGGGATGGTGTTGTTGGACAAGAGAAGAGAAGTAACCACCGGCAAGATTCCATTGAGCAGCGTCGTCAAGGCCAAAGTATTTCTTTTTCAGTCTATCTGCTTGGTCTTCCGCATTGTGCATTATCGAAAGTAATGCTCGGGCTGCTATAACACTTTCGCATATTTGCAGGTTACTTCCTGTAGCTCTGGCACGTCATTGTTCAATGCAAGGAGCTCTTCGGCTAGACTTGGCGATATGACTTTACAGCGTTGCGGTCAAGCTGAAAGAGAGACTGCTCACCACCTTGATTTCAAGATATACGGTATATATTTAACCGATGACGCTGTCCTTTGCCGCTTCGATCAACCTCAGGGACTCGAGATCCAGGTTGACTTTTTCCTTCTTTCCTATGCATCAACCTCTGTCACTGCTTTCAAGAGTCGCCTTACAGTTCTCCAAGACATATCAGCCAGCTCGCGTGTTCACTCGAAGACCGCTTCGACACTTCCAGCCAGTTCTCACTTCATCTCCGCACTTCGCAATAAGAACAGCTTCCAACATGGTTCGCCCCGAAGGAACAGAGTCTTTCAAGTTCAACCATACTATGTTGCGGGTCAAAGACCCAAAAGCAAGTCTTAAGTTCTACCAGGATGTCGTCGGTGAGTCTCGCCTTGCCTGTCGACATGCTCTCTCGTCTTTGTCCGGCTATTCTTCCGCGGTTAGCGAGACAAGCGCGTTGTATATCGTACTGAAACTAAACATTCTTGTTTGCACAGGCATGGAGCTTATCGACAAGCATGAGGCTTCTGACTTCACTCTATACTTCCTTGCTTTCCCCTTGCCCGAGTGAGTCCGCACGATCTGTCTCATTGCGGGATCTACATCCGGCAACTTTTTGCGAAGAAGCCAGCATCTAACAATACTCTACGGCTTCTGCGGACAGATACGAGCACCTCTCCAAGGGTGACAAGGCAAAGTCCAGATTTGCAAGAGAGGGTATTCTAGAGCTTACTCACAATGTAAGTACAAATGCGGGCTATTGCATGGGCATTTCTGCCCAGTTTTGCCTGCAGAAGAAGCACGTGTATTGACCTGCAGACCTTCTTTGCCCCTAACAGCACGGTACCGAAGACGATCCAGACTTTGCATATGTCAACGGCAACAAGGATCCTCATAAGGGGTGAGTGGAAGGAGACCCAGCTCATTTCGAAGGTCTACCGCTGATAATTTGTACCCCGCACGTGATCTGGTACATTTGCCATGCCTCAGATTCGGCCACATTGCCATCTCTGTCCAGGATGTCGAGGCTGCCTGCGAGCGCTTCGACAAGATGGGTGTCAAGTGGCAGAAGAAGTACGTACCCCTCCATTTACGCCTCCTTGCATGAAATAAGGCTGATGTCGTGCTATTCATACAGGCTCACTGACGGCAAGATGAAGCATATCGCATTCATGCTTGACCCCGATAACTACGTAGGTCAAGAAGTCCGCATAGAAGTGGTTTACGAGCGTTTCGGATCACTAACCACTTTGGCGTGCACAGTGGATCGAAATTGTGCCTGCACGCTCTGCTGGACCATAAATGCTGCGAATGAGACAGCTTATAATGGGACCCAAGAAGTCCACGCATATCAGGCGCGATATAAAGCCATACGATTCTCTATATGAGGCAGTCTGAGAAGCTCTACTTGAGCCATGATGTCTGATAGCCAATGCCAATGCAATACACAGCACCGTCCAAACTATATTCTTCTTGGACGCGCTAACCTGCTCGCTGCCGTATTGCCGCTATCATTGCACTGATCACGTCTTAGAAAGTATGCTACTGAAGTAAAGGTATGTTTGCACAAAGTATACACATGGATGTATTCGCGATGTCTAGTCTATTCTATCTTCATCCAGCTGAAACGAGAGGTTTCTTCGCCGCCTGTCTGTTTTACTTTACTGCTTGACAACCTGACGGTGATCCGGTAAGACCATATTAGTGAGAAAGTATTCGTGTATGCGAGGATCACTCGTCAATTCAGGGTGGAACGACGAGACTAGTTTATTGCGCTGTTTGAGCGCTACTATATGTGCGTCTGGCCCAAGCGGCGTAGAACCAGGTTTAACAGTCGGTAAAACGTCCAGAGGTATCGTTGCTATGATTTCTTGCTGCTCTGATGGCTCCGAGGAAAGATGATGGATTATAGGTGCGCGAATGAATACGCCTGTGAAGGGTGTGGTAGGGTCGCGGATGCCTTGGAATTGTAGTGGATATTCGAATGATGCCAGCTGGAGACGTCGGCACACATGTCAGCAAAGACCTTGCTTAGATCCAAAGGCGCTGATTTGAGCTTACCTGTCGACCATACTGATTCCTCACTACTGTCAAATCAACTCCGCCTATACTATGCTGTTCTTTTTGGTTCTCGCCACCATCTTCTTGGTATATACTCTCCGACAGGCAAATCATTCCAGCACAAGTACCCCAAGTAGGTTTCGACTTTGTAAACTCTCTCAGGGGCTGCATGAGACCACCTTTATTCGCTAGTAATGTGATTGTAGTGCTCTCCCCTCCTGGAATAACGAGTGCATCGCATGACTCGAGATCTTGTGGTGTTCGAACGAAGCGTGTACTCAGCTGGACATGATCTTCGATATTCTTCGCTGCACGCTGGAGTAGCTCTTCATGCTCGTGGAAGCCTCCTTGTAAGGCTAATACGCCCACTGTCACCTTTGCAGGCCCATCCAGCAATGTCGAATCTGTCATGGTCGTGAAAGTGGTTTGTCAGAATGAAAGAAGCGCGATCACGGAACTTGGGTTCTTCTTGCTTTCCGTTCAACCTCTGCACAGCGATGTGGTTTTGACTCCGTCGCGAGCGCAGAGCCGAGCAGCTATGCTACCACTCGTTTCTGTCGACCCCGATTGCACAATGTCACAAGGTCTCGAGAGGTCATTAGGATCAAGGACTTCAAGTATGCTGCGTTGGGATCAGATATACTAATTCCATCTGAACTTACAAGCAAGTGAGACGGTGTCTCGCGAAGGTGGTCTCAAGCGAAGTGGAACCAAGTCTATGATCGCCTTTCTTCTTTCTCTTCCTACCTCGGGTTGTACGCGAACCACGGTTTGCTCTGCTCTTGACCAGCTTCCTCCTACTGGTACACAGCATGCAGGACGCAGACCACGGCTCCTCTTCAGAAGCCAAAGAAGATATCGGAACTCCCAATGTCACGATACATGTACTGAACACGGATGTCCTGGTACAGATCATGGAGTACTTGCCCTGGTCAAGTCTGGCCGGTGCGTGCGAGACTTGTGGGAGAGGCTTGTGCACATGACCAGGCTCATCCCAAAAACATTGTTTCTACAGCTTGTGCAAGAGTCAGTTGGGCCTTTCACTCTTCAGCTACTGTACGCCTTCAACGTGAGATCAACATAACATCAAGAAGTTGGCCTATTATTCAGTCCCACATACGATCAAAACAGCCTACCCATGCTTCACAGCTTCAAATTCTGCATATCAACAACGGGCGAGACAGCGAGGGTTGTCTCCTGACACCTGAATCAGTGCTACAGATTGCAGAATATGTCAGGGACATGCCAGCCCTCCATACCGTAAAGCTTGATTTCTCCAGGTTTTCATCCTTTTACTCACATCTCGCGCTGGCTCTGTCACACAAGCATCTCCGACATCGTGATCTCAAGATTGAACCAGAATGGAGCGACAGTATGGACGACTGGCAGCGACTAATTTACAGTACTGCTCAAGCCTGGAATTTCTGGGCATATATGTTGCGGCAGCCACTCAAATACCTGAAAACCTGGAAGAGACAGTTCCCGAGTTTCCCAAACTACGGACTATCAGCTTCGGAGCGAACTCAGAAGAAGAAGACGAGATCTTTCCCTGCGACTTGCTCGGTATAGTCAAGAATGCACCCGCGTTAGTGAACCTGGTTCTTCCTAGCTATCCGCACAGCCTAGGGGGTACCGCCTCCCTCATCCGACAATATGGCACAAAACTCCGCCCATTGACGCTTACATGCCGGAAAAGCATGCACGTGCTTAAAGCGAAGACTTGGAAGGATGTCTGTCCCAATGTTTCGACTTTGGTTATAGAAGACAGTCTACACTGGCGAGATATCGAACTTTTGAATGGCGGATTTCCCGCCTTGCGTTATCTGCATTTGGCTAGTCGAGAAGTCTACTTTTTGGTGCTCTATCAAGAACTCTTAGTCCAGGGATCGGTGCCAAAGCTGGCAGCTATGCATGTGGTTAGAATCAGACCGACGAAGATTGGGGCAATGAAGAATGGTCGGAAGCAAGGCGTTGCAGAAGCACCGGAGCGAAAGGGGATGGAGGAGGAAGAAGCGCTGTCGTTCCTACAAAGAATGGCAGAGAGCAGGCGGATCTTTCTGGAAATAGAGGCCTCCGCTGCCTGAAATCGTGTCGCGTGACATTTCAGCCCTGAGACTGGCCTTTTTCCATTTCTACCTCATCATTCGTTGTTGTGGCTCTGCCACCGGGAGACGGGCTTCCCAACCAAAGTAATCTGCCGGAAAGCCTTCGCGACATCATCAAAGGACCTTTGGAACGCTCTTAAATTGCATAGTTGAGGCTTTTAGGATGGGTTCAGGAATGAGGACGCGTTGCACGAGACCAGCGTATGCCTTTACAGGTTTGGAAGCCCTATACATCCCTGCCGACAGTCCATAAAGGTCACTTTCCTAGTCTTCGCCGCCGCCGTTCTCGTGCTGTCTCTCCCGCTGCGATGACCGCCTGTTGCGTCTCGCCATTCACTTTACTGGCCGACGGACCTGCTTTCTTGGCCGCTCTCACCGCTTGCAGCTTCTTCTTCATTGCTTCCACTCTTTCATCTGCTTCTCGCTGTTCACTTTCCTCCCTATTGAAGAATAATGTGTCAGAATATCGTTTGATTTAAGGATTCTGGAGACAGATGACTTACTGCTCGATGCGTTCCATAAGCTCTTCTCGCTCTTCGCGGGCTAGCCTCTCTTCTTCAGTCTCTTTGTCTTCATCGTCGTCATCTCCTTCCTCCTCGTCTCCGTTTGCGTTGGCTGCTTCATCGTCATCTTTGTTGTAAAGAACTTCGCCGCCTGAAATTGTAGCTTGGGTGGAGAAAGTGGTAGGTCCAGCAGACGAGGTAGAGGCTTCGGGCTCTTCTTGAGCTAGGAAAGCTTCGAATTCAGCCATTTCATCGTCTTCTGGCAGCGGGCGTTGTTGTTGTGCTGGTGCATCTTCGTCTATCGATTGACTTGTTTCTAGGTCAGGTGCCTCGCTTGGATTGTCGAAGAAGCCAGGCGGCAGCACAGATGTGGACGGTGTTTCTGCACTTGTAGATGTCTCTTCTGCTTGTTCGTCTTCCCATCTGACTCTCTTCGCCGGTCCAGCCGCCTCTGCAGCTCCATCTTCAGCGTCTCCATCATCCTCTGCACTTCTTTTCGTTCCACCGACCGCAGGACTCGAAGCAGCCGCAGCTTCAGCTTCAGCTTGTGCAGCAGCCATCTGCTGCTGTCGTACATTCTGTCTGTGCACTTTACTCGTCAAGTGTGCTGGCCACAAGATCTCGTTCTTCACTGTCAAACTGCACAGCGAGCAGCTCAATTGCCCAGAATTGCTGTAGCGTGCGTAGGGATGGTCGATTCGCTTCGAGGCTGCTTTGCGCTCTTTCATGAGCGCTCGTAGGTCTGCCATGATGAATGCCTCAATAACCCAGCTGGGCTTGAAGGTCTTTGCGTTTTAGTGGTTTGTTGAAGGTCAAGACGAAACGCAAATCCACCCTCGCAAGTCGACATCGCCAACCCATTTCTGGTCAATGAAGCTTACCTCGGCACATGCGCGCAACACCATCGCTCAAGTCAATACTGCTCGTGTCATCTGTTCTACTTAAAGTGCAATTCTCTCCATATTGCTTCAGGCTCCCTCATTCGCCCTTTCCAGAACAGTTAGCGGTGAGCAAAAACATGGCCCACGCAGCAGTGCGTTGCAGCAGTGCATAGACGTACAGCTCACTCGGATCATATGCCGAGTGTTCTACAACGACATCGCATCTTCATCGTCACTCGTTGTCCAGACTTGCTCTATAGCATCGCCCGCTACAGTTTCACGCCTATTGCGTATTTTCTGTACTGACTGTCCGTCGGTCTTCCCTCTTTCTCCTCTACCTTATCAGAGTCCTCTTCACTATCTTTTGTCCTCTCTTCCTCTTCCCTTCTTTGCTCCCCTCCCACTCATCCACTCTCGTATTCAACCATGTTGGTAACGCCACGCCACATCATCTGCCTTATGGCAGCAATCACACTTCCTTTCGCCAGTCGGGCTATTGCTGCAGATACTGAAGGTACATCCACCGCGTGTCAATGCCCTCTTCGGTTACACGTCTAACGTTTTCGCACGCAGAGCCAGCTAGTGGCGCTTTCGAAATTGTTCAGCCTCCAGCTGGATATGTAATCGAAGGTCCTAGAACTTACTACCAAGGAGCTACTGCCGACGTACCTTTCCAGCTACAAGGTGACCAGCAAGTCAATGGATACGTACGCGTGTATATCAAGAATGGAAAGAACGTTTACAAGGTTTGTGTTGTTTGACAACAGAGAGCTTGATCTCCGGAGCTAATTTCTTTCCCCATGTAGTTCCCCAAAGCTATCAACATCACAAATGGTTACCTTGAAGCTCCTCTTACCCTACATCTAGATAAATTACGCAACGGAACCCACAGTAAGTCTCGTTGGGAGAGAAGCCAGTAACAAGTCCGGATCGGTGCTGACTGTTTCCTACTAGCTATGAAAGTTGTCTTCTACAATGAGAAAGGCGAAAAGGCTGATGAGGTCACTCGTAAGATCAACGTAGTGAAAGCCAAGAAGCCTTATGAAGCCAAATCTCAAACGGAGGATGACCCAGAAACTGAACCCGAAGAACCAGAAGCTCCAGCCCACAAGTCTGCCAAATCCCATAAAGATGACAAATCTGATAAATCCGACAAGTCTGCCGATGTAGTCAACGAGGACGAGAATATTACTCAGAATGCAGAGGAGCCTACGCAATCCCCGGCCAAGCGTTCCATCATTTGGAAGGGCGGCCGAAAGCGCTGCCTAGGCTGCTCTAGATGGTAGTTCCGCCTGAAGCACACGCATCATTTCACGGTTCTGTCTTGGCTGAATGTTGGCTGCTTGTCCTTCACCCACAAAGGCTGTTCCCTAGCAGAGCAACTCGTAACGTGTTGACCTGCTATATCTTTTACACGACACTGCTTATCTCTCCTACCTCACAATTCTGCTCTACTGTCGCACAAAGTATCATTGCCCCTCACTGCTGTATACGTTGTTCACAACGCCATGTATCATAAATCTTTGACTCTTGTACATAGACTGTCCGAATCTATCATTTCTAGCTTCCTGTGTACTGCAGTCTCTTCGGAGAAAGGGTTAGTCAGCAGAAGCGGAGGCTTTCTGAGTAGCAAGTATCGTACTGTATGCAAAACAAAGCAAAATCCATTGCAGGAACAACCCTGCTACAAGACTCAACTGACACATTTGAAGCTCTAGCATCATCAGGCTAGGAATTCTTCAATCCAGCATTACTGTCCAAGAGCAGGTCGGTCGGGTCGTCCAGATCTCTTCGGTTCACCCCCGGACTTCGATCAGTTTCACCGCTTACTCTTCCAAGACCCGCGCGTTTTCAGCTCTTGCATTATTTCTCAAGCTTTCGTTTCATTTATTTCGATTTCAAGACAGCATTCATTCATCGCATTATACACGAAATGGCTACTAACGGTCACACAAACGGCGCCGATGCTGGCAAGCAGTCCTTCAATGTCAAGGTCAGTTCATAGCCAGGACATCCACTTCCTTTCCCCAGATTATGGAACCCGATTTCTAACGATCCTACAATTTGCCATCGGACGTGCGAATGATTCGAAACAGGCTGGACTTGCAAGTTAGTGTATATTCATCACTATGGATATCACCTAACCTCCTCCGGAAGCTCTTGACGGTGCTGACATGCTTCATTTCTTTCTTGCTATCCTGCACAGAAATGCTCAAAGGTGAATCACCTGATCTCAAGAAATACATGCTGATCGAAATCGAAGACTTACCATAATGCGTTTTCACTTATCTCATATAGGCGGTGTCATCATGGATGTTATCAATGCCGAGCAGGCTAAGATTGCAGAAGCTGCTGGTGCCTGCGCCGTTATGGCTTTGGAGAGGTGAGCCTGACGGAGATTTCTCACTGTATATACACAAGCTGACTCAAATGGTGGCACAGAGTACCCTCCGAGATCCGCAAGCAAGGTGGGGTTGCTAGAATGAGCGAGTAGGTCAAGCGTATTACGCAAGTCAGCCTCTCTGGCTAATCTGATCATGTCTGCTCAGCCCTCAGATGATCAAAGAGATCATGGAGGCCGTTTCAATTCCTGTCATGGCAAAAGGCCGAATTGGCCATTTGGTCGAGTAAGCACCAAAACATCCTCAGATCCAAATCAACTTGTCTGATGACGCGGATCTTCAGAGCTCAAGTTCTTCAGGCCATTGGTGTCGACTACATCGATGAATCGGAGGTCTTGACCCCAGCAGACCCAGACTCTCACCTTGACAAGCATGCTTTCAGTGAGTCGTATCATTGTTCAATGTTGACTACTAGTTGGTCTGATCATCTTTCTTGATAGACGTTCCCTTCGTCTGCGGCTGCAAGGACATCGGTGAAGCTCTCCGCAGAATCTCCGAAGGTGCCGCCATGATCCGCACCAAGGGAGAAGCCGGTACAGGCAATGTCATTGAAGCCGTAAGACACACCAAGGCCGTCATGTCAGCCATCAAGAGCTTGACAGTCATGAACGACCGCGATCTATACAACTTCGCAAAGGAGAACCAAGCACCTATCGAACTTGTCCGAGAGGTGGCCAAGACTGGAAAATTACCTGTCGTCAACTTCGCTGCTGGTGGTATTGCTACACCTGCTGATGCTGCATTATGCATGCAACTTGGATGCGATGGTGTCTTCGTGTAAGTGATCCTCGCGACCGAACCCTGGCTGCAAGACCTAGTCTAGCCACCGAGACTTGGCGTACCGTAGCGTGCTTCATTAAATGCTGATAGTAATGTTTATATTGATTTAGCGGAAGCGGCATCTTCAACTCCTCGAACCCAGAGGCCTATGCTCGCGCAATCGTAGAGGCCACAACTCACTACAACGACCCCTTGAAGATTGCAGAGGTCTCAACAGGTCTTGGTGCGGGTATGAAGGGCGAGAACGATCTGAACAGGGAAGGCCTTATCAGTGCGTCTTTCAGTCTCACCGCGTCACCTCTTATATTTACTGATTCTTCCCACACAGAGATGAGCCAGCGGGGCTACTGAGCTACCCGTCCTGACTGGACTTGCACATGACGAGCAAGTCCGTGAGCCGCATGGTGTCCAGCTCAGGAGCATCTTGAGATCCGCTTGTATCGTAGTCTAGGACAGAGAGATATATACCACACCTTTCAGCATGACGCGCGCTACACAGAGGCACTGGCAGTTGCTAAATGCCACGATGATTTTATGTCTCCCCGCGAAGGTCGCCAACGTGGCAGCTTTTTGGCTATGCACTTACCTGCATCAATCTGAGCTGACGTCTACTACCAGGTTCTTCGTACGTCACAGCTGTCGACGTACGAAAGACCTGCTAGTAGATGTCAGCTGGATCAATGCTGGCTTTCGTGGCAATGAGGTGAAGGCTCGGCTATCGTATTGCGGAAAGGCAATTTACTGTCATATATCCACAACAGAGCATATGCAGCCGATTGTCAACATATGTTACACTAGCGCCACATGACAAGCTTTAGTGAGGATTACCACGACCCATAAGCAAAGACAACGCGTTCGAGGTGTCTGGCAAGACCCGACTGTATGCTGTTACCTGCGAAAAATTCAGGCTGTGCAGGACAGGTAATTGCATAGGAAGCATACGAAGTGGTGTTGAAACATGGTTCCGATCCTGCAGTCATGCGGCCAGCCTCAAAATTTGGCGTGAGGAAGCCACTTTCCATCTAAGCGGATGACGACTCTGTCGCCCTTCTCATGTTCCTTCCTTTCCACATCTGCACGGAAATCTATGGCTGAAACTATGCCATCTCCAAACTTCTCGTTAATGACGGCCTGAGAGTGGAATATGGTTATATCAGGATTCAAAAGAAAGATTTCCTCTACCGCCACCAAGGCATACCTTCAAGGGTTGGCCATATACGACGATGACTTCATACAACCGATAGAGTAGAGGGTCAGTGGGAGGCATGGGGCCTAGTCCTCTTTGTGGCCAGTCTACCAAATCGAGGCTCAACTTTGTCTCTCTATAGGTAACAGATATTTCACGGGACCTACAGCCTTCGCCGAGAACCGCATGTACTTCGCTATTGTCGACCTTGAGGGCTTTGCAAAGCTTGTCAATATCTGAGGCTTCGGGTTTTGCTTGCCCGTCTACCATTAATGTAAGCCTTCAAGTACGGGGTTGTGTCGGCAACTTGGCACATACAGAAGATTGACGCCACCCAGACTTCGGATCTGTCAGGAGCGCTTCGAGTGAGTTTACGTACAGCTACAGTTCTAAAGCATGTACGGACCTTCCCATTGCTTTTGCAATCTCTTCGAAAGTCAAACCAGACTTAGCTTTCGCCTCAAAGAGCGTCTGATGGGGAGCCGAGCCGTTCATGCAAGTACCGTTTGTGTCAGCCCAGCCTTCGTTCCTGCTCGACGCAGAGTAAGGCGCACCTTTGAGATGTCAGGAAGCTGACTGTATACTCCTGAATTTGGCATCTTCTGGACGTGCTGTAGGGTTGGACCGCTGCTTGAAAAGCATCGCCGAGCGTTCAAAGCGGGGCTCCTCATGCCAGCTGTGACAAGGCCTTGACCAGGATTTCGGAGTCCTCGATGACCTAAGCGAGCTGCTACTGTTGTAAACATGACTTGCTAATGGCTTCTCCGTCTGAAAAGGGCTGTAAGCTCTCTCTTGTGCGACTTCTCACAATCAGTGGGAAACTGAAACACGTGCGCCAGATCTGCACTGATGTACTTGTGGTATCTACAAGCAGCAGGACGGGACGACACTCAACTCGGATTAAGGCCTGGCCTGAGTTGTGACAGATGTGCTCTTTTCTGCTGTGCAAGCAGGTAATACAATAAGTATGTCGTGTAGAAGTGACTTTTTCGATCATCCACCTACAGCGGACAGAGGGAATCATAGCACAAGCATGCAGCTTGTAATAGCACAATATCCGATACGAAGCAGGAAGAGGAAGTGCACGTTTCAGCAACTAGGGCCATACAAGCCTGGTCTCAGGATATGGTACTCAACGCTGCCGGCTCGCTTGCCGTGGCAGAGGTGGTGTTTCGTCCGCATTTGTTGGTTCCGAAACTTGTGATAGAAGGTACGCATGACGATCCTCTTCTACATGATGCATATTATAGCTTTTAAGCTGACTCAACTTCGAGTAGACATTCGTGCTTTGAAGTTGGAGAATCTCAAATCGAAAGGCGTTATAGGTGTGGTGCTTGACAAAGATAATTGCCTGGTGAGCATCCGACCTTGCAGAACGGCTGGAGATGTTCGCGGTCAGGTCGTCGGAGAGCTGACATGTCCGCACAGACTAAACCAAAGAACGATGCTCTGGTGCAAGAACTACGCGAAGCTTGGCCAGCGTTGATCCGAACCTTCGGCAGAGAGAATGTGTTGATCGTCTCGAACAGTGCAGGCACCCGCGACGATGCTGGCTTTCTGCAAGTAAGCAACGATACAGCAATTGGATTCATGTATTCTGTGTCCTTCGCCTGGCTTACACTTCCCCTCCCATAGGCAGAATCCGTCTCACGACATCTAGGCGTCCCAGTCCTTTTACACTCCACGAAGAAGCCAGGTTGCGCAAAGACAGTGCAGGAATACTTTCAGGCTCGTCAAGCCGATACTTCAATAGACCACAAAGGCAAAGGACGAGCCACGCTAGGTCAAATAGCCTACGATATAGCCGCCGCCTCCGCATTTTCGCAAGAAACGCCTTCCTCACCGTCTACTTCCACTCTGCAACAATCGCCAAGTGAAGTAGACAATAGACCGAAGATCATGGTTATTGGCGACCGCGTAATGACCGACGTAGTGCTCGCCAATCGTATGAATAAGAAGCGCTGGCGACAGGCCGCAAGTGCCTTTCAAGCCGTACCAATCTTGACAACACGGCTGTGGCAAAGCGAAGGACTAGGTACACGCTTCATGCGAGTAATGGAGACCTTTGCGATGAGGCGAGCCTCATCTTACTATCGCCGGCGCAAGGTAGATGCAGAAATTGAATGGCACGACTGCGTGATACATCCAGCTTCGCCCGTTCCCGCAAGCATACCACTGCGGACGCCGCGTGCTGCAAGACGTCCTATATACCAGTATTTTTCAAGACAACACCTTCGACATACACTTTCGCAAGCAGCATACGGAATTCTAGCCGTCATCAGACGGCTTCTACTGCCGGTCACGCGCCGCTTGGAGCCAATTTTAAATGAAGCAAGACAAGCCCAGTTCGGATTCCGGATACCGGAAGGGTACAAGAGAACAAAACTTCTGCGTGAAGTACTAGAAGGTCGGGAGGCGATCTCCACCCGGAAGTAGTTTGTCAGTTTGTAGCAGTCTCGCTGGCGGGCCTGAAGTGGGCCGTTTTCGCACACCTAGACAACAAAAGACAGCATCGAGGATGGCCTTGGTGATGCAAACAGTTCTCTCGTGTTCAGTTGCAAGTCACAAGTCGATGCTGCACGCCAAACTCTCGACCTCCGGGCTAGAAGCTTACTCCGGCATTGATGCGCCAAACAACCCGGAACGTCTCCTCACTGCAGAGCTTTCACCATCTTTCGGCTAATATGGGATTAAGGCTTACCATCACAACTATTCTACAACACATACAGTGTTACCCTCTCTTGGGATCTTGTCAGGGAAGACAGCAGCATGCTGGCCATGCGTGCTGGGATCCGCCACTACTGCTGTGCACCATGCTTGCCCGCTTTGGCAAACGTCGTTTTGGCACAATTATGGATCGCCTCTGTCAGCGCAGGGCCGACTTCAACACAGGGCAAATCAAGTAAAGAGAGCGGAAAAGATGACTCCTTCAAATTCGAAGACCTCAAATTCAACGATACTGATGTGCAGTAAGTTGGACCGTCGAGGCTGATTCTACCCGCTATCGGGATTGCTGACTGGCATTCCTCGTCTATAGGCTCGGTCTGGTTGTCTTTGCACTCCTCGTGGTGACTATAGCTATTTCATTTGCAATGGTTGTAATGTGTTGCATGATGAGGAACAGGAATCAGCAACGGGATAAGCTGGAGGCGAAGATAGAAGCGCTGGAGGCGCAAGTCAAGGCCATTTCCAACCCTAACCCTGACCAAAGTACAGACAGCGCAGACTGGGACATCTGCGATGACTATCTAAAGTCGAATGAAGAAAGCACTCCTAGTTACAGTGAATATTCCACTGATGCCACGCAGGTTCTACAGCGATCCGTAAGTGATTCGGACCAAGGTACTCGGGTACAAAAAATGGTTGATGGAATGACCCAATCCGCCCCTGCATCCACACCGCAATCCCGTGGACAGTCGAATCAAGCTGCTTCAGTCCCGCCCGAGCACTATCCATTACCAAAATCCACGGGCGCCGAGGCCAGTATGGCGTCGTACATCAACGCGATGCCTTCAATGCCACCGCAACAGTATCCCCTGCCGCAGTCTGCACCTCCAGGCTTACGTTTTAGTATGCTACCTGAGGAGATTTATGGTACTCCTATGGACGACTCGCAAATGCATGCCTCTCCAGTCACCCCAAAGGATGGGAACCAAGACCAACCTCGGCTGATGAGCATAGTGGATATGGCTATGCAGCACAAGAAAGAAGAAGTCTTAATGTATCGGCCGTGGATGGCTGACGAGCTTGTGGATTCACCTAGCGGTCAGTCCCCCGCACCTGACGTTCCGGCAAAGGAGAAGCCATGACCAGCATGAAAGCAGGTTGTTACTAGCCATAGGCCACTCATGTGTAGTGTCAATGTGATATCCTGTGTGACTTTGCTGTCAAAAATTGCCAGCGTAATTTGTCGCGGGTCGTTGCCGACTCACGGATGTAGAGCAGGCAACTGCATCGCTGGAGTACAATGATCGTGTGAGATGAGAGTATGTGCAGGCCTGCCACTCCCTGGCGCATCCTCTTGGCAAGGACCACAATCTGCAACACTCAGATACGGTAAGACCTCGACTACCTATCCGCGCGAGTTATCAGCTAGATACGACCCATTTCCAGCTATTTCGAGCCCACGGCATGAAAGTGGATCTAGGCTGGCCTTTCTTCACAGTTCTTGCACTCTGCGGCATCGAGTTGGTGGCTTTGTTCATCGTGGCTGGCATCGCTTGGCTACGGACAAGACAGAGAAACAAGGCGAGGCAGCTACTCAGGGACGCGCAAGAGCAGTTCAGTCAAATTAACGCCTTCGAGGCAGACGCCGAGCCGATATGAGCGTATGGTAGAAAACAACATTGCAAGCTAGATAGACTACCGGACTCGGACACCTTTCTGCACTTTAGGACCACGTCTAGTAAAGAACAGGTTTGTTAGTTCAGGATGTGAAGCTAAAGAGACATGAATAGCGCACCCTCTAAACTTTTTCGGCGGCTTAGCCTTGATTTCGCGGATAGGTCGTCCTTTTCGATAGTAATTCATCTGCCGTAAGATATACCTGTGTAGTTAGGAAGTAAAGTCAGTAAGGACCAACAACGTAATTCTTCATGTCTCCTCACTTTCTCTCCTTCGGTGCGGTTATTCCTGCTGCCTTGAGTGCCTCGCTGTTCTTCTTCCATAAAGCCTCCCAGTCCTCGCCTATTTTGCTTTCATGCTGCTCCATAGAGCGTCCTATGCGCTTGAGAAAGTCCGCGGGTGTTTTGATCTCATCTGCAGACCATAAAATGTTAGGTCGTAACCCAAGGCTGTCCTCTTACCAGGCTTGCTTACCTCTTGGAGGTGGTATCGATCTCTCAAATGCTGCCACTCTTGATGTCGTTTGAAGGAAGCGAGTGGATGTAGAAGCTAGTGGACGGAGAAGTGCTCTAGAAGACGAGCGCGCAGATTTGCACACGCAGCTGCATAGGTTGGCCGCCATTTTGATGACTTGGCTAAATTGTTGGGGTTAGCAGAGCTTCAACAAGTGTATGATGTGCTCAAGGCGGGCAGGCAAAGGGGTGATCGAGCCAAACTGCAAGGCAACGCCGGCGCGCCTTTCTGTCGCGGTCTTGTATTGCTCCAATCAGTATTGGCATGTCGAATGATGACAATGACAACATAGACCCCATGCTGATGGACGAGCAGCCCTCAAGTTCAAGATCCACACCTGCGAAACCTGTCGTTGACGAGACCTGGACACAGGTCGAAGAGCTGCCCGACGATGATGACTCTGACTTTACGGATGAGGAGGTCAGCAAGACTATCACCCAGGACATCCATGTCTTTCAGTCCTAATAACAAAACTACTACCCGTATTGCAGGTCGAATACATAGCTCTAGATCTCGGTGCCGACTTCCCAAAAGAACAGCTGAAACAAGCTGAAAGCATTCAGCTTACGGTGAGCTGAATTTCACATTGCTACCAGTCGGTACGTAAGTACTGAGCTATGCCACAGAATTTGAATACGCCCGAACCATGGATACGTGTCGGTTCCCAAATCATGCGTGGTCGCCACGAGCGAATGCTAGGAAGCGATCTGCTCTTCGACATGCCGCCAGGTGGGAGGCCTCTTTCTGATGCGAAAACGCAATTATAGTATAAAGGCTGACTGATCTTACTTGATAGCTGATCCGGATACTGGCAAGGTGGACAACGTCTCTCCAGTAGGAACGACGCAAGCTAGAATACGATTCGAGCCAGTCACATTGCAAGCAAAGTCCACCGGCAATCCAGCAGTCCCGAAACAGAATGCATCATCTTACTTGGCTCCCAAAGCAGGATCTGCAGCTGCAGCAAGCAGGGGCGGACGTGGTCGAGGTCGAGGAGGCCGAGGTAGGGGCCGCAGTAATACAGCGACAAACGGCAGAGAAGGCAGCGCGGTGTCATCGTCAGCTGCAGGCAACAACATAGGTTCCGAAGCCGGCGACAGAGGTGCAAGTATGGATATAGTTGAAGAGGCAGGTGGTGGTGGTTCGCCCAATGTGGAAGAGTTCTAGCATACTTCCCATGCCCCAAGAAAGCGCGGAAGGTGTTGCCAGCTGGTGGTACAGTACTTGTTGTTGTGCTAGTATTGGGTAGAGCAATTGCATTGTCGAGATAAGATGATATTACAATGATGTCTCTCTAACGTGGTCATACAATCAGCGAGAATAATGAGAATTTGAGGTCTAACCAACTGAATAAGCTAAAAAATAATGATAACTTGGGGTCTACTGATTAAAGTGCATACTGCATTATGGCCAAGAACTTCCACCTTATTGACCCGGACCCCTTCAAAAATGGACCTCAGCTAAGTGATTGCGTGATGTAATGAGACAGATAGTTGCGTGATGTATGTAGGGCGATACACAAGAATATCTCTTGCAGCATGTATGGCTTTACATTGTGACTTCCTGATGCTTCGTAATTGTATTGATCCACTTCTTGATACTGCATTGTAGACTGACTTGAGTCGCATTTCTTCAAGCAGCCATCACGCTGCAACTCCCCGACCGTTTCGCGGACTCCATGTGTCCCGCATTGGTCTATCGGCACGAGACGTATTGCGTGACGCCAGTCCCTTGCATTCTGTCGATGACTTCGAAGGAGACGCTTCGCCGGTCGTAGCAAAAGCATCTGGATTATGGTGAGTGTAAGACTTGTTTGAAATTACATTCGTGAGAATCCGGGCAGAGGAGGCTGACGGCGAACTTTGACCATGTTTCTGATCTTCATTGACGTCCTCGTCTTCACTGTCGAAAGTGACACTTTCTTGATCAAACCAAAAAGGAACAATGGTAGCTTCTTCATGATTCTCCATGCCATGATGATTAGACTCTTCTTGATCTTGCAAATTCGCAGAGAAAGAAGGCGGAGTAGCAGTCGATGATTTCTGTTCCATCCGTATTCGAAGTGGAGACATAGGTCTATCCGTCTCATGTCGGGATTGGTAAAGTGTACGCTCATCATTGCCAGGGTGAGAAGAGGGAGGGCTTGCACTTGCGTATTCTCCTCTTGAGTTTTCGGCTGCAAAGGATGCATTGTGCATGGAATGGGAGTAGTGCGATGAGTTTGTAGGATGTATCGGTGATGGACTAAGAACTAGCGGCGCTGTTTCTTGAGAGTGCATCGCATCCATGTCGTTGTCATCTGTAGAACGAAGCAAGCGCGATCTTGAACCGGTAAATGGACCAGTATAGTTCAGAGAGGAGTCATCTTGATCATCCTTGTCCTCTTCCTCCTCTTCCTCCTCTGCAAATGCCATAGAGAAACGCCTAGCTGTACTGCTCGTTTCATCATGTAGCATCAATCCTAAAGCCGTTGATGACATGGACGGATCTTGGGCATTATACCCTTCTTGCGTGCCGTTTTCGCGTTGATCAGAGGAGCCCAGCTCTTCACTGTCGTCTGGTATACTAGTCATACCGTACGGATCAAAGTGTCCCTCGTCTCTTTGTTCCTGATTGTTCTGATGCGCAAGCGAACTATCGACTAGCATTGTATAGTCATCCTTTACTTCAGGAATGACGACTTGTGCAGAAGGAGGCGATAATGAAGTAGCTTTAATCTCCCTTCTGTTTCGTCGGTCTTCAGTCTTGACCTCCGAAGCTTCAGCTGAAGTAGAGCGACGTCTATATCTCGGTCTGCTGTTCGAGATCGTCGAGCGTCGTATCCAAGCTACAGATACAGGTATACACACATGGAAACAATCAGTACCCTGTTATCTTCGACCCTGCTGGTGAAAGTTGTGAAAGAGGTGTGAAGAAAAGGTAATGCTCACCATTCCAAACTACAAACTTCTTCATTCTCAGCGGTGCATCGCTGTTCTTAGCTCCTTCAGGTAGTCTACTCCTAAGCACAGCCAACAACTGTGATTTCAATACTTCAGGCGGTATAGCTGATTGTGTCGAAGCTAGTAGTGGCGGTGATGGTAATTCATTGCCGGTCTTGTTAACATCTTGTGATCCTTGTGACTCATCTTGGGCATTGTGACTTGGATCATGCATTGGTGGCGAAATTAAAGCATTTGCTACTTTACTGGGGTCAGCTTCCATAACTGGTGGTGCTGATACTTGACGTAGTCTTCTGCTTCTTCTCTTGAAGGGCAAACTCGGTACCGTAGCCTGTGTGTCCTGTAAGCCAATTTTGCTGCCGCTGTCTTGCTTCGAACACGTCTTGTCGTTCATATCAACGTCTGTTTCCGTACCAGAGTGATACCGTACTCCAGTGTCATAAGGCATATTTCCCTCTGATAGGCCCTCCCTCTCATCAACTTCAAAAGCGTCTCTTTCCGCATTGATCTTCATCAACTTCTTGAATTCCTTCTCAAGAGGTGTAATGCACCATTCATCAGCGTCTGCTTCGTATCCAGACCAATAATGTTCATGAGGTGCCATTCTACTTTCTCTACTGAGTTCAGAAGTTGCATTCTTCAACCATGCAGGTGCTCGTGTGATATGTAATATATCAGCTGCTCCATCTGTTCCTGGATAAGGTAAACCAGGTGGTCTTAACAAAAGGAAAGAACGTATTCGATGTGATAATTTACGCTTCTTCAGACGGACCGTGTCGAGTATCAGTGAAGGTGATGATCTTTTGTGAGATTCGTTCAGGGAGGTGATTGAGGTGGTAGTTTGTGAAATGGATGTCGCTTTGGGACTTGATGATGTTGATCTTTCGTTGGATGAAGTAGGCGATGTAGGTGGAGAAGTAATGTTAGTGTTGGTACTATTGCTTTCATTTGAACTATCCTTTCTCTTTCTGTTCGGACTTGAGAAGATAGTAGTACCGCTGCCGCTAGAACGGGAATTTGAGGTCGATGAAGATGAGGAAGGTGATGCTCCTTCTGCTGGTGGGAAGGAAGGGCCGGACGACGAAGTACTCTTGAGCCAGTCGTCAAGCTGGGATTGACCAGGATGTTCATTTGTTCTAGCTACAGCAGAAAGGCTTGCAGGTAGTGAAGAAGACCTTCTAATGACCGATCCTACAGGATGCAATTCATCTCCGTCTGAAGTATCGAATAGGAAGGGCGCCAATGCAAGAGCTTCTTCTTCTTTCGGAGGCGTGACTGCAGGCTCTTTGTTGTTGCTACTACTTTGAGCAGTGTGTCGCGTATAGGATGTAGTGATGCCACTGTCTTCTTCGCCTTCTCCTTCGTGTTTGGTAGTAGTATCATCGATGTTGCCATTCCTGACAAAGCGGAATGCAAGCGCGTTGGGAAGAGCATCGTCGTTCGCTCCTATAGCCCACGGAAGAGTAGAGGCAGAGGCTAGGTAGGAAGAAGGAGCAGAGTATGCTAATGCTGATCTGTCCAGTCCATGTGGAGATGGCTCCCTGCTTGAGAGTAGACGTTTCCTGCCTCTTTCGACCGGGCGAGTGCCATAAGAGTACGACGAGGAGGACGAGCGTGGTATCCAGCCATCATCGACGCCATGTCCGGGTGTTTGATGGCTGTTGACTACTTTATAGGACGATGATGATGATGACAACTCTCTTCCTTTGCCTTTTCTGTCGCTGCTGCTGGTACTGCTGCTATTGGCGTCCATGCGAATGCCAGCCTCGTCTGCTGCTTTTGCGATGGGGAAACCATCGGCGTGATGATGGTTCAAATGAGCAGCAGCATCTTGAGCGTGCGAAGAGTCCTGCTGACATGTGCACTGATGGGCATCACTGATGGTGGTCTTGGATACCTTCTTCCGCTGCTTCTCCTCTCCAGGATCATGTCCTGCCATCGCCATCATCTTCGCCTGCTCCCTCTGCCTCGTCGAGCGTCTTCTTTCCTGCGGCGGCTGAAGAGCAGCAGGTCGAGGCGTCATGGTGATGTGACCGTGTGAGGGGCTGCTAACTCGCAGCACAGCAGCAGGTGGAGGATAAGAAGGACTCCTTCATCGTACTACTGTACTGTCACTGCCTGTTGGTCTCTTCTCTTCTTCTCCTCTTTCTTTCTTTCCTCTGCCCAACCTCGACTCACTTCAATTCGCTGCATCCTCCTCTTCTGGGCCTTTTCGCATTTCGGGCTCGACCTTGCAACTTCTCGATCAGCTTCTGAGGGTAGTCTATCTCGTCAGGTGGCAAAACTTATCTGCATCGTCAGAATAGAGCCATTTATTCACTGATGCACTTCACAGCGGAAATATGAATTAGTGATGATGTAGCACAGGCATTCTATGCTGTCATTGTTCAGACTTGCAGCCTGCTTTCCTCGACACTGTGCGTCCTCGTATACGATATTACAGCTGGAGTTCATGGATATGATAGCTGTGTGTCATGACCCGTTACTGCTGTTCTGTCTCAGTCTTTTCCCACCTTGCATTGGCAATGGCGGAATTACGGTAACTTTTTACCATACATACGGCACGCTATCATGTCCATCAAAGACTGACAAAGGGTATACACAACTTACCACAAGAGAAGGATTGCTTCACAAGGTTCTTCCCACCTAACAACATATAAGCCTTCCAATTGAATGTCGTCATTTGCGAATTTTCACGGGTATTGTAGGCTATGTCGGTCGGCCTAGCCTGTGCTTGAACCGATAATTTAGCACTGAACAGTATCATACGTCAGACTTTCAGAAAGCTCTACTTGTCTCGCACTTTCGTCATTTATTTCTTTGCAGAAGGGCCCATAGACTTAAAGAGTGTGCAAACTGCAATAGTATCAAAGGTCATATTGTGAGTTAAGTGTCGTTTACTCAGCATATCATATCATGCCCTTCCGCTGGTTTGAATTAGGCGTGCACGTGATTTGATGCGAAGACTACCACGATATTCTGAATTGTTTATCAGGTGAATACGACAAAGATACCCTGCACTGTTTACACGTCTTCATAAGGATCCGGATGAGATTTATCCTAACCTCTTTTCCATATCGGCCTTCTAAGTAATCTAAGCCTCTAGTTGCTCTGAAAAGTACCGAAGCTCTATTTCTACTAATTCTATGGGTCTATGCTATTATTAATGAAAATGCCAGTCTCGCTGCATTTCCCATTTACTTTAATACTACTTAAATATGAAGCATAGTCTAGTTGCAACAATCTATATTACTAATTTGTTTACCTGATCCCTTGTACCTTTGGATACCTCGGACATCTTCTGCTCATTTCCCCCTGTTTCACTCATCTATGATTTCCACTGTCGGGACTAATATCCACTATTCCTCCAAGTTACTCGTGACCGCTCTTCACAGATGGTGTCCTTCCACCTCCAATTGTGCTTTCCGCTCTACTCCTACCTGGTGTTCTACCACCCAACTGTAACTGTTCGTGCACGCTAAGCACATCTCCATCTCTCATTATCTTCTCTTTCCGCCCTAATTCCTCATCAACTTCTGGCGCTCCTCCTGTGCTGTTTCCGAACACACTCAGGTCGTCGATGGATAGGTATCGATATGGAATACCAACTAGTAATGCCCCGACTGCATTACCTAGGAATGAAGGAATGAGAGATTTCCAAATGTATAAACCGGTAGAGATGTCTGGTGAGCCCCACATGATGGCAATACTGTAGTCACGTAAGGATGAAAAGGGTGTCAGTTCCAGTCTTGACAGTATCTGTATAAGGGGAGCACTCACGGAATGTAGTACATATTAGCAACGACGTGGTCGAAACCTAACGCGACGAAAATGAAGATTGGTATCCATAAAGCTATAATCTTCGAAACCACTTCTCTTGCTCCAGCTAGAAGTCACAAATAGGAAAAGCAGAAGACGCAACATGAATAATCAGCCAATTTGGGTGCAGTCCTTCCTTCCAAGATCTGACAAGGATATGCACTTACTAGCTTGCCAGACTGCGAAACAGACGAGTAAATTACAGCCTATCCCTCTTAGGAAGATCATACCCCAAGTTGGAGTTACTACTTTTGCAGTTGCGAACTTGATTGCATATGCAGCGTATGCAGGAGTAAAGATACCAGAGTACTTGACCAATATTGCGTCCCAAAAGAGGCTATTATTCACCTTCAAGGTGTTAGCGCTGTATACTGAGGTCTCAAAGATCTTATCGAGAGGTAGAAGAACTTACGTGCCGACTAAGTTACCGAAGAAAACGAGTGTAAAATTGAATGGTATCCAGTACCATCTTGCTTGTTTGCACATGACCGCCATCGGTACAGACATCTGGAACAGGAAGGTTCAGTATATGCGATGTTTTTGGAGGCAGCAAGTAAGGTAGTGCCCACCATATTCGAGGTCAACAGTTCTTGACCATTGAGGACGGTCATACTGAGCACGAAAGCATCATCGAAGATAGCATGTCAGCAATCTTCTAATCAGTCCACGGTACAATCAGTGCACGGTACGGTAAATTACGCCAAGCCAACAAGATGACTAGATCGGCGAAGACTCACATTATACCGACAGGGAAACAAGCAGCAGCCAGCAGTTTCGTCAATGCGGGATTCTCGTCACTCAATCCATGCGTTCCTCCTCCGATAAGTGTAGAAAGAGCACCGCCAAATCCGAGGAACATGCCGCTGAAGCATGCCCTAATGAATGTGGTGACCGGATGCGAACGGCATTTTGATGCACCTCCTTTGACGAAGGCGACTGCTATCTCTTGAGACGAGAATGCATCGTGCGTCATGGCATCTAAATTATTCAAGGATGTCGTCGAGGATCTGCTTGTTCTTGCGTCCTGCGTTGTGGTAGTTCTTGACAGGCTGTCTAGAGGTGATCGAGGCGTCGTTTCACGAGACGGCTAACGGTAGCGTGGGGTACTGGAGACTTCGAAGGGCAGAGCAAATATAGAACCAGATAATGAAAGTGTTATGAAAAGCGTGTCAAACAATGGTTAGGCTAGAGACAGAGAGAAATGAGGAACTGCAATAGGAGCCCAGCTAAATTGAATGGCTGATATGGAAAGGTTCGAGTGGAAAAACCGAGATTGCGGCCGAAGAAAACCGGGGAATCGCGGATTCGGGTTCAGGCTTGCATATCCCGCTCACGAAAAGTAACAGACTTCCATACAGACCTGCTATGCTCATTGCTGCTACTCTCTCTTTCAGCAGCCGTTGAAGGATATGTAGAGCCGATGCTGTGCCCATGAGCTAGCTCTGCATTACTTACGCACTATCGTCGTGGAAATCTGGAAGGTGCCCAAGCCCTTTCGGACCCCCGGCCGAGTACCAGTCGATAAGATCAGTAAAGCCGCTGCATTGTATGACACCCATTCTTTATACGGACCAGACAGAAGAGTATGCTATGAATGAATGCATACACCACAACTTGAGGAGATCATTCGCCATAAAGTTGAACTTACTGGATATCTCAAGGTGGTCGACAGCTGCCAAGTTGTGTCGGCCGCCAGACCCGCAAGAAAACGTGACCCGTTCGAAAGGCACAAGCCAGGTAGCTGAGCATCCGCTTGGGAAGAAGATCCCTTGAGGTTTGCATCTGTGAGGATGAGTCCTTATTCCATAAAGAACCTTCTGGCGAGGCGTCGCTAGTGCCGCCGGCCTGCGTGTGATACACCACCAGCGGCTATGTGATGGGTGCGCTGCTGCCGTAGTCTACGAAACTGTTATTAAAGGTCCCAGCATATGCGCACAAGATGCCTAAATCTCAAAAGCAACCTGGTTTGCAGCCATCGCAAAGATCGACTGAGGAAATGGGTCCCTCGACACACGAACAGTACTAGTATGATATGAAGGACCTTGTCACCGCTTACCTGCCCTGAAATACCTCCGTCTTCGGTGTCGGCTGATTCACGCGATTTGCAAAGGGTATATATATCCTCAAGAAACTTCGTGATATGACAGAAGCTACACAAGCGCTTTGCATTGACCTCCTGTTCAGCATTGTAGCGATGGCCTGCAGTGTTGACCAAACAGAGACGGCCAAACAAGGAAGAAAAATTCGGGATGAAAGCCAGGCTTGTGGTGTCCAAGTGTGCTTTGTCTATATACCATACATTTTGACGGTCCTTCAATCATAACTTCCATCTCAAATGCTGACACAATGCCACAAGGTCGGTCTGGTCCAGCCTTTTGAACTGCCGTCGCAGGCTATAGCTTTACATCTTTAGGACCAGGTAAGCATGAATCGTCGCCATGCGTGCTGTGCTTCCTCATCAAAACCTCAAACATTCGTGGCACCAGTGGTCTCATTGGTCACGTATAGTAAGCGATCGTCTACCGCAAATCCTGTAGGATGTCTCCCGTCAAGCCAACGCCCGTCGTCGATTCGCTCGAAGCGCTCCACTCGTCTGGGCGGACGTGGTGATGCGACACCCGGCGTCGTATCCATGTAACGACGAAGGGCCAGCGAGAACGGTCCAGCGAAACTTGTTCTATGAACCACGGTCTCTTCCAGGCGGAATATCTCAAAAGAACAATATACCGGCAAACCCGCACACCGGTATTTTACGTTTAAAATTGCGGCCACATGCTTCACGACGTCGGCCACCGTGAGCGGTCGAAAGCTGAGGAGCCGTTGCGCTGCAAAAATTCGGGAAGTACGACCTCCTCTGAATGACTGGTAACTTGCGGACTGTATACAGCACGTCTGAAAGGTGTCATATGCCGCAGCTAGGTTTGGTATATCAGAGCAAAATCACTCCGTATCGAAGATGTTCCTTATCCCCCGGAAAATCCTGGAAGAGCGCTTTACACTATCAGTAAGACGGGGAAGTAAATGTCTGCATACCCGGTGCAGGAGTGTGTCACCACATCAGCTGGATCTCGCAATTGAAAGGCGTGACATTGGTCGGCTGATCAAGAGCCAAGCCGAAGAAGCTCCAGCTTTCAGGATTTCACGGGTCACCACAATTTCTTCCGGCTGGCCAGCCTTTATCGTAATCTGGAACCGCGTGGTTTTACTGCTTTAGCTACATAGCTGCACATGACTTTCAAAAAATAAGCAGCCCACACAATCCACCTCCAAGCACCTCATCAGAGCAGCAGTGATACTGTACATACCGAGAAAGACGATCGACCATTGGCTGTGGCAACTGCTGTAGCCGGATGCGCATTGCCGAAGCGCCGCCTACTGATTCCATATATAGATGAGATCTGACAGACCCGTAGCATGATGCACAACGACTAACGTTCGCTGCCTGTCGTCATCTTGTCTCTATGTTCCTTTTCATGCCCGCTGTGGGCGCCTTTCCGGCGAGATGCACGAAAGCGTCTCTGAATCTTTCGTCACAACCTTCCAAAAAGCCAAGGAAAGTTCAGCGGATGATAACGCTCCGCGACCCAGTGACGCATGTGATTTTTTTGGATCTGCCAAGCAACTCTTTTCAAGTGAGAAAAGGCCCGAAAAGATGCATTTCATGGTACAAGCTAGCATCATGTGGTCTATCGATGCGATAAGCCAGCATGAACACCCAAGCAATTAAGCTTTTTCAATCAGGATTACCGGTCTACGATACCCAATGGGCGCGGGGGGATGCGGCCCGTCCTGTTTCTCAGCCGTTTTCATAAAAGAAAGCTTCATCCCACCTCTCCCTTTCCGCCTTTCCTCTCTTTCTTGCTCTATCTAATCAAATCACCTGCATTATCTGCTGCACTCACAGCGATAGGCAGCTCTATCTCATTCAGCTCAAGAGCCTAGCGGTACATCTGCAAATATGGCGGAAAAGAAGGATTACGACCTTAAAGATGGAGGCAGCGGAGTGGCCGATGTCCAGGTGACGACCATGAAGAAGCCTGGCTTTTATGACCCTATGCAGGAAACTAGGTTGACACGCCTGGGTCTGAGCTGGGAATCTTTCAAGCGGGCACCAGGCAGTACCGGAGGACAAGTTGTTCACGGTCAGGAGCACGCAGATCCTGAACATGCGAACGACTCCCCCATGCTTCAGCAGCAGATGAAGACCAGACACTTGGTAAGCTTATTTGAATTTCATGTCTGACTATTGGTTGCTAATATCTTGGGTGCTGCAGAACATGATTGCTGTCGGAGGCAGTATTGGAACAGGTCTTTTCATCGGTTCCGGAAAAGCGCTTAGAACTGGTGGACCGGCAGGTAAGCTGAATCAAGCGCTTGGCTTTATCAAGATGTCGGCTGACCAGATGGTGTCAGCTCTGGTTATTGACTGGATTATCATGGGTGTCATGTTGCTCAACACATGTCAGGCAATCGGTGAAATGGCTATGTACGTTCTTTTGAAACATAACATCCCGAGAGGGACTGGGACGCTCTTTAACTCATGAACTCTTCCACCACAGCATGTATCCTGTCTCTGGTGGTTTCTACACTTTGGTCTCTCGATTCGTTGACGCTTCATGGGGTTTCGCAATGGGATGGAACTACGTGAGAATACTTTTTATGATGAGGGTGCCAGCATTCTGACAATCTTATCTGCAGGTCTTCCAATGGGCGGTTGTCCTTCCTCTTGAAGTGAGCTTATGGAAGCTGTCTTACGCGTTATGCCCCCCGCTGAACACGTTTTCCCAACTCTTTAGCTCACCGCTGCAGCATTTACTCTTCAATATTGGGACAAGAACGGAAGTGTCAATATTGCTGTATGGATCACTATCTTTGCCGTAATCGTTATCCTTGTCAATCTTTTCGGAGCTCTCGGCGTGAGTAACAGCTCGCCTCGCTCAAGTGTCCAGGAGATCACTGACCGTGTTTTCCTTCCAAAGTTCGCAGAAGAAGAATTCTGGAGCTCTTGCCTCAAGTTGCTTGTCATCTTCATCTTCCTGTTTGCTTCATTGGTATTCGTTCTTGGAGGTGGACCCAGCAGCGGTGATTACAGCTCGTAAGTAGCTTTTTTCATCAGGTCCTCCTTTGCCAGGGCTTAAATGTCGAACTTGCGCAGATACGTTGGTGGTCGATACTATCAAGATCCTGGCGCGTTCTCCAATGGCTTCAAGGGAGTATGCAGTGTCTTCGTCACTGCCGCATTCTCTTTTGCCGGAACAGAACTTGTTGGATTGGCGGCCACTGAACATCCTGTTAGTCCTCCACATTATTGTGATGTTCACTCTTTGCTGATGTGAACGTACGCAGAATCCTCGAAAGGCTTTACCGTCGGCCATCAAGATGACCTTCTGGCGTATTACCATCATCTACATTTTGTCCCTCCTGTTCGTCGGTCTTCTGGTACCTTACAACGACCCGCGACTCGTTGGTGGTTCGTATGGTGAGCTAGCAAACAATATACGAATGATAACGAATGCCGCATCCCCTGTAACTGATCACTGGCCCGTTCACAGACGCCAACACATCCCCCTTCGTCATTGTCTTCGACCGCGCCAACGTACCAGGCCTTCCCCATCTCATCAACGCCACCATCACCGTTTCAGTCTTGTCCATCGGAATGTCTTGCGTCTATGCAGGCAGCAGAACACTTCTCGCCCTAGCCGAGCAAGGTTACGCACCAAAGTTCTTCAGATATGTCGATAAGGCCGGCCGTCCTACTTGGGCCGTACTCTTCATCATCGCCTTCTTCCCAATCGCATACGCGAACTGCGCCCCAGTAGGCACTCAGATCTTTGACTGTAAGTTGCTGTTATGATCTCTTACCATCCTTGCGGCTATATGCTGACGATTTTTTGTCTTCCTTTTGGCTCTGTTTTTTCTTTGCCACCCAGGGCTCCTTGCTTTGTCCGGCCTTTCGACCATCTTCACATGGCTCAGTATCAATGTCGCACACATTCGCTTCAGAATGGCATGGAAAGCTCAAGGTCATCACGTCGACGAGCTTCCCTTCCGCGCTCTAGGTGGAATTTGGGGTTCAGCCTTCGGCGCCACCGTTCTAGTGCTTGTTCTGATCGCACAGGTACGCTATTCGCATGCAGCCCTCTTTGGACTTCGCTAACATATCCGTGTGATAGTTCTACATTGCTGTTGCCCCAATCGGTGGATCTGGATCTCCGGGTGAAGCTGCTCAGGCCTTCTTCCTAAGTTACCTTGCCGCTCCAGTCGTCATCGGCTTCTATATCATTGGCTACCTTTGGAAGCGAACTGGACCAAAGAAGGCATCAGAGATTGACCTGGTCACAGGCCGAAAGTGCTGGTCGACTGCTGAAGAGCTCAATGCATGGGTGAGTGTCTAGATCATTTCCGTTTGCCTGCTTAAGCTGACACGTGACCTATTTCAGCGCGAGTCCAAGAAGCAGCTTCCATTCTTCGCTAGAATGAAGGACATGCTCTTCGGTTAAGCTGGGCATTGCAAAAAGCTGTAGCTACGCGAATACCAGAGATCACACGGCAAAATTCTTCTTCACAGGACTACCTGCCTGGAATACGGATATCATCAAGGTACCAAAACCATGCCTCACGTCTCGGACAACGATACGATGTGAGACATGGTATTGGTACCTTCGTTCCGGCGTCTTTCAATGTCTCTATGTACGCGTAGTTGCAAGTTCAAATGTTTATAGTATATTGCTTGCTCATGAGTAGTAATGAGGATCTGAAGTTTGCATTTTCAATTCCTACTATGACTGCGCTCCGTCTTTGCCGGTGGGCACACCCATCCCCGTCAGGGTCGCCTCTATTTGAGCCTCGCGTTCGTCTTCTGTCATCTCACCCTTGGCAGCAAGCATCAGCTCATACAATTGTCCTACTTGCTCCGGAGACATCTGCGGAAAGAGATTGCTCAGCAGTGAGCTTGACCATAGTCGACATGACATGTGACGGACGTACCTTCTCTAGAAATTGTGTATCAAGCTGCTTGCCTTTGGCACCTTGGCCCGATTCTATCACATCGAGATACTTCTTCCACCTGCAGATTCTGCGTTAGATAGCTTGGATAGAAGTCATACTATCCGAAGCACTCACTCGCTAAGAAAGCCCATAATATGTAATGGATTGTCGGTCTTCTTCGTGCGGCGAAACTCGGCTTTGACATAATCGTCACCTGAAGGACAGACGAAGGTCAGCATATTGCATAACGAAGCACGTTGATACCATAGGCATACCTAGAACCTTCATTTCAACCGGAAGATGCTTGCGATGCGCTCGCAACAGTCTCTTGTAGAGTTGCAGTGGTGGCAACAGCGATTGCACTGCTGCTTTCATCTCCGGTATCGGTACAGCAGACACATTCTGAGCCAGTCGTATCAGTGCTGGTCGCATGGTGTCTTGCTGATGATGACTAGTCTAAAACAAAGTTTGTTGTTCCGTAAAGCAGGTCGGAACGGAAGAAAGCTGGCTCTTTTGGATATGTGTTCCTTTGGTTTGCCGCCAACTCGACCACATCAAATCATTACTGCCGAAGAAAGCGTTGGAGTTGCACACCTGTCCAGTAGCACTTAGTTCAAGCTACTGGACATGGGCGCCAATGCCAGTACCGCCAGTAATGGTCATGATGCCGATGAGCAGGCTCGATCAGGTGGTCCTACTGACTACTACGAACGTATGTGACGGACAAACTCACTCGAAGAAAGAGACCTAATGCAGCCTATGATTTCACTTAGTGCTTGGAGTCGAAGTGGAAGCTACCTCAGAGGAGATCCGCAAAGCGTTAGTCTGCATACATTCTCGACACCATATCCGATCACGTTTTGCTGAACACCGTGCCTTCACGCAGCTTTCGACGAGAAGCATTGAAATGGCATCCGGATAAGAATGCAGGCTCAGAAGAGGCTTCAAAAAGGTTCATAAAGATTCAAGCGGCCTATGATGTGTAGGTCGCCGCCCTGCCTGGAAAGACGACTTGAACCCCGCTAGCATACTGACTCTCGCCTGCAGACTTTCGGACAATCAAGAGCGAGCCTACTATGATTCACATAGAGGCGATATTGGCGGTCAGTTGATAGTTGAGGGATAAGAATGTTCAAGCTGATACTGTCTGTACCAGACGACAATGTCGATGACGGAGACCTGCGGCAAAGAGCACAGCAAGCATCTAACTCGAAGCAGTCTGTTCGCATTTCCGCAAAGCAGCTCACTCGCTTTTTCGATGGCTCGCTATGGAACAACGACTTCAGTGATTCAACAGAGGGCTTCTATGGAATATATCGTACTCTCTTCGAAACCATCAATCAAAGCGAAGTATATGCGACGGCGCCTGCAGGAGAGCCGCCACTATCAGCTGCTGTGCATTATCCTACATTCGGCAGCTCTACAACATCGTACGACGCCCCAGACGGAGAGCTGAAGCGCTTCTATTCATCTTTCTTGTCGTTCGCTTCACGGCGTCCGTTCAATGAAGCCGACAAATATCGCTTGCAAGATGCGCCAGACAGACAGGTTCGGCGGCTGATGGAACGTGACAACAAGCGTGCACGCGATGATGCTCGAAAGGAGTATAACGAAGCCGTCAGATCTCTCGCTGCCTTCTTGAAGAAGCGCGATCCAAGATTCCTGAACTCGGCTTCTTCCGACCCTATCAAGGTAAAGCAACTGGAAAAGAAAAGGCTGGAAGCACAACTGCGAGACGCAGCTCTTCAAGCTGCAAAGAAGCGCGAAGAGGCTGCCAAGGCTTTTGTGGAGCAAGACTGGATGAAGGTGAAGACAAGTGCCAGCGTAGAAGCTGAATGGGATGAAAATTTTGACCATGAAGACGAAGACGAGAGCGACGAGCCTGCAGATTCCGGTGCGGGTCCTAGTACTGAAGAGGCGGAAGATGAAGACGAAGAGCCTGTAGATGATTGGTACTGCGCTGCTTGCGACAAGATGTTCAACTCCCAGGGAGCTTGGGATAATCACGAGCGCTCTCGCAAGCACCTACAAAACACAAAGCGCTTGCGGAAAGAGATGCTGGCTGAAGATGAGTCTATGGCCAACTCGCGAGAGTTAGATACTCCAGATGAACCTTCATTGCCGCCTACAAATGATGAACTAGACATCGATGATTTGGAGAAGGAGTTCCGGAAATTATCAAAGAAGGATAGAAAGCGATTCAGACTGCAGCGGCCAACTACAGTAATTGCGGAAAACCAAGATGATATTGCTGCAGAGGAGTATTATCACACCACCAACGACATCATCAAACCAACGGAGGCAATTGAAGACGCTGCAGTGGACAAGGGAGGAGCCGATGAAACACTCGACAGCGGAGAGCAGTCCACCAAAGCAGAGGCAAACGGGGAGGAAAGCAATAAAGCACCGCAAATGTCTAAGCGGGACAAGCGCAGAGCGCGAGAAGCAGCTAAGAAAGCCGCACAGCTTGAGAGTCCCGGAGAAGAGGTAAGTCCTGAGCGTATATGCCTGTTCCGATGCATGCTGACGCACTAATCAGGTCTGCCGAGTGTGCTCAGAAAGTTTTCCGTCTCGAACGCAGCTATTCTCGCACATCGAAGAGACAGGTCATGCCTCAGCTACTGGCGATAAAGTGATACAGGGTGAAAATTCAAAAGGCCGCAAGAAAGGTAAACGGAAATAGTTCTCTTACTGCCTCATCATGTGCTTCAGTATATGCCGCTTGTTACGTAGTACATCTTGTTGTTGTAGAAACGCTCTACTCGCCGGTGGCAATAGACTCTTACGTTGCAGCTAAATTGGCAAAACGAGCCTTGCATAATTCATTAAAGGCAAAGCCTGTGGTAGCATTCGAGCTCATACCACACCTCGTAAGCAGACTTGACGAACTTGCGGTCCGGTCCGACGAGAGTATGTATTCAGTGGCGCGCGGTTCCCTTCAAGTTCGAGCGTCGTCGTTTGCATGAAACACGCGTGACTTGACTCTTTTCCACACACCGAGCTCTTTACCTCGTACAGAACCGTATAGACAAGATGCAGATTAAGGTCAAGGTCAGTGTTCAGCAGTGCTTCCATACTTGTTTGCGGGCATGTCCTGACAGTGCTTTGAATCATGCAGACGCTCACGGGCAAAGAGGTACGAAGACGCTGTGTTCACATATGCTTGGATGCTATCAAACGCTGACGTAGCAAATAACCTGAACACTACAACACGCAGATTGAGCTCGATATAGAGCCAGACTACAAGGTACGGCCTGAGTAGCTTCGAGTATCGTGCCCGCCGCTGATCGTTCTCTGTTGGATTGTACATTTGTTGTTTCGCCTGTCTAGGTTTCACGCATCAAAGAGAGGGTAGAGGAAAAAGAGGGCATCCCACCAGCGCAGCAACGGCTCATCTTTGGAGGAAAGCAAATGTAGGTTGTCCCTTGGCCTGCAGGTGCCACCGCTGTAGTCGATCATCCACGACTGACTGTGCTCTTCCCGACTCTCGCTCAACAGGCAAGACGACAAAACTGCAGCAGAGTACTCGCTCGAAGGTGGTGCTACACTCCATCTCGTTCTAGCTCTCCGTGGTGGTGCTCGCAGCTCGACATGACACAGCAATTCGGCCGATCCTTTCCCAAATGCATCTACATCTACAATAGAATGGAACCCGATGCGGTTGACCAACTCTCAAGTCAAGACCGCAAAGATGCAGACTTCACACTTAATGTGCGCCTAGATCTCTGCGAGTGCCTGTATCATACCCGAAGAAACCAACACGTTTTCAACTAGAAGCAAAGTGGGAGTATGTCATTGAATAGTCGATTGCCATTATGCTATTCTACACTACTCCTGTGTGACATGCTTTTGCTTCAGGACCTTGGCTTCCTTAGAGTCTGCAGGATCGACGTCTTCCAGCGAGCGTTTTCTGTTCGACTCGTTTGCAATGTTGCCTTCGTCCGCTCCTGCGCCATCCAATACTACCGCTTCGCTGCTTGAGTCCTCAGGAGCTTCCTCCACTTCTTCTATTTCAGTCTTCTTCCTTGCAGGCGATTCGTATCCTCTTTTGATTCCGTCTGGTACAGTGCTCCAATAGATGGCCTCTGGAATGCCCGAGACAACTTCCGCTTCAATGGGTCGAACACTCTCACCCTTTTTCACAGCCGCAAATGCCTCCGACGGGTCCGTGGATCTAGGGTCAACATGGCAGTATCTCGGATTACCGGAGAAGTATGAAGCAAAGAAGGATGCCGTGGCAGCCTCGCTGAAGCGAACATGACACTGCAAGGACAAAGACTATGTTAATCTTGCCCGAAGCGAACGAACAGCCTTGGTCAACGAGCTTACAGAGTCGACGTTCCGTTTATGATCCACATGCTGCAAATGGTCCTTGGGACTAACTTCTTCCATCTCCAAGATAGCTTGGAAGAGAGCCTTCAATGTTCCACTTCTGGCCTCCGGATGTAGTCGCTTAATGAAGCAGACACACCCACGAGGGTAGGCACCATCTTGAGCGTCATCGTAGCGTCTCGCGGGTCGTTTGTCACGCTCTGGTGAGAGAGGCTTTCGTACCCATCTCTCCGGCGAAGGCGAGCGCGGTTTACGCTCCCAGCGGTCAGGTGATGGCTCTCGTTTTTTGCTTCTTGACCAGGGAGGGGAGACTGACCTCCTCTGTTGTCGACTTGAATATGTGTCCTTCACAGCTTCTTGCTTCTCTTTGAGGGTGCTTATATCTCGCGAGTAACGAAGGTATTCCTGTCTCAGGGCGTTGAATTGCTCAATTGGCATTAAACATAATCCCGCTCTATCAGCTTGCTCTTGCGGTGTCCGCTCATTGACAGCTTTCACTGGCGGAACCACCGAGACTGAAGTGGAGGCTTCGGCATTGTTGGCTGTTTCTGACAGATGTGAAGTGTCGGCTTCTGTATCTTGCTTTTCGTTGTTTGCAGAAGATTCCGAAGTTTCCGGTCTATCGACGATAGCTGCTTGTTCCTGTTCTTCATCCACCTGCCGCTGCACTTCATCGTCTTCGTCGATCTCTACTTCCTCGTGATGTGAGTACGATCTCTTGCCCTTGGAATCCCACGTCCATCTCTGTCGGGCTTGCAATGCCTTTTCACCATCCCTGATCACTACGAACGCGAAGCCTTTGAACGGCCCTCCATTATTAGGCATGCTATACTGCTTGTGAGTCGAGGTTTTCCTGGAACGCGTTCCGTCCATGCTTTCAGAAGCAGTGCCATAGATGCTTTCGTCTCTCGAGGCCAACGTTATATGTGCCGGCTTCGACTCGGCATCTTTGCCCGGGTTCGTATATAAAGAGGGCAGCCGTACTGCATCCACAGGAGACTCGAAGAGTGACGACAGAAAGCTTCGTAGGCTTGGCAATGAATACGATTTGCCTTTCGACGGTTTTGGCACATTCTCAAGATAAAAGGTTCTTTCTGCCCATTCTTCATCAGATATCTTCGCTAGCGCTTGCCAATCGGGCGCCGTCTTTCGCTTTATCTGGAATCCAGTCTCATCGAGCTTTGTATACACGTCAGTTTAGCACACTCTAGGCCGTCTCTTCGACATGTGAAACCTACCTCTACCGAGTCTGACGCCTCGCTACGAAGAGCCGCCGTTATATCGGACAACGATGTAGTCAGTTCTTCTATAGCAGGTAAAGACAAGAGATTGAATATGTGGACGTCTGTAGACACAATAAAGCGACGTCATCAGCTTTGCTTGTCGTGTCGAATTACTACTGTTCATCACTTACATCCGGTCTCACTTGCTTCAAGCTTGGTGAGCAGATCTGGATGCTGATACGATAGACCCCAATCGGACATACTCTCTTCAATGGTGTATCTTAATAGATCTAGGTGTTCTCTCTGCTTCTTGAGGTCCTGGGGAGATTTGGCGGGCGTCTGCTCTTGCGTAGAAGTACTTGCCACGAGCTTTGCTTCAGGCGCAGGTTGTTCCTGCGGTTGCGAAGGTTCGCTAGCTTCGGGGGAACCAGCATGTCCCGGCACTTCCAGCCCGGAGCTCACTTCGCGGGACATATCTCGGCTATCAGCACCAGTTTCGTCTGTTGCTGATGCTGTTGCATAGTCGGAGCCGTCCTCCAGCGCCGGTGTTGCACTGGCTGTTGAAGCTGGAGAAGCTTTGGCAGCTGCCTTGCGCTTGACAGCGCGAGGAGCCAGCATTATAAGTTGATGCTCATTGGATTTTTGTGAAGGATAATACAATCTATCAGACTGGCACTTGGGGCCTGCTGGGTACGTAAAAGACCATAATGCACGTGGTTTAGCTGCGAAGAAAAAGACAGATGGCGGCGGTGGCAAAAGTCCGCTAGCTGGTAAATGAGTAGAGGAAGCACCGACTATTGCACTTCGTCAAACTTAGGCGCATTGATCTGAACCCTACAGATGGTAGCAGTTGGCCAGTGCGACCTGAGCGTGACCTTCATCTTGAGCTGAATGAAGGATGAGTGCGAAATGTTTGTAGATTGACTTGGTGCAGAAGTAAAATGCACAAGTCACGAGAGAGTACACTGAAATACTTCCCTCAGGACTTCTTACAGTCCATGGGTGCATTTTACTTCTGCACAGTAAAACGCAAATTACAACGAGTCATAATATTATTCTAACACTTCACGGTCAATTTGTCAAGACAGAGCGGCGTCGAATTCATATCCGAAAACTTCAAGCAAATGGATATTGAATGCATACTGCTGGTATTACTGCTTGAGAATGATTATTATCTACTAGCTATTGGTATCTACAAAGTCGTTATCGTGCTTTCCGCCTGAACGTAATCACAAGAACATGGCATGGTATATACGCTTGCCCAGAGGCCATTGCTTTCGCTTTGCGCGTTGCTCGTTGAGCTCGTCGGCAGAGTAATGGCACTTTCGACCGGTGACCAAGTCAATCTCTAGCAGTTTCTTCGGCTTGCGGCGGAGCCAGATGAGGCCGACGATGTAGAATGCAAGTACGATAGGAAGGGCGACTGCAAAAAAGTGAAGGTAAAATCTGAGCTCGGTTCGGAGGCAATGTTCGAAATGCACTTACGATAGGCCATGAAGAATGATTCTGCGCGTTCGGCTCCGCTGGAAACGCCGCCCAAAGGCCAGATGGCGATATAGACTTGAGCAATGAGAACAAGGACGAGAATGGTGGCACCCAAGAAAGAGCCCCAGATTCCACCCAGAGCTTGGAATGGAAGCTCGTCCACACTATGTCCTTGCGCCTTCCAGGCCATTCGGAACCGGATATGCGCGATATTAATGCTCAACCATGTGAAAATAGTTGCAAGACCACTGACGGCAATGAGCCAGTCAAAGACGGTAGTCCCGACGTCTGCGACGTTAATATAAGCGAGCGGGAAGAAGATGAGAACACTAGCAAGTGCCCATAGTGGTCGGCCTGCTTTGTCCACGTAAGTCAAGAACTTTGGTGCGTAGCCTTGCTCGGCCATTGCTAACATTGTCCGGGAACCGCCATATACGCAGGACATTCCAATTGATAGGACGGAGATAGTGATGACGGCATTGATGAAGTCAGGAAGACCGCTGACATTGGCGTTGCGGAAGACGAGGACGAATGGTGATGTGTTGGCGTCATAAGAACCTCCGATGAGTCGTTCGTCGTCGTAGCGGACCAGGAAGCCGACCATAAGCAAAGAGAGTACGAAGACGAAAGTGATACGCCAGAAGGTCATCTTGATGGCAGAGGGTAGCGCTTTGATAGGATTGGGATGTTCTGTTGCGGCCAGACCGACAAGCTCGGTACCGGCGAAGGAAAAGGCAGCGGTGACGAAGACGGAGCATACACCAGGGAAGCCATTTGCGAGAGCACCTGGATCGTGCCACAGCCTTGCACCCCAGTACGAACCGTATTCTCCTGAGCTAGGTCCGCCTCCGAGAATGAAGACCAAGCTGGCGATGAGGAAGATTGCGATAGTGAGCAGCTTGAGGCACGACGACCAGAATTCCTCCTCGGCGAAACCCCAAGTACCGAAGCTAAGAGTAACTGATGGTCAGAACAGTTATAAAGGGAACATCGCGTGGAACTCACACGTTGAGAGCAAAGATAACCACCGTGAAGATGGTAATCCATACAGCTATATTGACTGTCTTATCAGAATCCCAGAATTGGATGGTGAAGGCAGCGGCTGTAAGCTCCAACGGTAGTGTGACGGCCTGGCATAGTCACGATGCGAGTGTCAGTAAGCGCCGGAAGGATTGACATCAAGGTATAGAACGTACCCATTGGAACCTAAACAAGGGCAACGACAAAAATTAGCCATTGAATCGAGCAAGCCAGGCAGGCCGTCACTTGGAACATACCAGTAGTTCCAGCCCATTGCGAAACCCCAACTGGGATCAACGAAGCGTGAAATAAGAGTGTAGAAGCCACCAGAAACGGGATAGATGATTGCCATTTCTCCAATAGCTTGACATGTGTTGAGCAACATGACGCCCATGATGATCCAGGCGATGAGGATACCGAGCGGTCCTCCATCGGCTAAGGCTGAGCCAGATCCAATGAACAGACCGGTACCTGTCAAAAGCAGCAAATAAAGGCGTTAATACATTGTCCATTGCTAGGGCTCGGTCTTCCGGACCACGGTGCACGTGTGGTGTGAGAGTAGAATTTCGGATAAAATGACTCACCTATGCTTCCTCCCACTGCGATCATGTTCAGGTGGCGATTCTTCATCTGTTGCTGCAGCATAGGATCTGTAGCCAATGAATGATGAGCGCCAGTATACTGTCAATACTATTCTCGTGACTCACTATCTACATGCTTTTCGATATCATCCGAGCTGTCGAGCCCAAGCACTGTAGACGAAGAGAGATTAGCCGTTGTCCCACCGTGCCTTTCATTGCGGCTGCAACTCTTGACAAACCTTGTTGTCCACCAGTGGTACCAGGAGCTCTTTTGAAGGACTCAGTGGTAAGACCCAATCTTGTCCATACTGTCTCTTGCTTTGGGTCATAGAAGGCGTCCTTTCCTACTGAAGAGATTTGCACTTGCGGTCCATCGCCAGGCTTCTTGTCGCCAGTTTTTGAGGCTTCAGCTGCCGAAGTTGGCAACACTTGCTTTTCTGAACTTCCTTCAACAGCGGTCTCTGCTGAAGGACGAGACGCCATGGTCGTTGCGTCTGCTTACGAGCGTAATATGATAGAGTGTATAGTGGTAGTGTTGAGGTAAATGCTTGAGAAAGAAATGCGCACTGAGAGCACCTTCTTCAGAAGGAAGTTTTTCGCCGCCTTCGGCACGCTCTAGCACATGCGGCCTTAGTATATTATTAAGATCGATCAGCTCATTGCATATGGGCCATGTAAAATACTATTGAACGCAAGTTCTACGAGTATCATATCATGTTGACATCAGCGCTTCGTTGTACTGTATGCATAAATAGCCAGAGATACAGCTATCTCAGGCTGAACGCTATCTATACACCATCTTGATCGTTAGTGTCCATCTGAGACCTTCCGACAGGGAATGCCAGTGCGGTGGGTTTTGCGTGTCGAGCCGCATGAGCTCCATGCCAGGGCGGTTCACATATGTACGTCACTACGAATCCTGTCAAGATTCACTGATAAGGGTCTGAATCTTGCTCAGTGTATCTCGAGCTAGTTTGGGAGTCATTGACAGTGCCTGAACTGCTTATCTGGGTCTATGACCTCACTCTTGACTGCGCGAACTTGAAGCAGTAGTATCATCCGCTCACACCCATGTCAAGTCATGCATTCGTGAACTGCTCCTGTACTCTTCCTCACTCTGTGTCAGTGTCTGCAGACTTTCAGCAGACTTTCACGCCTCACGCACGGCAGCAAGCTCGTTCTCACAATATCCGCATTGCTGCGAATAGTTGCCCAGCGCGGCTCGGCATCTCATAACGTATCTTGACTATGGTAGCATGAAGCTGATAATTGGTACGGAACGCATCACCAGAGGCAGCAGGTAGCACACGCAGCAGAAGCTGACGCCAGCACGTCCAGCATTGGCATAACCTGCTACGCTGCTCGCTATGAGAGCTCACTGTGCGAGACGGTGCTGGCCAGCTTCAGCATCACACCAATTGCCAGCGCCGAGACGTGCCGCAATTCGACCATGGAGTTTGAAAGCTGGTAACCAGATAGTCTAGATTAGTACTTCACTGTCCCCAGCTGTGGTTCTTCCCAAGAGGAGATTTCGACAGTACTGACACTGCAGTGTGATACCCCGCGGCTTGCATATGAAACTTGTAGTACATGTGGGACTGTAGTTAGCTTGAACTGCACGATATATCATACAAGGAGATACCATATTCGTCACCTTGCACCCTTCACGTCATAAAGAGTGCAAGCTCAAACTTACACAATCTCGCTGTATCTCGTTTGGGTCATGCTTGTTGCCCTGTCTTTTGTTCGCCACTGCTGCTCATGCGCAACCAAGGGATCCACGTCACGGGCAAGATGAAAGATTGGCTGTCTTTCTTCCACCCCCAACTTCAGACATCAAGAGATCCATCTACCTACAGTCTTGTCAATACAGACTCTAATGCGTCTCTCTTCCTACTTCCTCGCCGCTACCGCCTTGCTGGCTGGCTCCGCATATGCGGGCCTCGAAGACGTCAAGAGCACAACCACGCTCACGAACAAAAACTTCGACTCTGCTATAGCCGGGAAGAACAGTCTGGTTGCCTTCTATGCACCATGGTAAGCTTTACTTACTGCTAACTCATTCTCGACAGCGACTGACTGTTCATCTTGTTAATGCGGTTAGGGTATGTCATCGCGTCTTTAGCTTGCAGATCTGCGGCCCTTTCTTTCACAGCTAGATGGCAGCTGACGATCCATCTACTCTTCCTTGCATTCCAGTGTGGCCATTGTAAGAGCCTGGCGCCTACATGGGAGAAGCTCGGCAAGACCTTTGCAGACGAGGAGACTGTCCTTATCGGTCAGCTCGATGCTGATAATGCCGAGAACAAGCCTGCGGCCGCAAGATTCGGTGTGAAAGGCTACCCTACTATCAAGGTGAGGAACATACCGCCGTTTACACGAAATGTGCTGCAAAAAGAGCTCTCCGCGCACCTCTCATCCCGCCAATCT